>JAQJVK010000004.1:4255251-4855251 GCA_035578135.1 Flexamia atlantica | reverse complement strand
ATTATAAATGAAAATAACTGGCTGTTTAAATCAAAGCTCGTCATGATATTAAATTGAAACTAGGTATAGTGGATCTTTTGTTTGCAGAGAGGTTAAAACCAAAAAGGTTGAGTATTTCTCTTGAAGGTCCACCTATATCGTATGTTACTATATTTTAATTGTTTCTGAGAGGTCCACTAACAAAGTGTTGTCGATATTTTGACAGACGGTGAGCGGCAGTAGCCCCAGTCGCCCGTGGAGCGTTTCGTCTCTGCGCCCCTCGCCGCCAGCGCGGTACAGAGACGACAAGTCTCCCCGCAAGAAAACTAGTGAGTATCGAATCAAAAATATCTTTATTAAAACATACATGTAAAATGTAAGTGAATGTGTCAATAAAAAACATGAATCTAGTCATACCTAACAAAATATATGCAAGTTACAATGTTTTCCTAGTTTCCAATTTCCCAAAGTATGTCTTAAAAAATATATCTGTGGATTACATTTTAAAAGTTAAAAGTGTAAAAAAGTATTTATTTACAGATTTATTTTTTCATTTTTAATAACTATTGTTTTAGTGCTTATTGCGTAACCTTTAATCTGTTAAAAGTTTGTATGGTAGACTCTCGATAGTTCGACTCTCAGTATTTAGACACTCTGTTTAGTTCAATATGGGCTATCACTCAACTAACATTCAAAGACTACCAAATATTTTGCCCAGTGATATTTTATTGGGTTCTGTATTAAGATAAAAGTTTAACAAGTATTTGTGTAATGGTTTGGTGTATAGTACTAATTGAATTTGGGAAATGTACGACCTGTATTTTTAATGCTTCTATTTGAAATTTTGATACTTTTACACCCTTGAAGTCCACTGCGGGATGATCGAGAGTGACTCATATTGAGACTTAACTTTGCATTGTTGCATTAATAACATAGTAATGAAATTTTGAAGTTAGAAAATATTTGTATTTCTAGAATTTTTCTGAGTTGTATATGTGCTAAGTTTTAAGTTAGTCCAACTAGTCCTTATGTTGATGTTGATAGTTTCAGTGGCTTTATTTTTTTGACAAACTACCTAAAGACATCTTTTAGTGATTGGACATCTGAAAAACCGAAACAGAAAATGTTCAAGCAAACTTTTCGTTTAACCAAGGCATTTGTGATTTATTTAACTATCAGAACATGAGATTTTTTCTACTTTGGAATTCTTACGTTATGTTTTTTTTTTATTTCAGGTGAAAGAGGGTTTGCTGAAGACGCCCAGATTCTGAATGTGATTGAGGCGTATTGCACATCGGCCAAGACTAGATATACTGTCAATTCAGGTATGTGCTTCGCCACTTCATTAGTCTTATTAGTTTTATACATGCGCTTCATTTTAATGCATTTTAACCTTTCTACTTTGAGTTGTTATAATGCTTATTTTATTTATTTTCGTTTTAACTAACATGATCTTCTAAATTTTCTTAGTTTGAAGTCATGAACGTACATTTTTTTCACATTTTTTTCTGGAGGCGGGCATTAATTTGTAGGCCATCACCCAGTTTTTTTAGTCATATTCTTTGAAGTTATATGTTTACGTTTGGAAAAATTACGAGATTCAAACCTTAAGCCTATTATCGGTAAGAGTAATCAGAATACTTTGTCACTAAGCAATTGCAGCTGTTATTTGGAAATTTTAATTTTCCCTAAATAAGCCATTAGATTTTTTGAACGCTTTTTGATATTTAATAATTGTGAAGTGCCATCCCTCTTGTCAAATTGACCACATATTTTATATATCATGTTGCCTCTAGGCTACATTGTAATAAAATTAGGATTTCCCACAAACACAAAGAGAGGGGTTTGCCAATAATTTAAGATTTTTCATAATAAATTCCCCAGAACAGATATGTTTAAGAACAAACTCATTTTGTCACTGGGAATCTGAAACACTCAAAAGCTGACAAGCGCTGTTGTAGTTGTAGTAACTTTTTCAAGAAAATAATGTTAAGAAAATTTTCAGGAACATATACAAGTGTTGTCAGTGTATGTTGATAATTTGTTAAGCGAGCTAAGAGTTTTTTTATTAATTAATTTATTTTTAAGAGGATGGTTTGTATTAGGTATTTTTTTGCTTGGTTGTTTTAACTCTTGAATTTACCTTTTGACATTATCATGTTACTATAGTTCTGGACAGCTTTATTGGCGGGTAAGTGAGTGCGCTGTTGTCGTAATTAGTGTTTAATATCTGCAATATTTAGGTAAAAAATCACATGGTCATTTGTTTATACAAAGGTACTTTACACAAGAAAATATTTTGTTGCAACTGCACGTGCAGTTAATGTTAAATGCTTGCAAGGTCAACACAATTCATTAAATACAATGACAAAAGATTCCGTAGAGAATTTCAGTATGCCGCCAGTCTAAAGCAAGGAGGTTATAATGGTATTGCCAAAACAAAAAGTCCATCTGATACTTTGCACAAATATGTTGCAGAAACTTTTATTTTGTAAGAAAACTTTCGGTGAAATATTGCAGCACATACTTTATGCCCGTGCTTTTTTTACTTTTTGTCCGAGTTTGTAGTGTAAATAAAACTAAATCTAAACAAAGGTTTGACAGTTCGACCAAAACATGTGTTTTTTAGCAGACACTTATGGAGATTGCAATTTTTGCCACCCGTCAGTAAGGCTGTCCAGAACTGTAGTTTAGGTCACAATATAAAAAATGGAATTCCTCTACTCTTTGTATATAGTTTTATTCATTCAAATCAAGCAGTTTGTACTGCAGTCAATTCCCGACTTTAAAAACTACGTCCATCCAATTAAGTGTTTAAAAGTTACTTTTATAACTTAAAGTAGCAAGGGTTTACTTAAACATTTGGATAGATATATCAGGCAGTGGTGGATTTCTTTGTACCAGTTGATAGTCTAGAACTAAATCGTGTATTGTAAATCTCTGGACCAAGGTGTGTAGGTTTAGAGAAACAGGTAATGATTTTTTTTTTGCAATGATGGGACCTCTAAGCAGCGGGTTTAATCATTCTGTTAAATTTTATCAGTTAATTTTAAAAAAATGTTGTCAAAAATAAGTTGTAAACCAATATGCGAGACGCAGTCAAATAAGTGTAACGCTATACGCTAGTGTAAGTGTTGTGCCAGTGGCCAGCGAGAGTGATGCGTTGTTGTGTTGGTAGTGTTGAATCCAGTGTCTCCTCCGCACCTGTTCAACTCCATGCACCGCGTCCAGACTTGGTTTATGGAGTGAACCGACGCCAACACGTGTTCGTAGTATCGTAGCCATGGCATTATAGTTATAATGTTTTAAGCCTACTGTGTTTTATTATAAAGCCGCTGCTGAATTTGTTTATAAACAGTGTGGAGCAGTGTAGGAGCAGTGTTCTTGTAATAAAAAAGGTACAGTAGAGTCCCACAAATCCGGACTAATGTGTACCGAACGGTGTCCGGGTTTATGAAATTTACGAGTTTTCGGGAAATGAGTAAAAGTAAGAAAAAATAAGAATAGTTTCTGTTATTTCTATAAGAAAACATTTATTTATTGCATAGTAAAAAATACAAAAACTATATTATCAGTTACAAAAAAACCAAAACTGTTTTATATGTGTCACACCGTGCTCTGGCCTTCAATCTCAGTGCACTTTATTGCTCTGGCAGGCTTTCCGAGTTATCCAGAATTCCGGGTTATCGAATTCCTGGTTTGCGGGACTCTACTGTACCAAAGAGTAAAATAATCCTGTGGCAGCAGACCTGCACTCTCAGTGAATTTCAAATAAATTAAACATTTAGATGGAGTATTAAATCAAGTATAATCAACTTATATCCTAAAATGAGCTTTCACCAATTTTCTCCATAAGAATGAAATGGGAAATGGGTATGCAGGTTTTCTGCCATGGAAATGTAAAAATTCTGATATTTTTGCAACAATCCAGTAGATATAAAATAGACAAAGCCACATATCTAGTATCATTCAGATATGTTCAGAAATGAGCGAGATATAGAATTTTATTGATTTACAATAAGATTAACATTGGGACAACGTACTGTGTTTATCAATCTCAGTATCTCAGTAACCAAAGGACATAGAGCAAAGATTCAAAAGATAATTTTTTTTCGAGCTGAATTCAACGGCGTAACCTAAAATTAGAGTATTCAAATTTGTCTACATAAAAAATTAAAAAACCTCATTTTTGGGGGTTTATCCCCGTTTAACCCCACTCTGGATTGTCCTATCATGCTGGTTTTCAAATTTGACTGAGTAATTACTATTTTACACGACTTTGCCAAATTTCAATCCGATTGGATCATTTTTTGCATGCGCTATCGTGCTTACAGACATACATCTATATATCTAGAAATTGGAACGAATGGTGTTTTTGGTGTCTTTGGTCCTCAAAACAAACAGTTATTATGGTCCTGCGCTTAGGTCTTATCATGAGACCTATGGTAGTAGCTTCTTCCCTAAAGGGTGAATTTGCTAAAAAAGTTTTGTTGAATGAGTAAGATTAGAGGGAGTTTGGGATCGTTGTGAAATGGTTCTGAAACACAGGTCGATTTCAGTGAGAAACATTGCTCCTACACATATCTTTCAAGCCCACCGTTTACTTATTATACACTTTTTTGCTAGAATGATTTGCTGAATGTTTTGGATCATCCTTGCTTACACATTTTTATCTCTGTAAGATGTCCGTGAACAAACAAGAAGTTCATAAACAAGTTTTGAACCATTTTGAGGAAGAATTGTTCCATGAATACGGTTTATAAACATTTTTTTGTTGATAATATAAATGTGCCTTGATAGTAGGGCCTACTCACTCATTAAGAAACTTAAGATCTTGGAAAAACATAACAGTTTGTTTTATTTATTCTGTTGAAAACTGTGCAAGTAGTATTTTAAGTTTTTAAAATTGTTTTACATGAAAATGACATTTTTGGAAATTGTTTGTTCAGTTTGTTACCAGAATCTAAGTCACAAGTATGTGCCAAGTTATTTGTGCCTTACCAGTGTAAAGTTTTTTATTTAAACTCTTGTGCCTTATGTATTGATATATGAATCGTTTTTATAAACACAAAATAATGGCTAGGGCTATTGTTAAATATTATTTCTCATCTTTTTGTTTTTAGAACTTCTCTGTTTTGCTGGTGTTTTATACAAATTTTCTACCTTTCTGTGATAAGAATGTTTTGCTCGATTTGATTCAGTGTTGCTTGTATTCACATTAACCATCAGTGTTCATTGTGTTCTAAGGTACCAAAAGTACTTTCTGATATTCAAGCCTAAATATTTTACCCCTAAAATAACTAAAAATTAGTCAAAATTATACTCCAATACCACATGGTGGCATAGTGCTGTTCGGATCAGAAGACGGGATAAATTAAATTTAAACTTTCTATTCACTTCAACATTGTGATTCTGAGCCAACAACAGCAGTAGTGAGTGGTCTTCAATATCGAATCTCAGATTTGTATCACTAGTCAATTATTGATATTTCTAGCAATTTTTATCCGTAAAAAATATTTGAGTTAAAAATAAGATAAAACTCAACATTTTATTATATTTTGAATTAATAATAATTTGACTGCCAAAGACTGACACTCAAATTATAATTGTGTTGTGGTAAATGTGATGACTTGTCTATTGTGTCATATAGTAAATGCATTCAAGGATTACATGCATTAATTGCTTGCTTGTAATCAATAGTTTTGAAATACTCATGAGAGATACCCAACTAGATATTTTTTTTCTTTATTTGTTCTTGATGAATTTTAAAAATGACCAGATATTAATAGTTACATGTGTTTGAGTGAGTAAAGTACAACATTGTCTCACGAGTGAAAATGTCGGCACCGGAGCTCGCGAGGGATATTGAAACAATATCCATTTTATTTCAATCTGAAATTAGTTCCTGCATAAGAGTAGCTGCAACCATTCATGCTTTAGCAATCAGTTGATTGTTGCAACATTCTTTCACGCTTAATTCGTTGGAGTTCTTTTAGCTGATCATTGTCAATGTTATTCGTATGTGATTGTTCCTGCCACTAAATCAGCTGTTAGCGCCTGCAATCTGTTGAACCTCAACATATGCGTAGAAATTTGAAGGCGCTAGATTTTTGAATTATTGATTTCAATGTTATTCTTTTGGGTTTACTTTGTCTCCCTCGGGGAGAAAAAGTACTTCACTCCCGCCGGGGGACAAAATATTATTTTACTCACTCGTTACAAGGTGTAATAGGCGTCTAAACTGAGCAGGTGGGGTAAAAAGTATTTAAAACACTCCTGATTTAAAATTTACTATTTACAAGACATTAATAAATATTCTATGAATAATAATGCATGGCTTTGCTGATGGAACTGTAGTCACTCAAACTAGCTTTAAAAAAAACTAAGCCGTCCGAATATTTTTTTGAAAAAGCAATTAAATTTCTATTCTAAGTCTTATTGAGATGTACCAAATAAATAAGGAATGCTTGGATAAATTTATAACTCCAAAATGAATAAAAATTGTTCAAAAAATAGTTTTAATCACAAAACAACCCCTAGCATATTTGATAAATAATACAGTAGAAGCCCGATTATCTGATGTAATTGGGACCGAGGGTACCTCGGATACACGAAAAACTCGGTTAATACGGAGGTTATGTACTATGGTATAATCAAATTTGAAAAAGACGCATTACATGTGAAATACTTATTTATATTACAATGAAAAACGTAAAGTTGACAGTTTTACATACCTGTAAACAATTACAAAAGAGATTTTGTACACACGCACAGGATGCGAGACAGACGCGCGGGCAAACAACTCCTAGAATTAGCCAAAATAATATTCCCGGACATCAACTGCTCGACCAAACAACAGCCAGTAGAGACGCATTACTCGACCTATTAAAAGCCATAATTTTAATATTTTGACGTGCAATGAAGATAATCCACTTCTTGTCTTAACTTTCGTAAGTTTATGAGTTTTCTTTTAATTTTAATTTTCGGAGGATTAGCTCGGATAACCCGGAGGCTTGGTTAACGGGGCCTCGGATAATCGGGCGTCTACTGTATAGATTTACAACACACTTTAGATTACTAGTTGTTGAGAGTTTAAAAATATTGTTTTAAAATGCAGCCGGCTGTGGTAAAATTTTCCATTAGGGGCCTAATTAATTAATTATCAAAAAAAATCTGTTGCACAAAAATGAATATAACAAGTCATGTGATTTTTTTCAATGCAACGTAGGCATGAAATAAAAAATATATATAAATACAAAAATTAATTAAACTGCAATAAAACTAAGTGTTTACAAACTCTTTTCTTAATCGCGATATTGTTATTCCCCATTGCTAGGCACGTGATCCCTATTCTGAGCATATTTTCATAGAAATGTCTTTGTCGAGGATTTTGAAATAAATACAAAAACAGAAGAAAAAAGCAGAAATAAATTTATGAGTATTTTGCATGTTTCAAATAAATTTACTTTTGAAGTGATAATCTGTTAGGTTAGGTTACTTTTATCTAAAAAACTGTTAGTTTATGATATAAGTTTATTTTGTTGATTTCTTAAAAGTTTAATATAACTGATTTTAGACACCGTTTTTCTACAGACTTTGTCTCTTGTTACATGATAACAAAAATATATTATGTATAAGATTTTTTTTCAATTTGTATGAATAAGTTTCTTATTTTCTCCTCATTAAAAGACGGCTAAGTCATATTAATATTTTTACAATGCACATTATCCTAGATTAAATGTTTAGTTTTCCTTTTGAATCAAACAATTATTTGCAAACAGTGTTATTGTTTAATTGAGCCTGTAAAGATCTTAAAATTACCAATACTCTTGAGAATTAAGTTACCTAACCCATATAATTACCAACTGTAGTCAATTTAAGTCTGTATTTTAAGCTTAATTGTACTGTACTATGTGTCATCATGCAACCTTTGACATTAAAAAAAGCTGAATTATATTATTTTTTTCATCACATTCATGTATTAGTTTTTTTTAAACAGGAACATACATACGTAATATTTTTCAATTGGGTCGATTGCAGGTTTGTTTGCTTAAAAGGAATATATGATGATTTTTTTCATATCTTTTTTAAATCTGCAGTTTAAATTATAGTAAACTCAAACAATGGAAGAGTTTAGGTCCAGATATTAAGTAGTCCTTGTTAGACTTATTGAATCTCAAATAATTTAACACTTGGTAGTTAAGTAAAAAAAGTATGAATAAATATAATATATTTACGGGATATTAGTTGGGTTGGAAATTATATTTGATTTAATCCTAATTAGAGATATTGTTGTTTGACAAATGACTGAATAGATGGCTATATTATATTGTTGTTGGAATATTTATAAAATAAACTACTTTTTAAAACAGATTAACCTCGTGTTTACTGAACCTAGAATCATGTACTGTATTTTATTTTATAATTAAAGGCGGGTTGACACGGTCTGATTATTCTCTGACCGAGTGGACTTGGACGATGTGCACACATCACTCAGACGCTATTCGGATCACGACAACAATGCATCCGAGTTGCTCATATATAAACAACTCGGTCCCAGTTAGGCCTAGTCGGTTGGAGATATTTTCTCCGTTACGAATTTTGATTTTAAATGGATTTGACATATGATATGTTTAACAATTCAATCCAAGTGCACTATCTGGCTCACAAACACAACCCGAGTAGACGTGGACGAGTGAGCCCTATATATCGGACCGAGTAAAAATCAAGCTCGGTCCGAGATTAATCAGACCGTGTCAACCCGCCTTAATCCTCAATGGTTGAGTTCAACTCACATGTTCAACTTACATTTCATTGCTAATAAAAGTTTACAATGAAAGGGTCTGTGTTTGCTTCGTGTATGGAGACAAATTGTGTATGGGTTGGGAATAAGTTGTGGGATTGAAAACCCTATTACTAATGGACCTTGAGATTATAATGATAACAATATAATGAGTTGTGATTGTGTGGATAAACCTGTTGTGTATTAATATTTTAAATACAAATAAATAGACTATCACGTTTACAAAAAAGATTAAGCGAAGAAAATATTTACAGCTCAACTAGTCCTGTTATACCTCAACAGGTCCCATTTAAAAATGAATGTCACAGTAGTAATGTTATTCAAATTACCACTGAAACAATAGTTCAGTATGCATAATTACTGCAAACTGAGAGATTTGTGTGCAATGAAATGCAATAAAAGATGAGTTAAATAAATTATTGCCTGTAAATACTGAAAATAATACGTATGATGTATTAAGTTTAGTACATTTGTGCTTTGAGTTTTGCCGCAATGTGTTGTTTTCATGTGCAAATTTTTAGCTTGCTTATTATTGAGATATTGAGTCAGTATGATTCTGCATTGAGTTTTGTGCAATGTTTTGTTTTCTTGTGCAAGTTTTGGTTTACTTATCATTGTTATCAAGCCAGTGTTATAAGCTGTACTTGTGGCAGATCAATACTTTCATAAAAAAATTGAATGAGAATTTTATGGTTTCTAGAACTGTTTAGCAAACTTAAAAGAGCAATTCGTATAATTCAGTGAGTTTTGTTTGTCCAGACTGGCAAATTTTCCTGGCTAATATAAATTTATAAAAGGATTTATCAAGAGGGTTCTTCAATTCTGTCCTACATGGCTAATTTCTATACCTTGGTTTCATAACTAACGAAATTTCAATATATTCGATCTACAAAACATGTGAAAAAACATAGCAGACTAACATCCTAAACACAATTGAAAACAATTTTTAGTAAAGCGTTTCCTCGTGTTCTTTTAACACCGTAAGATTGTCACTACAATTATATAAGTAGAGTGCATTAAACTAACCTAGTTTTTTCCAGTTAAATGTAGTTTTTGCATGGTAGTGGTCGGTAACACGTTTTTACAGTGGAGGAGTTTAATACGGTGTTATTTACATCTGTGCTCAACTTGTGGTGTCAGAAGGTCAGACACTGTAGATGTACATGTTTTGGTGTTATTACATAATCATCATCAGGAGTTTAACTTGATTCGAGCATTACGGTTCAACAATTTTATGATATTCTTAGTGTTTATCAAAGTGTTATTACGATGATAAGAAGGAAAGTACAAAATTTATAATCACTAGGAATTTCAGGAATCTTTTTTTGTGCCATAAACTGTGATTTTTTATTTTAAAACTTTTAACTGATTTATATTTTGGTTCTCTTTTATACTTCCAGTTTTCTTAAATTTTTAATCAAGAAATATTTATTAACTTACAAGTTTGATAAAATATAGAGAGGAAATAATTTTCAAAAGGTTTAAAATAAATATTACATCAACCGAATCCATGTTAGTTTGAATGAATGTACGTTACTTCCTGTTTTAACTGAGTTGCAAGTAATCCATACTCCAATGCTCACAGTGCTCGTTATTCACTTACTGCGCTCTTCTCAATGCTCAGTTTCTTATTCAGTGTGCAGTATAAAATGTCCATAAGCCATGCAATTCAGTTTGATAGGTACATGAATAAGTAATCAACATGTCAATTTCATATAATTGTAAATACAAACCAAAGTTATCCGAGGCTCTGCTCTCTTTCAGAATAATACGTTTTAACCTGAGCTATAACGTATAATGTACATTTTTTAGTAATTCCTAAATGTAGTTTTTTAGATTTCCTATATTATTTGTATACCTGTAGTATGAATTTTCAAATATTAAATTTCATCAAAAAAAAGTCAGCCAGTGGTTCCACCCCAAGGTTTTTTAAGGTAAAATAATAAAGAGCAAGGTTTCTTTAACGGGTTTCTTTGTTACCACTAGGTGGACCAGTGGTGGGATAATATTTGCCAGACTTAATTTCCTTATCAATTTTTTTTGTTCAAATTTCTGAATTTATCGATAAAGATTTGAGGTTATGATGGCTCCAGGCCAAGTTGCATAAGGTGAATGAGGAAAAGGAATAATTTGCCAGAGGACTTACCCATCTAGATGAGTTGCCCACAGGGACACAGTGGCCGAACGATGTCTCCTTGCGCAATCGATGTCGGACTGCAACGAGAGTAACTGACAGTGGCCAACACTCGAAGCGAGGCATTGAATCAATTGGGCCGTTCAAACTAGGCCACTGTTATCCGCCACAGTTACCAGCCACCGCATGCGCGCACATCGTATTTCATCGCTAGAACAAAGACGTTTTTCACTTTATTTGAGGAAACAAAGCCTTTTGGTTGTGTCTTTGGTGGTATACTCTTCCGCATCATCGTATCAGCTTTCCTGATGTCATTACAAAGGCTAAAGTAGTTACAAAATTTACTTTCATCAGCACACAACCCATCAAACGGAGTATAATTAAGTTCTTTTTCCGCTTTTTTGGTTGAAATCGAGTGAACGTGAATATTCCGCCTCCTTCTTTGCCTTCTTTTCCGAATTGGGAGAGCGAGAAGAAGGTACCCCTCTTCTCTTCTCTTGACAACATCTTTCTCAATTGGCACGGAAGAGTTGGCAGGAAACAGTGTCCGCTGCAGTTGCCCGAGCAGACACAGTTGCTGGTAACAGTGGCCGGCCACAGTGGCCTAATCTAAAAGGGGCAAAACTGTTTCCCTTTACAAACAGTTTCACTTCACTTCTCAACTGATAGAGAAAGGGGCATGTTGTCCTGAAAATTTTCAAGTTTGATGTGTTTTTTATGTGTGTATTTGTGCCAGTGAAGTCTTCACATCATCTACATGAGTTAGTTCTCTGAAAAATTATTCCTTTCCTCATTCATCTTATGAATCTATCAGTAAACATATGTTACAAAGCCTCAATAGTAGAAAGATAATCTCTCTTTACTTTGTAAACTGCACAATGAACATGGAACCGAGTAGATATGTTGATCAGGCTCATGTATGTGTGCGATTGTGTCTTTGTCAGTGGCGGCTGGTGGGTTAAATTGATAGGAGGACTCCTTTTCTCATAAAAGGTTAAAATAACTTTAATCTTAATTTACCCTCTACCTTCAATTTCAACTCGCCATTTCAAGGCTTGTAAATATCATGCACTTAATTGAAGGGGTCCCCCGTAAAACGTTCTAAACGACAAAATTTCAAAATCGGAGATATTCAGTGAAAAAGGTTCTCTAGGACACGAGCTACACCGTGGTATATTTTGTTTTGAAGATATTTGAGTTGGCAGCCCTGATTTCATCTGTCAAAGTTGGCGTGCTTCGCTGGACTGCACGGACTTTCTCAGGAATAACGTTCTACTCGCCGAAAGATAAGACTCCCCGCCGGCCATTGCGATGTCGCCTAGCGACCAAAATCTCGTAAATAAAATTAAGAAACGTGAAGTAAATTGGAGAGTGGAAGGATAAGACCAGGAAGGAATGTCAAAAAGCTGGATTACCCTTATTTTAAAAACTAAGAAGTCAAGGCCTGGAAAATTGCCCCCAAAAGAAGTGAGGAGAATAACGTTTTAACCTCCACATTTGGATAACTTTTAGCAAAATGACTTATCACGTTATGATAAGCAAAATTACGTTTTTGTACTTTTATATAAATAAAATTGTTTCATATTAAGTTTTATTTTTGTTTACGTTGGTATTCCTACACTTACTGACGTTTCCTTCCAAAGGCAGAAGAGCAGTCCGTCAGAGAACGTTTCAAACGCCAGTCATTTAGAACGTTTTAACCTCCCAAAAAACACGTAAAATGTTTTAAAATGCTTAATGGCAAGTAAAAAGTTATTAAAAGTCTACATTATCACGTTATGAAGCAAAATTACGTTTTTGTACTTTTATATAAATAAAATTGTTTCATATTAAGTTTTATTTTTGTTTACGTTGGTATTCCTACACTTACTGACGTTTCCTTCCAAAGGCAGAAGAGCAGTCCGTCAGAGAACGTTTCAAACGCCAGTCATTTAGAACGTTTTAACCTCCCAAAAAACACGTAAAATGTTTTAAAATGCTTAATGGCAAGTAAAAAGTTATTAAAAGTCTACATTATGATGTTATGAGTATTAAAATTGTAAACATGATTGTAAGTTCTAACTTTGAAAAAACCGTAATTTTAGAATTCAACTTTCAACGCTTGATTACTCGAATCTAGGTTTTTGTCGCTTAGAACGTTTTACGAGGGACCCCTTCAATTGTTGAAATATAAAAAAGCACTTAACAATCTCCATAATTACAGTTTGATCGAAAGCAAACAAAACACTTAGAAATCTGTAACTTGAAATATATATCTTAACTTGGACGTTAACATGGATTCAACCACTGAACTAAACGACTGTGATAACAATGTTACGTTACTATGCGCACTGTTAACACCTTTACCATAAAACTGGATGCATCATGCGTCTGGGAGGTGAGAGGGAACCTTACCTGACAAACTCCCAAATATCTACTAGTGTGGAGGGCCAACCAACCTGGATGAGTCTCTTCACAAAGAGGAGAGCTCTAGGAAGGTGGTCCTTGTCTGGGGAGCCTCGAGTTAGAGGGTGAGTTGTCCTTGGAAGAGCCTGGAGGATTGGCTGGTTGGAAATGTAACTCTCTTCCTTTGGGAGCAAGGCAGGTTGATTATATTGTACATTTCCCATTATGCAAATCCTTTCCCTTTGTAAGCTGCAAAATACCCCTAGGGAGACGTGTTTTGTTGGCACCCCTAGGTCTTGCAATCTTCCAAAATCTATCAGACCAGCCGCCACTGGTGTCGGTGAGTGTACTTTGGGGTATGCAATGGTCCAGTGCCGGATTTACCACTAGTCCGACTAGGCCCTGGACTAGGACTATGAGCTTAGAGGATGCTGAAATAGAACAAATAAGTTGTTTATAGTAAATTTTACAAACACTCAAAATTGAAATCATCCTTTTAACTTTCAACTTGATTTTAAGTTTATTCGTCCTAAAATAAAGGAATAAAATAAATAGTTACAGAGTAACTTTTGATTCTACGAACACAAAAGCCGCAAAGAGAGCTTCGCCCGGAATTCATTGTCTGTAAATCCGGCACGATGTGGACCTCGGTGTGGCTATCGCTGGTGGTGGTGCATGATGGGCATTTCTGTTGCATGTCCAGCCGACCTGAGCCCCCGCCTGGGAGAGGCCGCGCCGCCCGCTTGCAACCGTTGTCACGGCAACGCTCGCCCGAGGAGGGTTCACGCGTCTACCTGGTGCTGTGGTCACCCCCTCCTGCACACGCTCACTAAAGCACATTTCGATTGAGAGAGGGGCGTTTCAGTTGAGGCCGTCGAATACGATAAAGCTCTTTGTTTGGAATTGATTTTCGGTTGTGATGAGTTATTGTTTTGGTTTTGATTTTTGCAGACATTTGCTATTGCTGTTCAGTAAGAAAAAATTTCACATTTCGGGATTTGGAATCTGGATCACGACTTCATGTGGAAAGGAAGCTAGAACATAACGAAATAACAAGATAGTATGCTCTATTGACAATGGTTGTGTGTTACTAAACTTGTCACGTTCCAGGTTTGCCTCCATCTGAAGACGGGATCAGATTCCAGATCCCGAAATGTCGTGAAACTTGTTTCTCCTGATCAGTGTTGGCAAATGTCCGCAAAAATAAAAAAAAACATGATAAAGCTGTATAGCTTTTTTTATGCTAGGACGATTTAGGTTTTTCAAAATGTGGGTTTTTGACCTGTGACAGTTTACATGTCCTGAAAAAGAATTTGTGAGTTTTTAAAATGTGGTGCTAAATGGCAGTCATAAATTCTTTAGCATCACAGAATTTTTTGTCACTAAAGTGTTTATGGTCCTCATTCACTGTGTCCTACTATCAAAATAGTACAATGATATATTCAATTAAATAGTTGCTTAGGGTTAATTTCTTTTTTTTAAGTAATACCTAATGGAGCCATTATTTTGTGATAAAATTTTTTCAACTTTCATACCACTTAGCTTCAAGCTTTGTAAATTCAGAAGTTATTTTTTAAATAGCACCACTGAAGAAATCTTTTGCTTTACTAAGTTGTATTGGATGAATTTTGTTAAAAAAAACAGAAACCCTCATGACCCTCCATTTAACAGGTTTGAGCTAATCTTGGTTTAGTTCTTGGTAATCTTGGTTAATTAATTATATTTTTGAGGTGTCTCCTTTTTAAGGTATCTCCTTTAAGATTATTTTAAAGGCTAGACCAAATATCTATGCCCTACTTATTTTAAAAATTTAAACCATTTAATGAAATGTAAAACGTCTATAGATTTTTTCTGTGTGCCTGGGAAAATTTAAATTAATACTTTATATAAAAAACTAAATATGTTTTTATTAAAAACACGTTCAGATGTACCTTGCAACCTTGCAATTCCAAATAGCAAATAATATCGTGTAATGCTCTTGAAGTGTAGCTTTTTCTTGTTGTTATTGTGATTGGTTTGTTGTACACATTGATCGTCATCATTATTTGTTTTAAATTAGATTAAAATGGGCCAGTTTGTTTTTTAAGCATTTATTCTACCTCAACTGACATGCCCCTTGTATTTTCTTCTCCTTATATACTGTACTGTCTTATGCTTGTCCTTTTCTGCCATTTATGTTCTTAAATGTTGTTTACGTATTTTGTGTCTTTTGTACTTAAATATATATTTCTTGTTTCATTTACTTTTTAACAGCTGTACATAAGTATTACATAGATTGAATATTTTTTAGAAAATGTTTTTCAGAAGGTGTTGTGTGTGATGTTATTAGCTTTATAAAGTGCTTGCTTAGGTTATTTAAGTAATCAAACTAATGGATCTATTTTTAGTCAGTTACGGATTATAATGAGATATTTTAGAGTTTTATGCAGTGCTCGATCTGAGGTAGAACGAAACAACTTTTCCGCGATCCCATGTAATCTGGTAAGCAGTGGTTGATGATCATGAGTTATTAACAGGAGTTACGAGGTAAAAATTTCGGCTCGAACGTCTGTTTTTCTTGTTAGTCTCAAGCTAGGCTGAATATTTAAAAGCTCGATGAAAAAGCTCAAACGTTCAATCACTTGCTCAGAAATGTTTATTTTTTTCAAAATCTAAAATTTCTTGACATTATTTTTTTAACTTTTTAAATTAAAAGGTTTGAGTTCAGTAAAATACATCTTTTAACCCAATTCTTTATATGGAAGCACTTTACGAAGGGGAAGTTCTGGGAAGGATCTTATCTCCCGGTATGTTTTAGTTCCGGCACTTCAGTTTATGAAAATCGAGCACTAATTTTATGTAGTGAATAATCATAAGAAGGTAAAATGATTTTAATCTAAGGTTTATTGACCTGAATGTGATTTATACTACCTGCACCATTAGTGGTACCCCTAGTTAAGGTTTGATTTATACACTCTTAATGTTAGTTATTGGACAATTTATTTTTATAGTCTGTGGCCAGTATTCCCCAACAATTCATATTTAATCGTATTTAACCTCATCTTTATCCCTCAAAACATTATTCACATGTTCGAACTAATATTTTTTTTTTAATTCTTCATTGTTCTTTATAATGAAGCAATTTACATATATTAATTATTTAGTTAAATTTAATTAAACTAATTTTTATTTTTTACTACCAGTTACCACATTTTAAAATATCTTTTCGTTAAATTTGAAATTTATTTATGTCTTGTATGTGACACAGGATATCCAGATAAACTAATTTTCTGGTAATATAGAAGCCATTCAAATTTCTTGGCCTGCTCAGTTGAAGTGAAATATTTCTTCAGTAACTTTGTTATTTTAAGCTCTCTGTTACACGTTTTCTTTTTAGAAATTTATTTTAGCTAATTAGTACTGGAGATATTTCTTATGGTTTCATAGAACAAATTTACTCTTTTGAAAAAATTCCAATTTTGTAAGTTTAAATTATGATCTTATATAAACAAATCAAGTCCTAAATAGATTCAGATATTTATCATCCAAACTTCCCATGTGGTATGTGGCTATATGGCTGTAATATTTGGAAAATTTACTGGAACTACTATTTAATTTATTATAAATAAAAGCACGAGAGAGAAAGTTTTACTATAGAAAGAAAATTGTTTTGATGCTGTAAATAGTAGTACTCAATAGTGGTTTTGTTACAGTAATCAGATGTTGCAAGGTCACTGATAAAATGGTGCATGTGGCATTTCCACTTGTAAATGGGAATAAAACGATTCTTAATCTTAAATGATTTTTATTTATTCAAGCACACAATTTTTTGCATTAAAATAATTTACATATTCAGTGAGTTGAGCACCATTTACGTTTAGTTGTATTCCTTTTAAAAGTTTGTTCAGAGTTATTTCACTTATGTTGGTAGTTAAGGTTTATGAAGACATGCCTAAACTATCGGTGGTGCATATGCAAATTTTTTATCTAAATTATGATTTTGTGAAAATAACAAATTAATACAGGGTCGTCTTTTTGTATTGATATATATTTTCTGTGTTTCAAAAATTCCAAAGTGACGTCAATGGTAATGGAGTTAATACCATTTAAAAAAACCCCATTAAGCTTGACCTTGAAACACCTGCTGTTAGTTTGTAGACAATAGGCAAGGACAAATCTTTGTTGTACATAACGCCTGTTAAAGTTTTATATAAGTAAAACATAGGCAGTTGCATAGCCAAGTCTTTTAACTAGTCCTAGTTAATTTTACATACATCTATAATGCTTATATAAATTATTCTTGCTTCTTGTTTGATTTTTTACAAACGGTTTATGCTTATTGTTTGATTTTCTAGCATACGATTGAGGGACCCTGTCTTATTTTACATATATACTAGTGTTTACAGGATTTTATTAAATGGCTTCTCTAAAGTAAATGTGTTTCAACGTCCATAGTCTTTAAATAATGTATGTTATTGTTATTATGTATGTATGATTGTTAGTAAAGACTCTAATAATGTAGTAGCTGAGAGCAAGAGTTTAAGGTTAGCAACCTTGTAATAATGATGAACCTTTAAAGAAGGTCAAGTTACTAGTTTTGATGCACTAAAATTATAATAACTGTGAAATAATATTTTTACATGATTTGCACAAATACAGTGGAACCTGGATAATTCGAACTTGTATAATTCGAAATTTTCTTTAATTCGAATATTTTTCTTGGTCCCTAGCATTTTGTATCTAACAATGCTAAAAAATCGTGGATAAATCGAATTTTATTTTGGATAATTCGAATTTGTTAAGTGCCAAATTAAGGTACCGATTCATTAATTTCATCCCACGACTGAAAATACAGAATACAAATTCATTGGAAAACACGTTATACTACGACTTTCAACAAAAAATTAACGCCAGACCTAAGGCGTGTCAGGTTACGGTCAAATGACTCATCCATTCCCCCTCCCGCCCTGCCCCAACATCGCTTGTAACTCGACAACCACAGAAAACTAAAACAGTACAGAACGCTGAATGGGTTTGGAAAAGGGTTGCGATCGCCGTGGCAGCGCCAGTAGTCTTTTCGCGCTTGATTATGTGTAGAACGGCTCCTGGCAGACGAGCCATGCGCCAGACCTGATGCGCAGTTTTCTGCGTCGACACAAAGGCTACTCAACACTGCGACCCCCTTCCCTCCCCCACCAGCCAAACTAACTTCCGAATTCCAGTGCAGCATGCCGTTGTTATCGGTCGTCCTTCAAACAAAGTGTTTTTTTTTCTTCATTTGTGCAGTGTCTTGTCTTCAAGTGTTTAAAAATTTGTACGTAACATTAAATAAGTGTAGTGATCATGTCGACAAAATCTCGGACCTATAAAACACTCACTTTAGCAGAAAGTCAATAAGCGTGCAATTGTCAATGTTGCACGAAGTTAAGTTGGTAGCCTGTATCAAGTTCAGAAGCAGCAGAACGTACTGTAATTTAAAGGGTAGTGAAGAAATGTTTCTTTGTATTATCGTACGTCGTACGTTTAGTTGTTTATACTGTAAGGTAGTTATTTCTGTATTATGATTACAGTTTTTGAACCCTCATAATTAGCGTTTGTTGATGAATTTATTCTTTTAGAGTGCCAATGTAATAAAGAGGTTATTCACAATGTGAAGTTTTAATTTTTTGGCCCCATTCTTTAGAACTTCTTTAATTCGAATTAATGGATAATTCAAAGTTTTTCACTGGTCCCTTGAGGTTCGAATTATCCAGGTTCCACTGTACTTTTGAGGGCATTAAAACCAAAGGTGCTATTAAAAAAATGGATTTAAAATTTATTAAAATAGATATATTGTAAAATCATCAGATTGTGGAAGGATTAGTTGTATATTGATTTTCAGCTGTTAAAGTGTTCGTCATATCATTTTAGAGAAGTTAAAAATGCAGTGAAATATTTTATATCTGAAAATCAGTTATCATTCTTAATATTGTGTAATTTTCTGTTTAAAAACAATGAATATTGTATTTATGAAAACATCTTCACAACAACAAAAACTTCAGATTTGCTGCATATAAGGAAGTCTATGTTATGGAAACTTTGCATGTATTGCCACACTCGAAATTCTTGCTCTTTTTAACTCTTAAGGTTTACTTTTGATTGTTAAGGTTTAGTTTGTAATCAACCTAGATATGTGTAATATATTTGATTGTTACTTTATTTAAAATTATAAAAGTATTAACCCATTTGCATCGGCCTATTGATGCCAAAAAATATTTCCATCAATGAAAAGGTTTTCTAAGTAATTTTTTTAAATTATTTATGTCAAATAAATGGTGTATCAGTACATCTAAGTGATACTGGATACTTAACGCATAATTTGTTGGTACATTCGGTGTGAATGGGTAAACACTGATTAATTTTAACTTGGCAAAGATTCTGGTAGAGTAATATCAATATCAAATATGATGAATGTATAAAATACAAGAATGTGCCTTTATTGTCTTCTGTAGTTAATTATTTATAACTTTTTGTGTATTCTTTAATTAGTTAGGACAGGACTGCTAATTTCGTTACATGTAAATTTTGAGTTTATTTGTTGTCTATTGTTTTGTCAAAGCACAAATTTGGTCATATTTTTTAGGTTAAGCGTTCTTAGATTTTTTAACTTACCATTCTCTTCTTATGAAGTTTTTGAGTCATGTGTAGTTTATTGATTTAATCAAAATATAATGTACTTAAAAATAAAAGTTAATTTAACAACTGTAGAAACCTATTTTGTATTTTTTCAAACCATATCCACTCAAAAATTTGAATTTTCCCTTATAAAAAGACCACAAATATTAACAAGATTAATATATGTTAGCCTGGGACATAATTTATATTAAGACTAAATCTGCTGATAGCAACTTAGAATGTTTTATTCATTGCAATTGGCTTAAGAACTTTAGTAAAGCCAATTGCCTTAGAAAAAGGAAGGCTGTACTGGCTTATGGTACTTTTTTTAATTAATTCTTTGAGTTTATCCCTCTTACAAGTGTCAAAGGGTTACACAATACACACACATAATATTAACACTAATACAGTTTTAAAATCTTTGATTTTACTTTAAAAAAGTGCTAAAAGACAGTGATGGCCATATTTATAAGTTTCTTCAAGTCTTCAAGAACAGTGTTTGTACAATGACCAGATAAAGTTCTCCCTCTAAAACAATTTATAAGGGTGCATGTAAGAAGTGTTCCACTTTTTCAGTTTTTACCCTAAATTATATTTCTGGATGTTTTTAAAATACCCTCTAAGTTGCTTGCATCCAATAAATTAATTAGGGGTTTCCCTTTCCCTGACAAGGGGTTTCAAGTTATTAAATTTTATATAATGGCCGTTTTTTTTTTTACTAACACTTATTTTATTACAGGAGTTGATTGAAAATGGTACGTTATCAGGAAAGTTCTTTCTTTATTGTCATATTAACAAAATTATGAAGAGTAAATTATTCTATTTACTGAAAACTTGTAAAGAACATTTTCTTTGTTAATTCCTTTTCCCAATTAATTAGCTGTGATTAAATGTAATTGACAAATTAATCCACCAATGGTTTTTTTTTGTAATCCTGGTTATCAAAATTTAAGCAAAGGCTGCATCGCTCTTTTTCCCATTCAAATCTTTTTTGATGTGTGTGAGAAAATACTATAGGCTGAGGATGATATTCCTTAGATTGCAACAATACCTTTATGGTTTTAATATATTTTTGAACATTCAAAAAAATCAATTTTGTAAAATTACCCTGTTGCTTGCATGCGATAACAGTAATTGTATCTGTCTAATGTAGAATAACTTAATTCAAACTCAAAGAGTACAATCATTTTGATAAAAAAAATTAAAGTTAGTTACAAAAACAATTTAAATCTTCTTGTAAAACTTTGTTTGATTGCTTAGTTCTTACAAATTAAAAGTTATAATACAGTCCTCATGAGATTACCATTGAAATTTTAACTCAATAAAATAAGAAAATAAGAAGTAATACAAACACTACTTCGCAAGTGTTTTTTTTTTAACTCTCATTGGGCCAGTCGATCTTAATTACTAATATTATATGAAATTTTTTTTCTTTGGGTGATGGGAAAGCCAAAGGGGCTTAATAATTGTTGTTGAAATTATTCATCAAAGATCTCGGTTTTCAGCTTTATTGGATGCCCCTCCCCTTCTGATAGCAGAGGAGGAAAAAATTATTGAAGAGGAAAACCAGACAGGCGTTCAGGAAAAGTAAGTATCGGAAACATGTTGTTAGTTCTTTATATTGTATGGTAGGAAATGAATTCAACAAGAAAATAAAATAAATGTTACATCGTACGTAAAATAAATTGTTATTCTCTGAATCCAAAGTATAATATTTGAGTAAACTTGTATTATAGGGAAGTGGGGAGCTGTGTAATTTAGTAAATACAGGATTGTAATTTCTCATGTTTTAAATTTGGCACTACTTCAGACTGTGATTGGATATTGCCGCGCTCATGTTTATTTCTACTAATATAGCTCATGGTCAATACCATGTAGGACACTGTAATCATGTTTTGCACAAAAATATTTTCTTGTTTGTATTTTTTCGGTGAGTGTAATTTTAATTATACTAAAAAATAAATGCAAATCGGATGAGTGGACATACACTATAGAGCTTCTCCTCAGTGCAGACAGTGCTGGATTTACGGGTGCCACGGCCTTAAGCCGTGTTTTCTGTGCGGCCCCTCAGAGGCCCCCAACGGCCTTGTGAAAAGTGATCTTTTATTAGCTCAGTTACGTATCCTAATTACCCCCTAGAATTCACTACAAATGCTTTATTTTCGACTGTTTGCGGCCCTAAGCCGGGGCTTGTTATAAATCCGGCTCAGTGCGGAAACACAATTTGGCAACGTTAAAACTAACGGTTTGGTCAACAATGCTATTCTATAATGTGTATACCTGTGGGTTTATACCTGCAATTAATAAAAGCTTCTGTGGACCTGATTGGGTACATAACATTGTGAACATATGTGATGCAGAAAGTGAAAAGGGACCGCGAGTCGGAATTTACCGGTTTTGAGTTATTAACATCCTAAAATTCAGCATTAAATTGTGATAAATTTGACTTACAATTTATAGTGCTACGACTTTTTGTCTTTGAGTTATTGGCATTTGAATTTCAACTAATTTAAACTAGTATTTTAGAAAATGAAGGCCCATAACTACAAATGTTCATAGAATACTTATTATCAATATTTAAGGAATAATTCAAGTATCAAAATAAAGCTGAAAATTAGATCTTTAAATCTAAACTAAAAAAGACGTGATACGCTTACAATTTCATTGTTAAAGATAATGAAAAAGTGATAAGATAATGAAACTGGAAACGGGACTATAAGTCGGAAGGAAGAATACTAAGGAATTTAGGAAATATACACTGTCGAGACAGTAATTTTTGGACTTAAACAATATTCTTTTTTAATGATTAACTTGAAGTAGTTCACTCATGCACCGATAGATGTCAGGAAAGACTAGTTGTGTGATGCCTGACTACTTAGTCAGTAGGGGCCTGCGCATTAGGGCGAAGGGACCTAAAGTCGCCTGCCATGTTATTTTCCATTCAAGCGACTTTAGGTCCCTTTTTGTATGCGTAACATAGACTGCTAAATCTGCTATTTTTTAATATTTGTCAGATTTTTTTCGTTAAAATAACCGGATGAATTTTTACAGGAAAGATTAACCCTACAGTACACGCGCGGCTAATTGTAACACCAGTACACGCGCGCGGACTGACAGTCCACATTTCATATTTTGGTGAATTTAAACTGTAAATAAATCAGTTAGGTACTAATTAACTTAAAAACACATAGTACTAAACAATAACAAATTTATATATGAAAGTAAAATAATTACATGATGAAGTAATCAGTCATGTATGTTGAGAAAGTAACGCGTGCGGAGTATTACTCCGTTCTTCACAGAACACGAACAAACGCCTGCGGAGTGGGACTCCGCGCTTCATGGGACACGAAAGAACGCCTGCGGAGTATGAGTCCGCGCCTAACTTTACGCCCTCGTAACTCAGGGCCAACTGATGCTAAGATGGTCAAACCCCTGCCATCGACATCGGAAAGTTAGTTGGGGTAAGGTATATGGCACGTCACGTCATTCGCTCGCGGATTCACGTATTTCAGGGCGCTTTTTCAAATGTGTGGACTGTGAGTCCACGGTGCGTGTACTGGAGGGTTAAGGAATTATATCCAATAAAAACCTAAGACTCAATATTTTTGACCCGATCCAACAAAAATACCCGTAATGTAAAATTTATTCCAGTGACTTGAGGTCTCTTTTCATTTTCCGCATCAGGTATTAAGATACGGCCCACCTAAATGACCTATGTTTGACCTTCCCCTACTATATAAGTTAGATTGTACCATGAATGTTGACAAACAACACTTTCCAGGAGTCTGGTAGATACGGTTTACGCCCTCAAGGATGAAGTGAAGGCACTTCGGTTCAAAATGTCTTCCGTCGCCATCCAGTTGGAGGAGGAGAGAAGCGCGAGGAACCAACTGCAAACGGTGGTTCACAACTTGCTGATGGCAACCTCGCAGACCTAGCAGCTCAGCCTCGTTTTTGTCTCTTCACTTTGTATTATGAATTTAATTCAGTATTAATGTAGTGCGGTTGCCATCTAAAGATGCAAGGGAATGTTGAATAACAAAAATTATTGAAAATTGGTATATTTTCTTACAAGGGCCAAAAGTGAAGTGTTTTTTAAGAGGCTAGTGAAAAATAACAGTAATGTATTCGTACATTTTTAAGTTAACTTTTCTGTTGGTTTCTATTAACCCTTTAACTGCCAAGAGCCGACTACATCGGCTTTGTATTACATTGTAAGAACTGCCAGCTGCTGATGTGATCGGCATCACCGTAATCGCGAGAACTGCCCGCGGCCGATCAGATCAGCTCGCAGCTGTTAAAATAATCGAATCGATTCCATGAACGACTTCTGTTTCGGTTTTTTCCACTATGAAACCTGTAAGATAATTGATTAATCTTTTGATTCAATAAATCAATTGCTGTAATATTCGATTACTCAGTTATTTAACTTAATTTTACTGCAAAATCAGCTGATTCATCCTAGCAGTTCTTAGACCATTTTTACCATGGCAGTTTAAAACTGCAATCATTAGTTTTTCATGGCAGTATGAAAACAAAATCTAAAATCTTTCTTGGCAGCCAAAGGGTTAATGCCTTATTTTAAAATTGTAAGCCTTGTTTGTATTAACAATGGTTTTGACCATCTCTTACCCGCACTATAATTTAATTCTTTTAATCCTGTTGTTTTGGCCCATTAATTTTAATTCCCACCTAATCAATTTAATTTATAATTAATAGTTAATGCTGAATTGTACTTTATTTTCATAGTATTATTATTTTATAATAAATATATTCCCGGTTTGTTGCTGTGTTAACATTAATCTTAGTATTACTTTTTGTCACTGTTGTATACAATTAATTAGTGTACTGATTTGTGTACCTTAATCTTGCCTTATAAAATAAGTATTTTAATGTTATTCAATATTTATAGCATATGCAGTAGTACATTCCCAGTTAACTGTTGTAAATACCTAAGGTTAGATTAATAAGTAGTGTTTTTTTTAGTCTTAAACCTTTTGAAAAAGTTATAGCTTAAGCTCTTTTCTTACCATCTTAATTTCACTCTTGATTATTAACAAAATATCACAAGTCACAAGAAGCCTAAGAACATTGTGTCACATTGGAAGAGTTGTTTGTTAGCACTGTAATTTACAGTATTTTGCCAAGAGGTTTTTTTATTTGGAAGTCAAAATATGAACTCATTTGATTATTCACTATGCTAGGTTGAACTAAATAAAGGTAAATCATAGATTTTCGCTCAATATTTAAGTATTTGAAATCAAACTTAAAATTAGTTATATTCTTCACAAAAGCTTTGTAGCTTATCTCTATTTCTGTAACCAACAGTATTTATTTGGTTGTGACAATTTTCAGCTTTACTTCACTTATGAAACCGTGATTAATACTAATAGTATGATTGATTTAGTTTTAAGACGGTTTGCTGTTTTGGGGAAGTCTTCGCTAAATTGTTCAGTTTGTGTGTCGAGTGTTATTAATTTTAAGTGAACAGTGCGAATTATTATACTGTCACAGCCTGAAATGAGAGAATACCTGAACATCTTTTAAGCTTTTGGAATTTGACCTTTCTATAAAAATAATTAGCTAAAACCTTAAAATGTGTTGTCCTTTTGTTTTTATTATTCCATAACAACTTACTATTGGAATTTTCTGTTGTAAATTAGATAAGAACCAAAAATTAAATATCTGTTTAAGTATAATGCAAAAAAGAATCATAACTAAAAGGATAAAATGTCAGTCAATTTGTAGCCATTTTTTTCTCAAATTATTAAAGATAAATCCGGTGGATTAAATAAGTTTGGTAGAAAAAAAAGAAAAGAGTGTGCAAAAAATTCTCATCAGACTACTTTGTATCGGAAGTGACATGTAACAATTTACATAAGTTGGTTTCTCAGTTTGCATACTTCAATTTGATTTTACATTCAAAATTTGGTATTAGTCAGTTAAAAGAAGTATTTAGAATTTCAATCAATTTTCAATTCACACTGTTACAGTATTAATTTTTGAGCTTTAATACCAAATTTTAACTTTATTAATTTTAGCGTTAGGTAGTCTCACCAAATGTTGACACACTTATAAGGTTGTGCATATGTTTTTAACTTATTGTTTTTGAGTCCGATATTGAAGAGTGTTTGCTTAAAATGTTTATTCATACCCATTTATACATGAGCTTTACATTCTTGTTCTGATTCATCTATGTTCAAACTTTGTTCAGGCACAGTTATCTTCTAAAGATAATACTTAATTCCTAAGTCCATTGTTGGAATTTAAAAATCACCGTGTATATTTAAAATGTTCTTAACGTTGTGGCCTTTAGTGCCTTTTTTCTTGCCTGATTTATTGTGATAAAAAGAACAATTTTATAAGACAGAGGTGATACTTACAAACCAACTTAGGAATGCTGCGATCCGATCATGTTTTTATTCATGGAATAAAATATGTTCTGATTTTTGTAACCAACAGGCTCTGCAGTCAGCAGAATAGTCCGCAGTGTATGATCCTGAAAGGATTGTGAGTTTCTGTACCTAAATTAAATGCCATCTGCCATCTTATCAAGAACTTATTATGCCTGTAAGTGTAAAAAATGAACAAAAAGTTGATACTGGATAATATTTTACAGTACTGTACTTTTGATCGTGGGCGAAGCTGGTAACAGATAGTAAGAATTAACAAAAAGGCGAAACTTTAGAATCCATCTCCACTGTTAAAATCGAAGTTAAAAATCAATATTTTTCAATATTTGCAATCGCAATTATGTTAACCAAAACAACATTTTGACATTATCATCAAGACCATAATTTATAGTATAGATGTTTATCTGGATGATAGTTTGGTAAATAAAAAATAATTCTAACAGGTTTAATCAAGCAAAATTTTAAAGATCTAAAAACTGAGAAAATACACTTTGCATAATACTTCATTACCAACGACACATAAAATTGCCTAGCTATGAGTCGAACACGTTCTTAATTATCGTAGACAAAATGGAAAACTGGAATTGTTGAACCAGGTAACGCACGCTGCTGATTAAATGCTAGGTCCGTGATTAACCAGCAATTTAGTAAACTTATGGCTTCACCATGTTCGAACTATTTACCTATTTACCTACTTCCACGTTGGTTACACTGTTAAATATATCCATCATTCTCATTTCGTTCCTAGAATCATCGTAATACTACATGAAACTGAATTAGTCAAGGAAGCAAAGTTTTGCAATCCATGACTGAGTGACTGACTTGAGGTTTGACAATTTCTCTATTTGTAATAGGATAGTAAAATAACTAACTAACTGAAACTGACATTTTAATAAACAGTTAAAACAGTAACCTAAATTGTTTATCTAAAATAACTTCAACATCATAACAATAAAAAATACATTTTTGAAGAATATCAATTATTTATATAAAATCGAAAAATCGAGGGGTTCCTGGTAAAATCACCCAAGTCCATATTGACAAATTTTTCAGGAGAGCAAAAACAAACTTTACAACTGCGCTGAAAATTCACCAATTATGTTTATAAAATAAATATAAATAATATCTTGTAGTACAACTAAAACTCTCTTAAGTAATATATTTTTCAATAATACTATCTTTAATTTATCTTATTTTATATAATCAGGAAAAATAATTTACGTGACTTGGGTTCTTTGACCTCTAAGAAAATGTGTTTTTTTGTTTTAGGTTAGGTTAGGTTAGGTTACCTGACCTAACCTAACCAAAAACTTACTTAGTGAAATCACCCAAGTTACCTTGGGTGATTTTACCTCTACGGAATTTTCTGGGGCCAGTTGTTTTATTCCACCCATATGGCATTTAGGTGGAATAAAACAACTGGCCCAAGAAAATTCCATAGAGGTAAAATCACCCAAGGTAACTTGGGTGATTTCACTTCTATTGTATATAAGTAAAAACAATTTGGGTAAAAACAATTTTGGTCCTCATATCTTTTCTGGTGTAAATAATGATTTGGGTGGTATCACCTCTTGTAGAACTCAGATTTGGCAGTCTAAAGGTAACATAACCTCAATTTCAGAAAAAATGGACTTGGGTGGTTTTACCAGGAACCCCTCGAAATATTGATTATTAACTGCTATTTTAACGGATTCTAAAGTTTACCCAACAGAAATGTATACAGATTAAAGCAAATCCTCACTGTCATCACCAACTTTTGCCTACTGTGAACATCCAAGACTATTTCAACCATATTTTTATAAGAGATTTTTATACTTTTTTCAGCCATCAGCGAAGTTGTTTTCGAGGCTTGTAATTTGTATTATTTGTCTCTTAGAAAACCTATAAATATTTATCAATAAGCAACTGTCAATTAATTTACGACTTATCTATAAATCTACTATCATGCTTCTGTAGACTGATTTTATTGAACTAGTTACTAAATAAATACATTTTATCAATTTTAATTGGTGTCTCTCTTAACCTTTAGCCAAACCAACTCTGAAATGTAAAACTACTTGTTTTTCAACTGACAATATTTAAAAAAGCGGCATACTTCTTTGTTAATTAAGAGAATGTAAACAGATTTCTCCCGGTAAGTCGTTTTGCTACTGGCACATTTCTGGATTTAAAAATAGCATCAACTTCTTCCGTTGCTGTTGCCATCGCCCATTCTGGGCCAATGTGTGTATTTAAGCATAAGCTCAAATTATTTTATTTTTAATTACTAATTTGGGCAACTCTAAGTAATTATTAATATCATTTATATGAGTAAACCTAAAAAATCACCCTTTTAGAGGTAATTTTTAAAGAGAATAATACATATGCAGTTTTCAAATGGGTCTATGACATCCTAGTTATCGATAAACAAAGTTCTAATGGGCTCAACCATTAGATACGAAAAGAATTAAGAACCATTAGAAATTGATGTAGAAAAGAAAAAGAGATATGAACCAACAATTAACTCAAGAAAAGTATGATTAAAAGAATTTCAAAGTAATTATAATGTTTATTAGATCTAGAGGGACGACTGAAAGTTTGTTAAACAAATTTTAGAGAAGATTTAATTTGGATAAAAAAATGTTGAAGGAAATTTCAACAATAATCATTAAACACTCGATATCAACATTGAGAAGTCATATGATTTTAACTGAACATCAACAAAACATTTTGTTTGATTAGCTTTATGTTTGTAATGGGTACCGTTTGTGAGTAGAAATTACTAATCTGAGTGAGGAGGATGTTAATTTATTTCAAATAAATTATCTTTCTATAGATTAGCTGGCACTCCTAATTTTCACCTGTAGTCTGTTTCGTTTTGAATTACAAAATTATAATAGAACTAAATCAGGTCATATTTACTAAAATTATTATTAGTTTTGAATTCATTATGAAATAGGCCCTCGATCTAATTTTTTTCAACCCTGATCTATTCCATTCTTACACTATTTTGTGACGAGAGATTCTAAACACTTTTGTGTTGAAGGAGAATTTCAGAATAAGCTTTCTAATATGTGTTATATATTTTTGTACAGTCATTACATTTTTTACCACATTCGAATTTGGCTAGACCGTGTTGAACATTTCTTTATCCAAACCTATCTCAATGAGCAAGTTAATCCCAATGGGATAATTAATATAGAGAGAGAGATGCAATAATATAGTCTCATCAACTTGATAAGTTTTTATTATACAAAGAAATGCAATAAAATGTACATAAAATATCATAATTATTATATACAATATAATATACACTATTCAAATATAATGATTATTTACAATGTTAGAGAATACTTGAGTCCCACTGCATAGTAATTGAAGAATATCACATTGTTCCTCGGTAAAAACAAGATAAAATAGAATTTGAAATCTAATCTAGTTTGTGTGGCAATAGCTAGTTAGGTGAAAGAATATTCATTAGCTTCAAACCAGGCTACATACATAAAAACCATTGTTTTATGGGTCATTCAATGCCATTTACTATTACTTCAAATACATTAGAAAAGTCTTAAAGAGAAGATATCAAAGATTGGAACTGCCTGGCGTTAGGATAAAGGCTAAAAATCTATAATATTGCCTATACATTGTTTTTTGTAATAAAATTTATTTACTTTAAGTTTAAAGTGGTAAAATTAGTTTTTCGCCATATTTCATAAATAAAATTAGTATAGATTTTCTATATGCATCTCAGTTGGATAAAATAATATCATATAACTTATAAAGTAATGACAAAACTTAAAAGTTAAATTACAAAAATTAATTGTTAACAATTTGGTTGAACAGGAGCGTCTAATTTTCTTATTATCAACTAAAAATGCATTTTGAAGGCAAGCTCAAAACTTAAGAAACTATAATGATTACAAAATTCCTAAATATACAATATACATTTATTTGATAAAAATAGTGCACCATGTAGTAAAGTTTAATTAGCAAGTTCCACCCAGAAAAGTAGTTATTCTTATAACAAAAGCGCGTTTCAATTTCTTTTACATTATGATTTTATCATTATGAAGGGATAAATTCAAAATTAAATTGAGAGCTTGCTATGAATGTCTTTGTTTGATAATGTTTTTTTTCAAATTCATAGTTAAAATGAATATCAGTAAAAACACTGAACAAATCATACAAAGTCATTCTTACAGTATAAATTCCCGTCTAGGGCCATTCAGACATTTCCACCCCTTCAATAAAAATGATTAAAGACTAAAAAAACTACTACCTAGCATCATCCTTCTACTCAGTCACCTTTTACGTCTTTAAGACACTGCTCAACCCCGTTAACTTACTACAACTAGTCCGTCGCTTTCTCAAACGGTGATAAAGATCACCGATTTAACAGTAATATACAAAATAAATGTCACGATTTATCTAAATTGTACAGAGATCACAGTTTGACGATGGCACTCAACTTGAAGATTAAGTTCTCCGTGTACTAGCTGGCACTGTCGACGTCTTTTTTGCCGATGTGTTTTTGCAGCGTCGGAACAACGAACAGCATCAATCCACTAGCGGCTAATGTGCTCCCGGCGACGTAGAACCCTGGGTTGTAGGACTGTAACGCGTCGTACAGCCAACCTGCCGGACATAGTTCAAGGTCAGTAATAAATCACATGATTTGTAGCAAAGATTATTTGACAGTATTATATCGAGGAATGTAGTGGCAGCACTGGCAGCAGCAGCAAATGTTTGTCTTGTTATTATAGGTTAGGTTTGAAGAATTGAAAAACATATTGGGTTATGCAAGGAATACTTTATAGATAGATGGATAGATAGATAGATAGATAGATAGATACTTTATTGATCATTAAGCACAGTACAGGCAATAGATCTCGTCAATCAACATAATCAAACAATTGAAATACAATAGTCACTTAATGCTACAATAAACTTAAGCCAACATATTTCTGTTATCACAGGCATTATTTAGAACTAAATAAACAATAACATCATGCATGTTGCAGTAAGCCTAAGTTAATGACAACTGAATTCATAAAAAAATATTGAAAACTAAAAATAATTATGTCAAATGGTTATTAATTCCATGAAATATTACAGAGCTTGTATTGCTGGTACGGAATTCTTCCAGATTATAAAAAGGTCTTTCTGCAAGCCATTTGTACATTCTAGTTTTAAACAAATTAAGAGGCACTTTCTGGGCTGTAACTGGAAGTTTATTGAAAAGATTAATGCTTACTGTTTCAAATGAGTTGAGAACTTTACTCAGTCTAGTAAATGGTTTTTGGATTAATTCGTTCCCTCTCGTGTAATGACTATGAACTTGCTTATTTAAAGTAAAACTGTCAAAATGTTTCTTTACATGCAACAAACAGTGAAAAATATAGAGGTTACCAACTGTAAGAATTTGTTCTTGAAAAAATAGCGGCTTACAATGATCTCTAAAACCTGCACCAGTATTTACTCGTAAAGCTTTTTTTTGTATTATAAGAACCTTTTCTATACCAGAGCCATTGCCCCACAATAGCAGCCCATAGGATAAACAACTTTGAAAAAGACTGTAGTAAACAGTTAATAAAAGCTCCTTAGATAAATAGGTCTTGAGGTGCTTCAACAAATAAACTATTCTGCTGAGTTTCTTACAAACAAAGTCAATATGAACCTGCCAAGACAATTTAGCATCAAGATATATACCAAGCAATTTAACATTATCTCTTGGGGCAAAAGAACTTTTACTCAGCGAAAAAACAAAGTCTTGAGTTTTTTCATTATTTGAGAATAAAAAATTGGCTCTGTACCAATCAATTGCATCCTGAAATTTATTACATATGCCAGATTTTACAAGATGGATGGACTTATTTGAACTATAGAAGGTTACATCATCAGCAAAAATTATTGAGTCTAATCTTAATTAAGTGCTAGGTAATTTATTAGAATCAGAAACAGAAATGGGCCCAAAACCGACCCCTGTGGTACCCCAAATTTTACCTCAGTACTGTCAGAATAAACATTATTAGAAAAAACCTTTTGATGCCGATTCTGAGGTAAGAATGGAACAAACTGATTTCGTTGCCAATTACACCGTAGAGTTGCATTTTTTTCAATAGAATGTCATGATCGACGCAGTCAAAGGCTTTTGAAAGGTCACATAATTTATTATTGAAAGGGTGTTTTTTCTGAGTAGTAAGATAAAAAGTATCGTATGTTACATGGCCGGTAAGTTTTATCGTACTTGCATGAAAATCCTGCATCATACTCATTCGGTAACAGTACTTTCCGGCCTAGAAACCTAATATACTCTTGTTATACTATAATGAATGTATTTCAACCTTTAAATCATCTTCGGCATCCAACATGCAGTAAAATGTATGTCAATTAGTGCACTACTAGTGTACTACACGTTGGATGCTGAAGGATGAAACGCCTTTCTCATTATACATCCAAAGGATTGTTTGATGTAAGTAAATCAAATAGATAAATCACAGTTGATAAAAATGTGGGAAATGACAAAGGAGATTTTAAGACAAGTTAAGATTATGTCCTTTGTTTCATTTTCAGCTTTTTTATAACCCAGCACTAGCAAAGTGTTTGCTCTTATAATCATCAGGCATGGGTGAAGTATTTTTTTCAGTTTTACACAACTTTTTCAGAGTTGAAATTAAAATTTTTTCTTGTAATTTAGCAATAATGGTAAATAATAGCAACACAAACTTATACCTTGGATTTTATTTTAAGAAAGTGCAACAGTACAACAGTTGGAGAAGTTTAACGCTGTTTGGTTTTTAAAATGTTACAGCCTTAAACAAGCAAACTCAAGGTGAGTCAATGTTTCATTTCCTAAATAGGTCATAAAACACAGCTTTTGATGGAACCCTTTGGTAATAGTATATAGTATAGGGTTCTCACCGTTAATCTTTTTACTCTTGTTATAAAAACTGTTTAGCCCGAGCGCTTTGTTAATTTTTGTATATTTTATGTTTTATATTTCTGTATCTGTGTAATAATGAGCACCCAACGACAAATCATGTGGTTTGTTGGGACTCAAAGATTGTAAGATTTATGGAAATAAAGATTCTGATTCTGATTCTGAATACAACATTCTTAAGGTTTATTTTGTTGGTAAACATTACTTTTAGATGTCGCAAATCATTAATTTGAAGACAAAATAGAATATGAATAAGTGTAACTTAGGAATTTAACCCTAGAGAGCTCGCGCGGGGTAAATTTTCTCCAGGCACGTTTTTAACACAAGAAAAAGTATGCGAAGACGAACCCGAGTGCTTTCTCCCCCTCAGTACCTTCCATTCGACTCGTCTAATGGCTGACCTGTAAGTCTAGGTTGATGTAAGTCTAGGTTGACAAACAACATTATACACACTCAACACAGACAATGCCAGACTTGCAGACCATCACCACTACAACACCAGAAACGGACAAAACTTTACTCTACAAACACACCGTCTCAGTTTGTTTGAAGAAAACCCTCTTATCGAGGAGCGAGGTTTTTTAACCTGCTTCCAGAAGAACTAAGAAGCCACACACCAAATCATTTCAAGAAAGCAATGACAGAGTGGTTGCTGGAGCATTCCTTCTACTCATTAGAGGAATTCTACAACTGGAAAACCTGAAACTGGAATACCTGAAGAACAACCAAGGCATAACATCACACCAGCATTCTTTTTTCTATTAATTTTGATTTTTAGATAAAAAACAATGTTTGTAGATTCTTTTAACTTACAGAACACACTATTGTATTGACCCTATTGTATTTCTCCAAGAAATTTCAATAAAGAATATTGACTATTGACTATTGACTATGTAAGGCCAAACTTGTAACGGCAAATCTCGTATTAAGTCCACGCTGTACTGAAATTTTAACATTACCAAGAGACCTAAAATCGCGCATAAAGCTGGCTTTAGGAATACCGCATCGAGAACCAATGCAACAACTAACTCGGAAAAAATGCCAGATGTGATTTCTGATCAAGAAATTTAGAAATTTGGACCGAAAAACTACCAAGTGCTATGCTAATTGCGGTAAAAGCATCTGCAAGGACCATACAGTAGAAACTTGTGTTGGCTGTTTTAAGTGTGAACAGTATGCTTTTCTGTTAAGACTTTCTACATGATGGAGTGTATATAAGTTAAATATAATTGGCATTAAAGATTGTAATATGTTTCGAATTAATTGCTTGTTGTTTCATTAAAGAAATACAATAAAACATAATGGGGTAAATATTTACCCCGCTCGAGCTCTCACATTAAGGCGGTAGGCGCGAGCTCTTTAGGGTTAACCCGATCACGTCTTAAAATCTCACCTAACATAACCTTTAAACTAACACAATACCTTAGTAGTCATAGCAACAGAAACACCTGTGTTCATGTTCACAACGTTATGTTTATGTTTTACTAGCCCACTTTTTAAGCAATCCGATTACAATGGTTAAAAAGACCAGATTGAGTAAAGACAACAGGTGAGTAAAGAGGGCGAGGAGCAACTCGCCAATATAACTCACCCACTAACTCGGCCGATGTAAATCTGCTCTGTCCTCTTATGTAAATGCTTAAGAACTCTCCAGAAGTGTTTTTGCTTGATAATTGAAACAGCAAGTATAAAGATATTTCTACATTAAGTTTCAAATGTGGGAACACAAAAATGAACATCAGACTCTAAGGTTAGTTTTTTCAGGAAAGGCTCTAGACCAGGATTTTAATTTTGGGAAAAGAAGGATAGACAGCTAGCTTACCTTTGAAAGAGTTGAGGTAGGCCATAGAACACATAAAAGTCACAAATAATTATATCACAATATTTCGTCCCTCCTCCTCTTGGGGGGACTTCTTCAGGTGAGGGAGAGAAAGTTCAAAATGGCTGAAGTTCTACCTGTTATTATGCAGGGCTGCCACTTGCCACAATTCACTACTTGTCTGTTTACAATATATACACACACAAAATATATACAAACACCAGAAAACTTGAAAAATGAATTTAAAACTTAGGCCTATTTAATTAAGCTAGCTGTTACAGGTGGGGTTTTTCTGAGAAAGAAAACCCCAAGTCTGAGTTACTTCAAGTCTGAGAAAGAAAAACCTGTGGCCATTCATGCAAAAAGCCACAAGGACTTTGACTCCTGCTACACTACAAAAGTAATTAAATCCCTCCCTAAGGACCACTGCAACCCTTCTATGTTAAGGAGATGGGAACTGGCATTCCATTATGTTACTGACTCCAGATCTCCCCCAACCTCAGGGCCTGTTTGCACGACGCCCAGTACAGTGGACAGTAACACCTTTAAACAAAAGAGAACAAAAGAATTTTTTTCTACTGTCCTACTGTTTGGTCGTCGTGCAAACAAGGCCTCAATCTCAGCTAAACCCCATCTCCAATGTAACAGCTAGCTTAATTAAATAGGCCTAAGTTTTAAATTCATTTTTCAAGTTTTCTGGTGTTTGTATATATTTTGTGTGTGTATATATTATAAATAGACAAATAGTGAATTGTGGCAAGTGGCAACCCTGCATAATAACAATTAGAACTTCAGCCATTTTGAACTTTCTCTCCCTCACCTGAAGAAGTCCCCCCAAGAGGAGGAGGGACGAAATATTGTGATATAATTATTTGTGACTTTTATGTGTTCTATGGCCTACCTCAACTCTTTCAAAGGTAAGCTAGCTGTCTATTCTTCTTTTCCCAAAATTAATATCGGACTCTACAATTTATTTAACTATTTAATTTTTTTCATGATCAGAGGTTAAAACCTGAATATATGAATCAGCTGTTACGTTTACTGTCCTTAACAATTTACAGGACCCATGGGCACCTTAACATGGGCACATTGAAAGGCTGTGAAATGGATACTGTATAAGAAATTAAAAAACCTTGTAGAAAAAAATACTTTCCTACCCAAACATAATTTATTTTAGACTAAGGAGATCAAAGTTGAAAAGTTGAAATTACCGGCAATCGGTGGACCCAGGAACGAGGCGATGCCTTGGAAGAGAAGGAGAATGCCGAAGGCGTTGGTGAGCTTGTTGAGGCCAAGCAAGTCGACGAGGATGACGGACGTTAGGCCGACGTAGGCTCCGATGGTGAAGCCGTAGACGCTCGCGTACAGGCAGAACGTCAGGAAGTCGTAGCAGAAGGCACTTAGTACGGTACCTGCGGGAGACGGACACGGATGTGTTTACGATGCTCGTTACGACAAAGTTCATCAGTTATATTTTCGTTTGATGTTTTTCATTTTGTGGCTTGACGAGAATGGTAATATGTGAGGGTAACGTTGATAAGTTAAAATTTTAATGGGACTGTAAATAATTTAAAATGGCTCATTTGAAAGAGCAACGTACATAGGAGTCTCAATCGCAGACCTAAATTCCAATCCCGGGATTTCGGGATTGACAAAAGCCGATCCCGGGATTCCCGTTTTCTATAAAGGCCTATCTAGAATATATTGCTGTGTGAAAACAACGCTTATGGCATTTTTTATTAAAAATACCAATAATTCTATATTACTAACTCGTCAATCATGAACTTGTTGACGGCTAATTACCTGTTGAATAGCTTTTATGCTGTGTGTGCTTGACATATGAGTGCACAGTCCTTTCGTAGAGCCGCTAAATGTTTTTTAAACAAATTTGAAAATCTTTCATTGCGCTGTTTTTCCGTCCTATTGTGTAAGACGATGATAAAATACCCCCGTTGCAGCAGACCTGCATACTCATCGAATTTCAAATGCAAAACAACATATTTCAATCCAACACAGCGAGATTTGACATGTTTCGGTAAGCTCCATAACAATAATATGGGGAATGAGTATGCAGGTTTGCCGCTACAGGTATATTAAAACTGCATGGTTTTAATTCAATATTTAGTAGATCCGAACTAGAAGAAGCCATTTACCAAGTTTTATCAAGATATGTTGAGTAATAAGCAAAATATAGAATTTTACTTATTTCCCAAAAGGTTAACATTGGGACAACGTGCTGTGTTTACCACCTTCAAAATCTCGGTAACCAATGGACATAGAGCATTGATTCAACATACTAAATTGTTTGTTTTTTTGAGCTGAATCCAATGTTGCCAACAAAAATTTGATAAATTCGATTTTTCTATGTAAAAAATTCAAAAAATCCATTTTTGGGGGTGTTTTTCCCCCTTTACCCCCCCTTTCGGTGGTCCGATCGGGCTGGTTCACGAACTCGTCCGAGTGATTACCACTTTACATGTCTGTACCAATTTTCATTAAGATTGGACTATTTTTACGGCCGCTATCGTGCTAACAGACACATACATATATATATATATATATATATACTAGCTGGCCCGATAATATATATAAAGGAGAAGGGGTTTTCTATTGGACAGCAAATCTCAAAAATTATAAGACCTTAAGAGTTGAAATTAGGCACATGTGCTCCCCTTGGATCTTAGAAACAGTTTTACAATATTCCCAAAGGGTTTCGCCCTATAGGACTTACTTGAAAGTTTTAATTTTAAATTATAGGGAAGGATATAAGGTCATGGCAACCTTAAAAAGTGTGACAAATTAAATCCTAACAAAAGGCAGAGGAATGTTTTATGGTTTTCCACTGGAGAAACCGTGTTGATCAGCTAGTATATATATAAGTATGAGTGTATAAGTATGAATGTATATGTATTGACTTATACATTCATGGTCAATGGTAGTACTCATATGAAATAATAATCAGCCGATAATTTTACCATCACATGATCAGTTCTGGCCTTAGGGGAGGGCAACAGGGGCGGCCGCCCAGGGCCTCGCGCCTGGGAGGGCCTCGCGCTTCTGATATCCTTTGTTTAAAGTAGGTGATCAGAAATTAATAAAATTACAATAAAACAACACAGAGATATCTATTAAACCATGAGAATGATTGCTTGTAATATTAAAACTATAATTTAAAAAGGCGGCAAAACTGTACATCTTCACCTTTTAGGTTATTTGATAAAGGTGTGCGGTTTGGGCGAGGCCATAGCCATCTCTAGTAATAAGGCCACGGCCTTCGACCTGGCAACGTCGCTTCTCAAAGGTTTTTTGCATAGTAAAACCATTGACTCTCCCTTACAGAGCCAGCTGGTTTCAAGTAAACAAAAAATAGTGCCATAAGAGAGTATGGATAACCAAATCAGCTGAACCCTTAGGTGCGATGTTGCCATTTACTAGCGCCGCGGCCTTGTACTAGAGATGGTTATGGTGAGGCCTATAGAAAATAGTAAGGTGTGAACTACTGGAAGTATTCTAAGTTAATTCAGTCCTTACCAAAGGGAAGTAGCAGGGAATTAATGTACCTTTACTTTAGTTCATTCGTTCTATGCGGAAAGGTTATTGCCAGAGAATTACAAAATGTTTCACAGTAGCGCTGGCGCACGACACAAGACACAATCGCCCAACTGAGGAGAGAGGAGGCAACATAAAATTCTCAACTTATGACTGTGAATTTCCCTACTCACCAAATTAAATTTTCCAATCAATAAGTGTCCCAATATAGTAGTGTTCAACAGTTACTAAATTGGCAGATTTATCAAAAAAATAGAAATTTGCGGTCCAAAGAGTTGGGAATTTTCGTTTTCTCTTAACTGTCACGGATGCACTGAAGTAGACAATGTAATGATGTTCGCTCTTGAAATTGGAAACTGCGTAACTATTAGCTCTGCCATTGTGTAGTGTCAATGAATACACAAACGTTTGTGAATTCATTGGTAATGTCTTTTGAGAATTTGTGCATTGGTCTCATGGGAGATGTAAAAAAGACTACGATGTTTTCCATAACTTATACCGCCTTTATACATAATTTACATGTAATTAAATATGTGTCAAAAATTATGAATGCATTGAGTAGGATTGGTGTGGGGGGGGGAGTTTAAATGGGGTGGGAGGGCCTCGCAAACATTTTCTTGCCCCGGGCCTGGCACTTGCTAAGGCCGGCACTGCACATGATAAGGATTTAGTAAACAAATACACTCAGCAAAGGTAATAGAATAGCTATCTCCCATAAGGCCTATACTGAAAGGTGAACGTGGAATTGAGGTACTCGTTTTCATACACTGCTCACAGTTTTTGCATACACAAAGCATAGCAATATCATCAGCTGTATTTCATGGACATTAACATTGATTATAAAGAAAAAATGTTTCAGTTATAAAATCAATGACAATAATTATTACTGGCAATAGTGTCGTCTGTGTTTTTATTCAGTCTATCCATGCATTCAGTAAAGTCAATGGTTCAACAAAATGTCTCACAATATTGCTCGCCTCTAATCTGGATTTTCATCGCTACCAAGTAAACGTGGAAATATATCAAATCAGTTAAAATAAATATTAAAGTGCGAATATAATTATATAAGACGGCCGATCTGTAGAAGTTTTTTTAACCATTACTCAACATTGTTTAGTAACAAAATAATTGTTGAAACATCGTGTGGATACGTTGGAAACAGTCCAAGACCACATTGTGTTAAGACAGGATTAAAAACCAGATTTATTGAAGACAGGACATTTCGAGTTTTTAAAATTACAAAAACTATGAATGATAATTTCTTGATTAGCATGATACGTGTTGTTGTATTCACTGGATTTAAATAAAAACGTCTTACAACACTAAAAAATATATTTACACAATATACTGTATTTACATACAAGATGGTAAATATACAAAAATAGTGGAAATTGGCGATCGATTTCGGTTGGTGTGACCAACCAGTATATGTGTAAATTTATTGTTTAGTGTTATAAGACGTTTTTTATTTACATTCAGTAACTATGGATGGCAATAAGAAATCCATTTGATAAAATATCCTGGAAGTAAATGAAGATGTAAATATTTGTATTAGTTTTTTTATATGCAAATTAGTAGAGAAGAATTGTGTTTGGCGTTTCTAGGTCAAACAGCCTCCCGTTAAACTATGTGCACGAGTGGTCTATTGGCCTCACCGTGTACTGTTAAATAACAAAAAATATAACACTTTTTTTTTAAATGAAAACGGTACATTAATATTCAAGATCAATAATTGTGACCTTTTTTCGCTGCTTCTGTGTATTGTAGAAAAAGCCCATGCGCAACAAAATAATTTATTTGTCTGTGAATATGCACAATCGCATTAAAATTTACATTATAGGCTTTGAGAAATATAGAAAAATGTGTTTAAAATTTAAAACAATTTTGTTGGGACTGAGCTGGTATGTTGGTTATGAATTATCAATAAAATTTCGCAAAACTATGCTAAACGTTAATTGAGCGATTAACAAAATTGTTACAGGTGCTTAATTGTTACAGGTCTGTGTAATTGTCCACGAAAGCCATACGTTTTAGAAACTCAGCAAAAGTAATACCTCATTATTTTTATAAAATTGTCAAACTGAAAACGTTTTGAAGAATAATTTTTGTTTGGTTGAATCTTATTCAATAATGATGACGTTTCTAATGTCTGTTGTAAGTACTTTTTCTTAGTATTAAACATACAGTCTACATCCATCCTTTATAGCTATGTGTGGTTAAATGACATATTGTTCGCGTTAAAAAATGTATATGCGGACTGAAGAAATCGGCATATTTTTATCTAAATTGGTTTCAGAGTTTTAACTTTCACACTGTCTTTGAAGAGAGAAATGCAAATTCCGAGGTAATTATCAACTCTTGGCCTAAACTTGGTTTGTGGCTTCATCTAGATGAGATCCAATGTATTTTAGTCAAAGATCCCCGAAATTTCCATTTTTGTGCCACAAACCTGCATACTCATTGCCCAAGTTATTCTTATGGAAAATAAAAAAAATATATACCTTCATTATTTCTTAACATAACCCCATGAAACTTGGTATATAGCTTCTTCAAGTTAAGATCTACTAAATATGAATTAAAACCACCCAGTTTTAACACACCTGTTGCAGCAAACCTGCATCCTAATTCTCCTTTAATATTTATGCAGATTATAAAAATATGTCAAATCTGGCTATGTTGGACTGAAATATGTTCTTAAGCATTTGAAATTCGTTGAGTATGCAGGCATGCTGTAAAGGGGGTGTTTATGTCTTGAAAAATACATAAAACATGATAATACTTTAGTAGATGTGTCTACTTTATTAACTGAAGTCAGTTCAAAGCATGTAACAATTTTTCAGCAGTTTAAGATCAGTTTAGATAGCGAAAAAACATGAATAAAATCAATCATCTTAAAAAAACAAAAAAACTGAACTGACAAGTTATATCCTGACAGTTAATTGATCTTGACAGTTAACTGTTCCTGACAGTTTATTGGTTGAGTTAGAGTTAAAAATAGCATCCGATCGTACTTATTATAAATGTCATCCGATCGAACTTATTATAAATGTGTATGCCATTTGAGAAACGTTATATTGAGATTATATCCATCAAAATAGTACTTTTCAGATACAGTTTGCGGCATTGAGTTTCATATGCCTACCATATCAAAAACCAAACCATGTACCTTAAGGGTCATTCTAAAAAGGATGTATCAAAATGAATAGGTTTTAAGTATTATTTTTTCAGGTTCTTGTTATGGTATTAACAATACCAAATGAAATTTCGGGATCTGATAGTTTGAATAATTTACTTAAGAAGAATCCTGAAGAAAACAAATCTGGAAGCAATGAGAACCAGGCCGGCCAAGGAAGTAGTGGAGACGGTAATGAAGGAGGCCAAGCAGCTGTAGACTTCAAAGAGAGATCCTTGTGTTATAGAACCGCTAAAGGTGACAGGGACGTTTTCGAACAGATATCAGAAACCAGATTATACAATGATATGAAAGATGAAGTTAAAAAATTGGTGGCTGAGGGATGCTTGACCTTCATAGAAAATGTGGATCGCCCAAGGACGTCGTTCTCCGCAGCTAAGTACAAAGTCCGAGAGGATCACGGCGAGGAACTGGTGGTTGTGCTGCCAAGGATACATTAGATATCCTTCAAAAACAGCAGCAGCAGGAAACATCGTAAACAGCAGCTTCAGCATGTGTCTGTCTTCGTATGGAATCGACTTGTCACTTTAATAAAATGTTTTAACTGTAATACTATTTGTCATACGTTATTTATCACCAAGTCTTTCCGTCTAAAACCACTGAATACGTGAGAATATGAGAAACCTTTATCATTTGGATTTAATCCCAACATTCAGATTGGTATAAAAAATCATCGTTTCGAGTTTAGTTTTGAACTTTACATTTGAATTTTACATCTTTGCTCATTGAATTCAACCGCAATTAATCAAAGCAGGACATCCGCTTCTTAACTATCTTGAAAGCATCGTGTAAATTAGACCTCTACAGTCAAAAGCATTTTAAACATGTTTATTTTGGTCCGAGTAAAAATCCCCCCCAAAAAATTCCAGTCCATTACAACATTCTGTACAGTTCTTTTCGTTTTTTCGTACAGAAGAAGTTTCGAGGTCGGGTTATTTCAAATAATTTTATTTGAAGTAAATAAATCAATACTAACAAAATGGGCATGTAGGAACCCCTCCCCCCATTTCCAGAGGTATAGAACTATGACGATTCTGGTGTCATGAAATTCTCAAGTATTTAATCTAATCACTAGAAAACTATTATAAACATACCATTGCAGTTTGTCTCTGTTTTGTGTTTTATCTTGAAATATGTCCTACTCTGTTGCCAGAGCTGCCAAACATTGTTTATTCCCACCATTGATCTGGGATTAATATAAACTAGAGATCGCCAGTGGTCGAAAATTCGACCACTTTTCAAAGTGACAAATAGGGATAGCTAATTTTATAAATAATCCCCGCATAAACCAATGAGTTTCTAAATACATTTCATATAGTACATATATTCCATGAAACGCATAATATAACCAAACTGGGGGCCCAAAAACAAAAGAGAAAGACTCAGTCCTTGACTAATTATTTTACTTCATTTCTGGTTATGGCATGGATTTTAGTAATTAGTATTTTATTAAGATAATGACTATTTTGTTAAGATTTTATGATTTTTTTAAGAATAATTATTGAATCAGAGGAAAGTAAAACTCCAGTCATCAAATCAATTTATCCTGTATACCCCTTACCAAGCACAGTTCTCTCCCTCCCTCCATTAATTCCTCACTCTCTACTTCCGACCTTCTTTCCACTTTTCCCTCCTTTTCTCCTTCATTCTCTTCTTACCATATCTCCTCCCTTCTTTCTTACCATTTGGAACTTTTTCCCTCCTTCCCTCTCTTCCTATTATTATCACTAAAATGTAATATATATTTTACCCATTATCCACCAATAAAAACAAAATTTTAATATAATGTGTTCATTTATACTCTGGTTGCCAAGCCCGGTGACAGGATTTTCGGGCCCCTGTGCAATTGAGAAACCCGCCCTTTTTTACTCATCTCGATTCTGGGCCCCATTTTTACTAATCTCGCGTGGATCCGGGCCCCCTGTGAGTCCAGGCCCCTGTGCATTTGCCCCCCCCTCCCCCGACGCCGGCCCTGCCGGTTGCATGTCAGTCAGTACATTGGATGGTAGAAACCTAACTTAATGTACTTTTTTCTTCCCTTTTTATCAGAAAATTTTTATCTCTTAATCTTATTTAAGCAAGTAAACTTTATTTTTCCATATATATGTAAAATGGAACACATTTGACTATGATATCCCTAATCTTCTCTAAGTAGTCCTGATTTCAATCAAATTCTATATTTTCACTCCATGCCCCAATTAACTGTGGCTTAATGTTTCTTCACAAAATCTTTACTCTACGAAAAACAGCATGTGATAACAGCTACATATGATGCTAACTTTGTTTACATTTGGTTGTTATAATATCACCAAAACAGCAACTCATAAGGCTAATGTTAATTTTTTTGAAATTTTAAATTGAATTTTCTACATTTCTAAAAGACTAATATAAATTTCAATGGGATTCTGCACATCTACAGGAAAATACAATTTTATCGGTGTGCTTAGATTTTTGCTACGTTGCACACAGGCTGAGAAAAAAGGAGTACAAAAACCTTATGGAAAAAATGCTTGTCTATTAATATAAAGATATAAAGGTGAGTGGCTGGTTGGTGTAGTGGTTATAGTGCCCGCCTATAAACTTGAAGGTAGCCGGGTCGATCCCGAGAAAAGTTAGTAGCTTTTTGAAGGGTTGTTTCTGGAGCCAGTTGTCATTGGTTTTTGGGCTATTAACAATCCTATCAAAGAAACGTGCCAACCTTAGTCAGTAACAAGGCTTCAAGATCGCGCCACTATCATTACGATCATCAGACTCATCCTTCATCCTTCACTCATATTCAGGGTAAGTCCTCCATGAGGTACCTGTCTCAAAAAGGAATGATTAAAGAATGAATTAATGATAATAAACAATGCATGTTAACATTAATTTCAACAAACATTAACTAACTTTGTTTACAAACTAAAATCTACTATATTTTTGTCCACCACTCACCTATAATCTCACAGCCCATACTGCTTTGAACTAGAAACTTGAAATTTTGCATGGACGTTCCTCTTAAGGCATAGGCATCTGCTAAGAAAGGATTTCTAAAAATTTCCCTAGGGCTGCTCCCTATGGTACCTCCAAGTTACAATGTTATAAGGAAGCTTATGAAGTTGTTATGGCAACCTAAAGAAGTTATTACCTGGTGGTCCGAGCCTTGCTCGGTGTTATTTCATGTTTACGAGTTCATCCAGTTACAATAAAATATTTCAATGTCATAAAATTGATAATTTTTTATTGCTCCATGGACTCTTCATCCCACTTGCTGTATTTTTCTTGATCGCTGTTTATTCCAAACAGCTGTTATGATTACTTCATTTGTTTACACTTTACTTGTTTATTTTCGTTGCCATCACGGCAACCCTTAAGGCAAATGTTAAAATTTTACAGCTTTTAAATTTGATTTATTACGTTAACTAACAGACCCCGTGGCTTCGCTCACGATAAAAATTATCGTCTAAACTTGATATTAAGAATCTAGAGGACTGAATAGAAAATATTTATATCAAGGAACTCTCCTAAACTCCTCTTTTTTTTTGGTTCATATCATGTAGAGATATGTTTGTTTTATGACGGAATGTAGGATAAAAATATATATTACAGTAGATAGTGAAGGTTTTCTTTTCACCGTTATAACTCGAAAACGGCCAGACCGATTTTAACATCGATCATTTTAATATTTTATCATTTTGATTCAGCACAACAACTAAATCTGTCATCAGCAAAGAAAATAGTAAGTAAAATTTCAAATTCCATTGGTGGGAGAGAACCAGTTTTGAAAGTAATTCAAAGTCCCCAACAAAACAATGGGGTGGATTGCGGTGTATATGTTATACTAACAGTGGATTGGTTATTGAAGGAAATATTAAATGGCAATATCGATAACCAAGAAGCTCATTCTTTTAACAGTTTCAAGGTAGATAGCCATCAAATAATTTTGAAAAGATCTCTTCTAACATACCTAACTTACAACAATCAGTGTAGAAAACTCAATTCAACAGTTGTAAAATCATTGTTTTTTGACACAAAGGTAAACATTTCGAGAATCAAGGAAGGTAATTTTACAAATCAAAAACGGCCTGAAACACACAGCTACAATGGAATGACACAAATTAACACCATGGATAGTGAAAATGATTGGAGACAAGTTCACTATAATGGAAAAGCTAATCACAAAATGAAGTTGACAATATTGCAAGATGACTATATAGTATCTCCTCTACCTACTAACAATCAATTTCAAGTTCTGGAAGATTTCTGTGATAAGGCCACACAGACAGCAATATTAAGTCCAACAAAAAGCGAAAGGAAAAATCCTCCTTATTCCAGAGCCTACAAAAACAACATAAAAAATAAAAAAACGAGACAATTTGGCGAGGCTACTAGAATGAAGCTTACGCTATGTGCAGATAGCCAAGGAAAAATTTTGGCTGGTAGAATACATGAGATGAGTTCTGGACAAGTGAATGTGTTCGGGTATGTTCGACCAAACACCACCCTGCTTGAAGTTGTTGATTCAGCCTCAATTGAAAGTTTAAACACACCCCTTATAGTTTTGGGTGGAAGCAATGATAGTTTAAATGAAGATTTTTCTAACATTTGTACTAAATTGGAGGCAAGATTGAAATCCCTTAGTAAAACTAGACCAGTTTTCATTACGACAATCCCCTTAAGATATGACATGCACATGGACAGTATTGAAAACAACCAATTATTGATGGTAAACAATTACATAAGAGAAATAGTAGCAAGATTGAAAAATGTCTACTTGATTGACCTTAAGTTTTTAAATAAATCACATTATACTGCACATGGCCTACATATTAATAATAGGGGCAGAACTAAATTAGCTCAGGTAATACTGAATACTCTTTCTAGGTGGTCAGGCAAAAATTATGATACAATAAACAACAACGGCAACAACTATGACAACAACAACAATAGTAGCAACAACAAAAACAACAACAACAAAAACAACAACAACAACAACAATGCTAAGGGTGTGCGACCGGAACATCAGTTCCTTTTAACTGATAAAAATATGAAAGAAATTATAAAACAGTACCAGCAAGATAACACGTTTGGATTTGCACATAGCATTTCATCAGATTTTAATCATTACAGGCATATGACAGCAGGAGTTGCAGTTATTTTTAAGAACTGCTTTGGGAAACCAACACCCCGCCAGCTCTTGACAAGGCATTTGGCAGCACAAACCACAGAGCAAGGAGCTGCGGTATTTAGTTTAGTTACAAAAGCAAATTACTTTAGAAAGCCATACATAAATGATTATAATGCTGCATTTCATGACTTGACAACCAATTTCAAAAGAATGGGACTAAAACATTTGGTGTGTTCACCAATTGGCTGTGTGAGGGATGGAGTATCTTTGACTGACTTTTTCAGGAATATTAGAGATTTTCAACTTCAAACAGGAGCACAGGTGACGATTGTCTCCTACAATCAAGAATCCTATAGAATATTAAGGAACAGTCTATCGCATGACGATTTTAACTGCAAGATCCAGAGTTTTATTGATGACATTTCAAGTAATGAAGCAAGACAAAAAACCTGCACTGCTCCCATGGTACCCAGCTCAGAACCCACAGCTGTAACCCGCGCAGTATCTGTTCCAGCCTAACCAACACAGGACTCAAAAGGGCCAACTCACAGTGAAGAAAGTGTGACTAAAGTGGTGCCTGGCGACCTCACATTCTGTGGGGCGTTAAAGCAGAGCAAAAGTGATAGGGTCAAAAGTGCAGGATTGCATTCCACCAGGAATCCGACTGACATTGATTTAAACTAGGTTTAATTGACAAAGAAAAAGGTTCTGCTTGTATAACAAAAAATAATCAGTTTCAGATTACTCCACCTTTGGATCAAATTTTGGAAAATTCTAAAAATAATTGCCTCAACAAATTTTCTAAGCAAATAAAACAAAATTCAGCAGTCTCAATATTGCACCATAATATACAACATCTTCCTTCTCGCATAGATCCACTAAATATTTGTTTAAAAGAACTAAAGCCGGATATAATAGCTCTAACTGAGCATAAAATGACAAAGGAAGAACTAGAACTTCTGAAGCTGCCAAATTATAAAATTGTTTCTTTTTTCACGCGTTGTTTAACTCAGGGTGGAGGAGTCTTGATTCTGACTCACAAAAATATACATTGTAAGCCCTTAGTTTTACCAGCTTTGCAATCTTTACTTATGGAAAAAGTCTTTGAATGTTGCTCAGTGGAAATTATACTCAAGGATTTTTCATTTGTGATGTCAGGTATATATCGGTCACCTATTCATAAAAACCTGGAGCAATTCTTAATCAATTTGGATGTCTTATTGAATGTTCTCTGTAGTAAATTTAAAAATGTAATCATAGCGGGGGATTTTAATATAGATTTTGACAGAAAATAATGTTTATTCCAAATTTGTAAACATTTTGGCTACTTATAATATAAAATATATGGTGAAATTTCCAACTCGAGTGTCAGAAAGCTCGCAAACGGCCATAGACAATTTCCTAACAAATATGAGTCCTGAAAATTTTAAAGTTACTGGCCTTATTACAAAGCTCTCAGATCATGATGCGCAAGTTGTAGAAATTCTTAATGTTAGTTGTGCTCATAGAAATCATACAAGAAAACTAATTAGGAAATTTAATAATCATAACCTGAATAGTTTTTGCCAAAATTTAGCCTCAGAAGATTGGTTGGACATTTTACTACCTGATGTGAGTTGTATGTATGGTGCTTTTTATTCAATTTTTAAACATCATTTTGAAGTAAATTTTCCAAAGGTATATGAAACAGAAACATCTTTCAGGGGAGGTAACTGGATAAACCCTGAGGTGAGGGGAAAAAGATTAGAAATTATAGAATTGGAAACAGAATTTCGACAGAATAAAGACAAATCTTTAAAAGAATGGATTAAATACAAGAAAAGAGAGCTAAAGCAACATATAGATAATACAAAAAAGAATTTCTTTAGTACAAAAATTCAAAATTCAAGAAACAAAATAAAAACAACCTGGGATTTAATAAATTTAGAGGCAGGTAAACAGTCACAGGTCAAAACCGAGAATACTACTTTATTTTTTGACAATAAATTCATCCAAGACCCTGCTGTTGTATGTGAAATTTTCAATTCTTTTTTCATCAATGCTGTTCAGAATCTGGTCATCCCTAATATTGATTCACCAACTGGTTAATGTCATAGGTTAGGTAACAATGAAAATGCCCCTATGCATTTTAAATTCTTGCCGACAACAAAAAAAGAAGTTGGCAGAATAATCAGTTCTTTCGATAACAAATTTTCATCAGGATATGATGAAATCCCTATAACTGTTATAAAGGCTGCATTGCCTTTTATCATTGGCCCTTTAACCTACCTAGTCAATGCCTCGCTAAAGTTTGGGGTTTTCCCAGAACAATTTAAAATTTCTAAAGTAGCCCTGTTTTTAAGGATGGCAATACAGAGGATGTAAAATGTTATAGACCGGTATCACTTCTTCCAGTGTTGTCAAAAGTTTTTGAAAAAGTAGTGTATTCCCAATTAGTTTACTATCTTGAAACGAACAGACTGCTAGATCCGCAACAACATGGATTTCGATTTGAAAAGTCAACAATAACAGCAGGAATTGATTTTATTCAATCTCAATCTATAATTGATTCTATTGACAGGGGGGATAAAGTTATTGGAATTTTCCTCGATTTGTCGAGGGCATTTGACAGTGTCTGTCATAAAAAGTGGTAGAAGTACTTTCTGATTTGGGGGTGACCGATACTGAACTGTCTTGGTTTAAGTCATATTTATATGGTAGAAAGCAGTTTGTGGAAATCAACAGCTACAAAAATCATGGAAGTGTTAGGTTTAAAGAAATATGTAAGTCCAAATTATTACCAGTTCAGTTTGGGATTCCTCAGGGATCCATCCTAGGCCCATTGTTATTCCTTTGTTACATTAAAGGATTGCCAGGGGTAACAGTGGGAGAAAACAATTCTATTTGTTTGTATGCAGATGATACAAACATTGTGGTCTCTGGGAAATCTGCCGAAGATATTGAAATTTCTTCTCATGTTAGCTTGGCATTAGTAAAAGAATTTTTAAACAGTAAGAACCTTCTTTTCAATTCAAACAAATCAAATTTTATATCATTTTCTACTATTCAGGCGAAAAGTAAAATAAATCCAAGTATTTTTATTAATGACACTGAGATAATAGATCAAGTACAAGATTCTAAATTTCTTGGTTTGGTGATTGATGAAAATTTTAGATGGGATAAACATGTTGATCCTATCTTACGTAAAACTTCTCGTGGTCTATATGCCCTAAGACGCATGGCTAGACAGTGTGATGTTGATGCCTTAAAAACAATTTACTATGCTCTAATACACTCACACATAGCCTATGGGATATGTATTTATGGAGCAACTACAAAGAAAAACATGGATAAAATCTTAATTCAACAAAAAAAGGCCCTAAGAATCATATTTAACCTAAAAAATAAAGACTCTGTTAAACATATTTTTTCTAAATTTGAAATATTTACCGTTTATGGGCTCTACATATTTGAAACTATAAAATATGCCTCAAAAATTAGCCCCGCACCAGATAGTAGAAATCATCAGTATAACACCCGGACACAAAGACATATTAAAAATCACAAACTCAAAATTTTTAAAAGGAAACCTTCTTTTAAGGGTGACATGTTCTTTGACTGTTTACCAAGCTCTCTAAAAAAAGAATACCCCCGTTGCAGCAGACCTGCATACTCAGCGAATTTCAAGTCCAAAAGAACATATTTCAATCCAACATAGCGAGATTTGACATGTTTTTGTAAGCTCCATAAGAATAACATGGGAAATGAGTATGCAGGTTTGCTGCTACAGGTATGTTTAAACTGGTTGGTTTTAATTCAATAATTAGTAGATCTGAACTAGAAGAAGCCATTTACCAAGTTTTATCAAGATATGTTGAGAAATAAGCGAAATATAGAATTTTACTTATTTCCCATAAGGTTAACATTGAGACAACGTACTGTGTTTACCACTTTCAATATCTCGGTAACCAATGGACATAGAGCAGTGATTCAAATTACAAAATTGTTTGTTTTTCTGAGCTGAATTCAATGGTGCCAACAAAAATTTGATAAATTTTATTTTTCTATGTGAAAAACTCAAAAAACCCATTTTTGGGGGGGTTTATCCCCCTTTACCCCCCCTTCCAGTGGTCCGATCGGGCTGGTTTTCGAACTCATCCGAATAATTACTACTTTACACGCCTATGCCAAATTTCATTCCGATCGGACCATTTTTGCGAGCGCTATCGTGCTTACAGACACATATATATATATACAAATTTGAACGAATGGTGTTTTTGGTATCTGGGGGCACCAAAACAAAAAGTTATGATGGTCCCGCGCTTAGGTCTTACCATGAGACCTACGGTAATAGCTTCTTCCCTATAGGGGAAATTCGCTAAAAAGGAGGGAAAAAATTTCTCCATTCGTTAAAACATTATTTAGTAAATGCCACTTTGTATTCGATAGAGGATTTTTTCAGTGTTAGGAAGAACAGGTGAATTTAGTGAGTGCTAATTGCTGATATGTGGCTCATGGTGTACCCACCTAATGTAAAGATTGCATCGCATGAAACATATTGTATATATTATATATAATTGTAATTATTTTTGACTCTATTCATTGTATCTTTGTGTACATAGCTTGAATAAAGATATTCTGATTCTGATTCTGATTCATCAAATGTGTCGATTTTAAGGTACTTCTTAGTAAATTTACCATTACTTCCCTGGATTGCCTAGTAGGGTATCAACTAAGTACAGTAAAGGGCTGAATGTTCGAAACAGTTATGGTGCTATCCGTGGGCAGTAATTTAAACTCGATTCACTTAGTTTTTAACTTAAAATATGGGCGGGTGGTAATAGTTTAAGATCAACCATTGGTTGCAGCATTTTTTTCCGTGAAAAGCCGGGACACCATCGAATTAGGTGAAAAAGGAATTTGCCAAATTATTGTTACTGGCATGATTGTAATTAAAAACATAAAGGCCGCACCCAAAGGAAATAACTATAGCTCCAACTGCCTAAAGATAGTATCACATAATGAGCTGATGATTGAAAGTATAAGGTACGAAACTAAACCAAATGTAACTTTTATATAGTACGAATGACCTAACAAAATCATCAAAATAACTATAAAACCATGATAAAAGGAATCAAATTATAAATCAGCTGCAACAACATATCCGTTTGTGAAGCTAATATGCTTGATTGAATAAAATTTTAAATTTAAACAAAAGATCATCCATTAAATTAACATGGGGCATTTTCAAAGCTTCAGCTCCACCAAAAACCTCTAAAAACCTCGAATTAAAAAAAAATCCGTTCTTGGTGAATGCCAACACTGTAAGGAACGTCCATGCAAATTTCCAAGGTTCTAGGTTAAGTAGTTTGGGCTGTACAATGATAGGTCAGTGGTATTTGACAAAAATATAGTAGAAAAGATAGTATAATTATAACTTACAATCAGGGATTTGTATAATTTATAAATTTTTACATAAATAGATCAAAGAATCATATCATTTCAGCACATTCTGTTTGTGACTGAAAAACCACTATACTTTTCTCTTTCCATCTTACCGGGATTTAGTCTCAAGACTCAGCCACAAAAGGCAGTATGCTCTTCACGTTTAAAACTGCGTACGTCAAACTATACGAAACACCAAATCATCGGACAGGCATAGATGTAATAAAAAAATTATTAGGAACGCCTCCAGGAAAAACGTTAACTCCCGCTACCGAAATATAAATGGTGCCACTTAACTAATTAATGGTGGATTTTATCTAAACTAAATGTAACTTTTATATAGTACATAATTATGTCATTGAAACAAATCAACAAAAATCAACGAAGCCATGATCATATAAATCAATTTATTATCATCTGTATCAACGTATACATTCTGAAGCTAACTACCAGCTGATTGTTTTATGAACATTAAAAATGTAAACAAAAATCGTCCAACATACTTTTAAATGGGAAAATTTGAAAACTTCGGCCTCGCCAAAAACCCCTTTATACTACGAATTTTGTAAAATCCGTGCTTAGCAGATGCCTACGCCCTAAGAGGAACATCCATGCAAAGTTTCAAGGTTCTAGGTCAAGTAGTTTGGGCTGTGCGATGATTATACGTGAGTGGTATTTTACAAATATATAGTAGTAGCTAGATATATATATAGATATACTAGCAGTTCCCGAGGCTTCGCTCACGATAAAAATTATAGTCTAACCTTGATTTGACGAATCTGAAGGGGCTGAATGATAAAAGTTTATATCAAGGAATATTTAATGTAGAGGTCTGTTTACGTGCTATGGCGTTGTGTAGGTAAAAAAGAAAAATTATACTCGTATCACAGTAGATAGTGAAGTTTTTTTCTCAGCCATGACTCAAAAACGGCTGGACCGATTTTAATGTGAAATGTGTCAATTTTAAGGTATTTCTATAGATATTTGCCAACACGGCTCAGAATTGTCAAAATTAGTACAATAAAGACCTGAATCTTCGGAACAGTGTGCTATCTGTCGACAGTGTTACAAACTTGAGTCACTTGGTTTACAACTTAACATATAGGCGATTTTCAATATATTTTGAAAGGTCAACTACAGACTACAGCACTTATTTTTTCAGTGCAAACCCAGGTCACCCTCGGATTAGATGAAAAAGGAATTCCCCAAACTATTGTAGTCGATGAATACATTAAGGACACCCTAAAGGAAAAACTATAACACCCGTTGCCTAAATAAAGACTGAGCCACATTTTATGATTAAACAGATAAGGTACAGAAATTGATGATGGATTAAACCTTAACTAAATGTAACTTTTATATAGTGCGTATGACCTAAATGAATTGACAAAACAACCATAAAACCATGATGAAAAGAATCAAACTATAGATCAGCTGAAACAACGTATATGTTTGGGAAGCTAATTACCCTCTGCTTGTAACTAAATGTAACTTTTATATAGTACATAATTATGTTCATAAATTAATTGGAAATTCAAACAAAAGATCATCCATTACATTTATACGGGCACATTTCAATCCTTTGATTCCACCAAAAAAACCTTGAAACCCTACCCTAATTTTATAATTTGAGGATTTCTATATAAATAGATCAAATAATTAGATTAGGCTGTTACAGCACAGCCTCTCGGTGACTAAAAAAATAACGTACCCCCCTCCAATGTCTGTATACATTGCCCCCTCTTTCAGTCTTGCGGGAAATTAGCTTCACGACTCAACCACAAAACGCAGCACGCACTTCAGGCTTAAAACTATAGAGGTAAAATTAGATTAAACGCAAAATAATCATAACAGGCATAATTACAACTCCCGCTGCCGAAATAAAGATGGTGAATTTATGATTAAACAGATTAGGTACTAAAACTTAACTAAATGTAACTTTTATATAGTACATAATTATGTCCATAAAATAAATCAACAAAAAACAATAAGACCGTGATGAAAGAAATCAATTTATAATCAGCTGTAACAACGTATGTACATTTGTGAAACTAACTCAGCTTGCTGATTGAATGAACTTTGAAAATGTAAACAAAAGATCGTCCATAATACTTTCACATGGGAAAATTTGAAAATTTCGGCCTCGCCAAAAACCCCTTTATACTACGAATTTTGTAAATGCGTTCTTAGCAGATGCCTACGCCCTAAAAGGAACATTCATGCAAATTTTCAAGGTTCTAGGTCAAGTAGTTTGGGCTGTGCGATGATAGGTCAGTGGTATTTGACAAATATATAGTATATATATATATATATATATATATATATTGATAAATGAAGATCACTGATGAGGGCTACTACTAAATTCAGGTTCAAAGAACATATTTAGGCAGTTAAATCGAACAACAAAACGACACAAAAATCCAATTTCGCCGACCATATTCCAAGAACAGACCATATAAATACAAGAATTATGAAAATAACATGTTCATTCTTGACGTAATTCAAAAAGCACACAAAATGAATATTAAAGAGGAATGTTATGTGTACGAAAGCTATAAAAAGGATAAAGAAAATATTTTAAACACAACACTGATAAAAGAGAAAAACTTCATATTCGATAAAATTATAAATATAAAAAGAACAATTGCACCATGAAAGAATAGAATAGTGAACAGCTGACTGTTTTATGAAATTTTAAGGATAATATTTATTTAATTGATAGAATAAGGTTATGAAAAAAATGTATCACTGTGATCATGACTATTATAGTTGAAACGCGTTAGTGCGAATAAAATAATTTTAAAAACAGGGTACTCATGTTAACTTTAATTACTTATATATATATATATATATATCTAAAAAATTCGAACGAATGGTGTTTTTTGCTTCTGGTGGCCCCAAAACGAAAAGTTATCATGGTCTCGGGCTTAGGTCTGACCATGAGACCTATGGTAATAGCTTCTTCCCTATAGGGGAAATTCACTAAAACGAATGAAACATCACAATTTTTTTTGGTCACTCATAATACTTCACTTTTCACAAATAATTCACAGATCACGGAAGGTTATTACTAAAACAACAATTGATGAAACTCACTACTCACTACACAAAATCATCCCTACCGCTCAGATGTTCACTAAACGAAATCCCGATAGCAACTGAAAGTGTTGGTGATCAGATAGATATAAAAATTCAGTAAGATAAAAAATATCAAAATTAAGTCCCCTGTGTGGGCGTGGCTTTTAGGATACATCGAATCGTAGAAATTAACTGCAAAGGAAGTTCGGAGCGATAAGAAAACTATTGAGTACTGTCCCATTATATTCCGGGAATAAGGTTATTGTTGAATTGCATTTTGATTTTGGACAAAGTGAACTTTGGGAATGGTAGGTAACAGTCTAAAGGGGCATGAGTTTTTTTTTTATTAACAATGTCTAAAAACGCCCTTACATGCAGTGTCTGCTTGGGCAGTAGACTAGTCAAAGCAAACAAATATAAACCTTTTTAATTATACAAATTACCTTAAAACTACTGTACAGGTCATAGAATAAAACTTAAAACTACCATCTGGGAAAACCAAAACATATGTTAAAGCGATTTAAAGCGATATTTAAAAAAAGTTGCTATTAATTATTACTATTGAAATATTAATTTCCTAAAACATTCAAATCACGCAAAAATTCTGAAAAAAATATTCTTTTGCAATCCCGTCAATCCTGGGATTATCAGGAGATTCTGATCCCGGGATTATCAGGTATTCAAAAGCGACCGGGCTTATTAATTGACTTATTATCAATTAATAAGTGATTTCTTGCTAAGAATGCTCTATTGTAATCAATGTTAAAGTCAGAATCAGAATCAGAATATCTTTATTCAAGCTATGTACACAAAGATACAATGAATGGAGTCAAAAATAATTACAATGATATAAAATATATATATAAAGTATGTTTTCACCACACTACGGCGAAATCACCTGTTTTACAAACGTCAAACGCGGACCGAAACACACTGTTTGCCGCCACAGGACCGAAAACGTTTAGGGCCCTAGGGCCGAAAGTCAGATGATCGTTTATTTGCTTGAAACAACGTTAGAACATCACATAATTATACGGAGGTTCCAAAGACAGGATAGTAGCGATCATATGATTTTCATAGCTGTGATTTGTATTCGAGTCAAATAATAATCAGTTTTTTTATTATTTAGGGTATATTTCATCGTGTAGTGTGGTGAAAAATAGCGTTCGCACGTCGGCCGAAAGGGTTTTGCAGCTCTCGATCGTTTCAAATTCTTGACTTCGTCTCGAATTTCAAACACGATCTCGAGCCTGCAAAACCTCATTTTCGGCCCTTGTTGCGAAATATACTATTCATGCGATGCAATCTTTACATTAGGTGGGTACACCATGAGCCACATATTAGCAATTAGCACTCACTAAATTCAACTGTTCTTCCCAACACTGAAAAAATCCTCTATCGAATACAAAGCGGCATTTACTAAATACTGTTTTAACGAATCGAGAAATTTTTTCCCTCCTTTTTCTTTTTTTAGAGAGCTTGGTAAACAGTCAAAGAACATGTCACCCTTAAAAGAAGGTTTCCTTTTAAAAATTTTGAGTTTGTGATTTTTAATATGTCTTTGTGTCCGGGTGTTATACTGATGATTTTTACTATCTGATGCGGGGCTAATTTTTGAGGCATATTTTATAGTTTCAAATATGTAGAGCCCATAAACGGTAAATATTTCAAATTTAGAAAAAATATGTTTAACAAAGTCTTTATTTTTTAGGTTAAATACGATTCTTAGGGCCTTTTTTTGTTTAATTAAGATTTTAGCCATATTTTCTTTGTAGTTGCTCCATAAATACATATTCCATAGGCTATGTGTGAGTGTATTAGAGAATAGTAAATTGTTTTTAAGGCATCAACATCACATTGTCTAGCCATGCGTCTTAGGGCATATAGACCACGAGAAGCTTTACGTAAGATATGATCAACATGATTATCCCATCTCAAATTTTCATCAGTCACCAAACCAAGAAATTTAGAATCCTGTACTTGATCTATTATCTCAGTGTCATTAATAAAAATACTTGGATTTATTTTACTTTTTGCCTGAATAGTAGAAAATGATATAAAATTTGATTTGTTTGAATTGAGAAGAAGGTTCTTACTGTTTAAAAATTCTTTTACTAATGCCAAGCTAACACAAGAAGAAATTTCAATATCTTCGGCAGATTTCCCAGAGACCACAATGTTTGTACCATCTGCATACAAACAAATAGAATTGTTTTCTCCCACTGTTACCCCTGGCAATCCTTTAATGTAACAAAGGAATAACAATGGGCCTAGGATGGACCCCTGAGGAACCCCAAACTGAACTGGTAATAATTTGGACCTACATATTTCTTTATACCTAACATTACCATGATTTTTGTAGCTGTTGATTTCCACAAACTGCTTTCTACCATATAAATATGACTTAAACCAAGACAGTTCAGTATCGGTCACCCCCAAATCAGAAAGTACTTCTACCACTTTTTATGACAGACACTGTCAAATGCCCTCGACAAATCGAGGAAAATTCCAATAACTTTATCCCCCCTGTCAATAGAATCAATTATAGATTGAGATTGAATAAAATCAATTCCTGCTGTTATTGTTGACTTTTCAAATCGAAATCCATGTTGTTGCGGATCTAGCAGTCTGTTCGTTTCAAGATAGTAAACTAATTGGGAATACACTACTTTTTCAAAAACTTTTGACAACACTGGAAGAAGTGATACCGGTCTATAACATTTTACATCCTCTGTATTGCCATCCTTAAAAACAGGGCTACTTTAGAAATTTTAAATTGTTCTGAGAAAACCCCAAACTTTAGCGAGGCATTGATTAGGTAGGTTAAAGGGCCAATGATAAAAGGCAATGCAGCCTCTATAACAGTTATAGGGATTTCATCATATCCTGATGAAAATTTGTTATCGAAAGAACTGATTATTCTGCCAACTTCTTTTTCTGTTGTCGGCAAGAATTTAAAACGCACAGGGGCATTTTGATTGTTACCTAACCTATGACATTAACCAGTTGGTGAATCAATATTAGGGATGACCAGATTCTGAACAGCATTGATGAAAAAAGAATTGAAAATTTCACATACAACAGCAGGGTCTTGGATGAATTTATTGTCAATAAATAAAGTAGTATTCTCGCTTTTGACCTGTGACTGTTTACCTGCCTCTAAATTTATTAAATCCCAGGTTGTTGTTATTTTGTTTCTTGAATTTTGAATTTTTGTACTAAAGAATTTTTTTTGTATTACCTATATGTTGCTTTAGCTCTCTTTTAGCGAATTTCCCCTATAGGGAAGAAGCTATTACCGTAGGTCTCATGGTAAGACCTAAGCCCGAGACCATGATAACTTTTCATTTTGAGTCCACCAGAAGCAAAAAACACCATTCGTTCGAATTTTTATATATCTATCTATCTATCTATCTATCTATATATATATATATATGTGTCTGTCAGCACGATAGCGGCCGTAAATATGGTCCGATCTTGATGAAATTTGGTACAGACATGTAAAGTGGTAATCAATTGGACGAGTTCGTGAACTAGCCCGATCGGACCACCGGAAGGGGGGGTAAAGGGGGATAAACCCCCCAAAAATGGGTTTTTTGGGTTTTTTACATGGAAAAATTAAATTTATCTAATTTTGGTTAGCACCATCGAATTCGGCTCGAAAAAACAAACAATTTAGTATTTTGAATCATTGCTTTATGTCCATTGGTTACCGAGATATCGAAAGTGGTAAACACAGTACGTTGTCCCAATGTTAACCTTATGGGAAAAAGTGAAATTCTATATCTCACTTATTTCTCAACACATCCTAATAAAACTTGGTTTGTGGCTTCATCTAGATGAGATTTATTGTATTATAGTCTAAAATCCCCGAAGTTTACATTTTTGTGGCAGCAAACCAGCATACTCATTCCCCATGTTATCCTTATGGGAAATAAAATAAATGCTATATCTTCCTTCTTTTTTGACATATCTTGGTAAAACTTGGTATATGTCTTTTCCTAGTTCATATCTACTAATTATTGAATTAAAACCATCCAGTTTTATAATACCTGTTGCAGCAAACCTGCATACTCATTCTCCATGTTATTCTTATGGAGATTATAAAAACAAGTCAAATCTCACTATGTTGGATTGAAATACGTTCTTTTGCATTTGAAATTCGCTGAGTATGCAGGTCTGCTGCAACGGGGGTATTTTATATTTAATTAATTCTTTTAAAGATTTGTCGAAATTCTGTTTCAAATTCTATAATTTCTAATCTTTTTTCCCTTACCTCAGGGTTTTATCCTGTTACCTCCCCTGAAAGATGTTTCTGTTTCATATACCTTTGGAAAATTTACTTCAAAATAATGTTTAAAAATTGAATAAAAAGCACCATACATACAACTCACATTAGGTAGTAAAATGTCCAACCAATCTTCTGAGGCTAAATTTTGGCAAAAACTATTCAGGTTATGATTATTAAATTTCCTAATTAGTTTTCTTGTATGATTTCTATGAGCACCACTAACATTAAGAATTTCTATGACTTGCGCATCATGATCTGAGAGCTTTGTAATAAGGCCAGTAACTTTTAAATTTTCAGGACTCGTATTTGTTAGGAAATTGTCTATGGCCGTTTCCGAGCTTTCTGACACTCGAGTTGGAAATTTCACCATATATTTTATATTATAAGTAGCCAAAAGGTTTACAAATTTGGAATAAACATTATTTTCTCTCAAAACATCTATATTAAAATCCCCCACTATGATTACATTTTTAAATTTACTACAGAGAACATTCAATAAGACATCCAAATTGATTAAGAATTGCTCCAGGTTTTTATGAATAGGTTTTTTTTACAAAGTCTGTGTATATTATTGTAGACGCTCACTTAGATTAGTCACTTGTTTACTATATGAGCTCTACTTGTAGGTAGCACCATTAGTTCTACAATATTTCACAAAATTCAGCCATTTGACAAAAACTTAAAGTATAGGCACTTTGTAAATATAGATTTTCCGTTGATAAATGAAATAAGTGATATCAAAATTCTTCTCAGTGAAATCGCTAGATTTACGCTTTCAAATGAAAAACAGATCAACAACATTCAATGCTGTCCTGAATTTCAAAGTAAAAATCAGTCTTAGGAGAGAAGAAGCAGGCGATTCACTATATTTTCCTGATTTTGACCTCCCTTACATCATATAAAATTCTGCTGAACGATAGTTACTAACAAATCTGTTGATTATGAGTATCACATCGCTAAGGCAGATTGTTGTATTGGCTGTATTGAAAAGAGGCTGTACCAAGTTCAAAAGTTAAAATCGGACTTGGGGGGGGGAAGAAGCAGGTGATACACAATATTTTTCATGAAGCCCCCCTCTTAACAAATTCGGAGATATTAACTTTGCCAAAGCAATACTCAGAGCCGTTTGAAATCCACTGTTGTTTTTATTTTGAGTCTTTCTTAGAGGAGGGTCACCATTAGTGTAGAGAGCACGAAATACGACGGGCGGCAAAAAACTGTAAACCTATAAAATTTTCTGCTAAACATCAGCTGAAAAGACTGAATGAAATGTTTTTGATGAACTGTCAAAGCTTTGTTTACGTTTCTCAAGGTCTTTTACGTGTAAATTTGTGTTTACTTTACCATGTGATGTGATATTTGATTAACTACCCAAATAAATAATATACAATAATTTCGCCAACAGCGCACTCACTCACCCGCCGTATTTGCTTCTTGCGATTGTAGTTAAAATCGTATTGCTTTCTTATTTCTCAACATATCTTGATAAATAGGCTTCTTCTAGTTTAGATATACTGGGTTAAAAATAGATGTACTGGGTCTAAAATCCACCATTTTTGCATGAATGTAACAGCAAACCTTCACACTCACTTCCCATGTTATTTCAATGGAGAATTATTTACCATGCTTATTCCCCCGTTTAAATGTGTAAAAAACGTTAAGGTTAGGTCCCAATCTAACCTAACTTTTTTCTTTCTTTTTTCTTTTTTTAAAAGAGGGTGGCGGCCTCTTTTTACCTTGCCTTTGCCCCGCCCATATATAGATTATAAATCTGTGTGTGGACGTTATCAAGCAAAGACAAGGAGTGAGCCGATACCATACAAGGGTGAACAGTACTTTTAAAAGTATGCGAAATGCCCGAGTCTCGAACCTGCGACGCTTTGAGGCCACAGTTCCGAGGCCGAGTGCGCTACCAACTGCGCCACCGACTAACTGAAGACTGTGGTGGGTGAGTTCCAGCTACTACAGGCCAGAGATAAGCTAACAGCCGATAAGATATCAGTCAACAACTGAATCTGAATTTCTATATGAACGATGTGGATTTTTTCCACTCAACTATGACTCTAGAATATATATGATACTAGGAATCCATTTTCAAACAATATGCTATTGTAGGGAAATTTTTTTATAGTGGCGGCAGCCCTCTATTAAAAAATACTAGTTTTGACTTTTTGCGGACATTTTTCTACTCACTGATCCCGCAGATGGTGAGGCACCAGTTGTAGACCCAGAGCCGGTTGACCCACGCCTTGTCGGAGAGGTACCCGAGGACGATGCGGCCTAGGGTGTTGGCGATGCCGATCACCGCCAGCAGGTAGCTCTGGTGGTCCTTGCTCAGCCCTTGGACATCGGCCGTCGCCTACGGCAGACCTTGACGTCATTCAAAGGCTACCGTGTGGTCCAAGCTAAAATAACTTGATCCAGGCTGTCCATATTATTCCGTATGCCCAATGGCAAAATTGACATTAGTCTTGTGAGCGGACGGCCATGTTATTTGAATCTTAAATTATATTTTATGAAAAATTTGTATTTTTGTGCTACAATTTTAATTATGGAGGTTATAAGTTTAATAATTAGGATTCAACTTATGGCTCTGGTGATGCCTGTTTTACTTTCATCTGTTATTTGTCAACATTCAACCATTATATCAAGCAGTTAGTTTCAACAATCAAATTAAACATAATAAATAAACAGAATTAAGTACTAAAATTTAATAAATAAAGTCTCCTTTTGGTGTTACTGGCTTTTACTCAGGCACATCAAAATAATACTCAATGATTTTTTACCAAACATAGGTACAATAGGTACCTATCGACTGTTTCCAATTCCCATGGCCTCTGTCACAAAATAAAGCACCACAGTTTTCTCAATAGCACTTTATAACTAGGCATTTTAATTTCTCCAAAATAGTTAAATTCAAAGAAAGTATAAAGCGCTTTAAATTCTTTTTAACAATTAATTACACTTTTGAACTAAAGAATCGAACCTGATCGGCATTTTAATAAAGTGCAGGAGAAAAAATAATAATTATCAACTAAGAATAACTTTCCTAAAAATAACTATAATCCCAGCAACTAAAAATTAGCAACACTCAAACATTTAGTCTTTTAAACAACCTGTCAACACAACATAAAATCACCACAACACCCAATGACATGTATACTTACAACGATAAAAGTGTAGGGAATGTAAAAGCCGATGCTTGTGCAGAAGTTGGAGAGGGAGAAGAGAATGAAGATGGGATCGCGGAGGAGCGAGAGATCGAGCATCTCGTGGAGCGTGTCTCGCGTTTCGCGGTGGCAGGGGAAGCAGCCGCAGACCACCACCTGGTCGTGGGGACCCTGCGGCTCCAGCTTGGCCTTCTCGGGGAGACTGGCCTTCCTGCGGGACAACAAGAAGAATGTCTAAGTCTCCCTGCGAGAACACAAGAAAAATATCTAGAAAAGAATGTCTAGAAAGTTGTCCAGGAATGCTGGCTGTCCCTCCTGTCAGAACAGAAGAGGAATCCCTAGAAAGTTGTCTAGGAAAGAATGTCTTGAAAGTTGTCCAGGAAAGAATGTCTAAAAAGTAGTGTATGTCTAGAAATCTAGCCTTCCTACGAAAAAACAAGATGGATGTTGAAAAAGGTGTTGAGGAAGAGACTGGCCTTCTTACGGGACAACAAGAATGTATAGAAAATTGTCGAGAAACTAGAAGAATGTTAGAAAGTGTCTGGGAATCATAGTCTTCCTCTGAGAAAGAAGAAGAATATCTAGTAAGTTGTGTGAGAAAACAAGGAGGATGTTGAGAAAGTTGTCTGGGGATCCTAGTCTTCCTCCGGGAAAGAAGAAGAATGTCTAGTAAGTTGTACGAGAGTTGTCTGGGGATGCTGGTCTTCCTGTGGGAAAACAAGGAGAATATCTAGAATTTCTGGAATAGTGAATAGAAAGTTGTCGAGGAAAGAATGTGTAGATAGTTGTTTGGGGTAAGAATGTCTAGAAATTTGTCCAGGAATGCTGCTGGCCTTGCTGTGAGAACAGAAGAGGAATGTCAAGAAATTGTTGTCTTGGAAAGAATGTCTAAAAAGTTGTCTAGGATATAATGTCTAGAAATCTGGCCTTCTTACGACAAAACAAGAAGAATGTTGAGAAAGGTGTTTGGGAATGCTGGCTGGCCTTCCTTTGAGGATACACAAAAAGAATGACTTTAAAATTGTCTGAGAATGCTAGCCTTCCTCATGGAAAACAAGAAGAATGTGTAGAGAGTTGTCTGAGGAGGCAGGTTTTTTGGTGAGAAAACAAGAAAAATGTCTTTCAATTTGTTTGGGGATGCCTTCCTATATGAAAACAAGAAGAATGTCTAGAAAGTTGTCTAGGTGATGCTGGCCTTCCTGTGAGAAAACAAGCAGGATGTATGTCGTCCAAGTTAAATGACACAGCCTACACCATCTGTAAGACCAATGTTAAAATAATAATTTATCTTATGGATCACGTGATTTGAATATACCTGTACAGGGTGTTGTCTGCGTTGAAGCGTCAGTGCCGATTTTAAAGTTAATCTGCTTCTGTCAATTTATCCTTTAAATAGATAGTTAAAAGTTATTAATTTCAAATTTAGAAAAAAAAATTGAAGTCAGGAAAGTTACTGCAATTGTCAGTTAAATCAATACATTTCTCTTATTCTTATCAAAAAGGATTATGTCGTGAAAGAAAATAAACTTAATCATTCTATTTTATTGGTGGTTGGCCTCAATTCCTGAAATCAGTTCAAAAATCCTGATGCAGTTTCAATTATGATGAAAAATCATTTGACACACAGTATAGTTCCAATTCTAATTCTATTTTATTGAAGATTTTTAGATGGTAATCTTCTATTTCAACCATAGAAGATTCACCAGACGTAACACTTCTCACAATCAAATACTTTCACAAATTCACCCACCTCGTCTCCGGAGGGATGTTATGCAGACTCCCCCGGTACAGGACGTCTTTCCGGTACATGATGCCGCTCTGAGTCGACCGGACGCTCCCGCTCTCCGAGTGGAGGCGCGAGCGAGCGGCCGAGTGGTCCACACTCTGCGTCACCAGCATCGGCTGACTCAGCGACGACTTCACCACGTCCTGCGGGCGGAAACCAACAACATGTGATACGGAAAGTGTGAGATATTCACATTTACCACATTGGCACACCTGCGTGCAGCACCAGCTGACAGGAATGAATGAGTATATTCATGGAATCATCCTTCTGTGAATGCGCGTATTTGGAACCCACCAACGGCTCCAGCAATGAAGATAGTTCCTCGTCAACTGGTGAAGTAATATCCATGTTCTGATAGTTTCAGGGTTCTTAATGAAGAGTTACCAGGGATGTAGGACTAGGTAAATAAATTGGCAAAATGATTCGGCCCTCACTTCCAAATTCTAAATTAATAGGTTTATTTTAGGTTTGGCATTAATGATCAACTTTCGAATATAGTCGTATGGATAGGACATTTCGATATTTAATTCACAGTTAAACATATTTAGGTCAGGTTAGTTAACTCATATACTTCCTCATCGTCTTCAATAATAATATGTTGATCAAGAAAAGCTTGTTACAGCAAAGCCTTTGAACGACAAGTACTAAGGGAAACCGTGTTACTTAGATGTTTGCAAACAACTAATAATTATGCTTATTTTGAATTTTATTAGGTGAAAAAAAGTTTGGGACATTCCTCTTTAGAAAATTTTTTTCATTTCTCCAGAAAAAATTATTATTTTATAAAATATTACCATTTAAATTATAATTTTACTGAAAGGTAACACCTAAAATCAAGTTGTTTTTTCAGCACTACTGAACTAATATTTATTGGATCAATTAAAATCTTATTATTCTCTAAGAATAGTTACCTCATCCTCGCCCTTGACTTCCAGCGGCACCACGACTCCGTTGGCGTGTTTCGGTGTCACAAACGTGTGCACACTGTGCGGCCTCTTCTGTTCGTCAATTCCGTTCATGACGGGCGACGATGCCGTAACAATAACCTGTAGAATTTTTTATATTTTTAATGAGTAAAAATCTCTTAGGATTTATTTAATTAGGCCTAATAAATTTATGTGAATTTATTGAAAGGTAACTTTGTTTACTAGTAAATGTTAGAGTAAAAATAAATCTAAATAGTTTGTCCCCACTGTTTCAGTGTTTTTAGTGGCAAAAATCTGTTGGTTTATGTCCTTGTGCTGGAGCTTGTGGTATTGTATTTTTAATTCACAGGGTTCACATGTTTCTCTCATAAAAATTCCCAATATTCAAAATAGTATGATACTCTTGCAAAACTTTGGGAAATAAAATTAAATTGGAATAATCAGTGATTTCCAAGACTGATATTAAAAGGTTTTCAAATTCAAAAAGCATAAAATGAAATATTTTAATAACTTATTCTACCTGCTAAACCACAATAAATTAAGAGGTCATGTTAATAAATTGTTTGTTTTCAAGTGAGAACAAAAGTAACCTAACAAAAAAAAAAAAAAAACAATGAGGAGCACTCCCAAGACCACCCCAGCATCTCTGGCAGCCAATGCAACAAAGTGTGTTGTTTAGTGTAAAAAAATTCACTTGAAAACAGGACGAGTCTCCTTAACTCCCGAAAAGTAGTGTAGTTTTAAACACTGAAATATAAGTGAATGGAAAAGTTCAAATTATTTAACAGCAATGTGTTGTTTGATTGATGTGTAAATCAAAAGCTGATATAACAGAAATTCAGTTATAAATATTAGTTTGATATTAGTACAGTATTGCACATTATCCTTTCTAACCACCACACGTGAACTAACTTTTATTATGAAACTCCAATAAAGTTCAAAATCAAATGTTTACTTTTTTTGTAGGCGGGATTTGGTAGTCTGGGTTTCCCCACCCCACAAGAAAGTCCTGTGTGTGTACTTCAGCCATTATTTTGTCTTTTTGTACGGCTACCAGAAAGGAAAGGAAGCTTCCCTTCGATTATCCCTTATAGGCTCACAGCCTTTAGTAGATTAATACAAGGGAAGCAAAAGGAAAAAGGCATAGGTAGATGGAATAGGTTCGGCCAAGCTTAGACTGGGTGGGCAAAGCTATACCTTTATCCTATGGATGCTTGATCAGGGCCTCAAGGGATCAGATGACCCTCATATTGGTCCTCATCTTGGTCGCTGGTACAACCCTACCCACTTTGCTGTCAAGTCCAGCCTTCCCTGGTGGGGAACTGAAGTTGTCATTGAAAGACAGCTACAACACTACCTCCAATTATTGAGACAACTTCCGTTGCTGTACCCAGTATTGGTACCTAAACTAGCAAAAGCCGGTTAGGAAGGAACATTTCCACTGGGGAGAAATGTTTACTTACCGGAACTGGAACGACATTCGTCTCCTTGGTCCTCAGCGGCTGTATCTCGTCCAGCGAGACCGCCTTGCTCTCGGGCATCTTGAGCGGGCGGAACAGGATGCCGTAGAGGCTGCACTTGATCAGCAGCACGCCCATGATGGCGATGGCGCCGCGCCAGCCGAGCGTCTCCAGCAACCACGCCGTCAGCGGCGCGAACACGAACGTGCCCAACCCCGAGCCGCACACCGCGATACCTGCGACAGAATTTTTTATTCATGGTTTGCCTCCTGGATTGAAAATCGACTTATAAAATACTAGGCTACTAAGCTTTTCGTCATCAATCCAAAATCTTTTTTAGACTTCTACTTTCGGGACTGTTGTCTTGATAAGTTTCTTTTTGTCAAATACATTCACAATACACATATCTTCATTTTTGTCAATCTATATATTAATCTATATATTAATACGCAAGCGGTTTTCTTTTCACAGTCCAACCACAGTAACGGCTGGGCGGATTTTAACGTTTGAGGTGTCAAATTAAAGGGAATTTTATGTAGATCTGTCAACAAGACTCAGAACTTTAAAAAAGGGCTTCATTAAAAGTACATTAAAGGGCTGAAGTTTCGGAACATTGGCGCTATTCACCGACATTTGAGCAAGCTCAGTTTTGTTTACAAACTGAACATATCGCCAATCTCTGAAATAGTTCTACAGGTAAACTTATTTTTACAGCTGGTTTGGCTTTGTTTTCAACAATTTTCTTTTTTTTAAAGATTTATTATGTAATTTCGGTTATGTTATGAAGTTTTTAAAGCTCTTAAAAATTGCAGTTATCAGTTTTGCAATTTAGTTTACGATATCTCATAGTGTTTTTTGAAGTTGCATTAATCTGAGCCAATCTATTTTTGGATTTGTTGCATTTATAATGCCACCGATAAGAAGAAGACGAACATTGACTGGTCGGAGGAGTCGGAATGAACACGATCGCTACCGCTGGCATCACCCTCCCGATGTACCATATTTGATGCTTCTCCATCCTCAGACCAATGAACTAAAAATGTTTTCATTGTGGTGGGTTGCATTTGAAGAATGAAAAGACCGGTAGAGAAAGTGCGTCATTTACAAGGTTATACATATAAATACAGCCGTTCCCTGCAATCTCTGTTTTGGCGATAATTATCCTTCACTCATATTCAGGGTAACGTCCTCCATGTGGTACCTGTCTTATATTAAGAATGATTAAATGATTAAATTAACTGATTATCAATAAGGTGCAGCGACAATCACTAAACAAAGGAAGTCATTACGTGCCAACAGCTACATGTTGCTGTAAGCAGAGTTCAATCTTTTGCCGGAGTTGAAATATACATTTCAGAAAAAAGAGGACATGGGGAAATGAAGGAGTTCCCAATCGTTAACGTTTATACCGGAAACTCCTGCGGTAGATAAAATTAACTTTGAAAGTTTCAATAGTTAAGCTATAATTTTGTTAACGAAAACTTTAAAAGTTTATAAGTAGGCTTATTATTCTTCATTCTTTTGCTATATGATTTTTGCTCGATTTCGAGCTACGTGTTATCTAGTATTTTAAAAATATGTTACATATAAACACAACACGACATAAACACAACACGACACGACGTAAAAACAAAATGCATACATTTAAAACACGCATGACCAGCCAGCTCCTTCCATACTCCAGGACTCAAGTTCTGGAAGGATCGGCCGGCCATGGGTGTTTTAATTGTATACACGCACATACAGGACATACAGAGCATGCAGAGGCACATACGGAGGATTTTCTGTCTAAATCAGAGGCATATCATGTATAAATTAGAGTTATGATTTAAGAAATTTTAAAGGACATTCGTTTAACTAGAAAATCCTCTTTCCTGATGGGTCTCGGTTTTGGTGTCAAGTTAAAAGGAATCTACTGTGTGAAGATTCTTCTAGAAAGTTCATAAATTAACTAACTAGATACTGATGGCAAAAATCAGAAATCATTATTGTGGATATCTTCAGAAAAAACAGGCACCATTTATTTGTTATATCTTTGAGAGATAAAAAATATTAGCATTTTCTTATCTTTGAACTTTAATTTTCTGCCTGTGGAACAGTATATTTTCCTATTTATGATTTAAAAGAAAGAACATTTCTAGAAAGATTAGAAATAATAATCCATTTATTTATTACCAATGGGAAAGTCAGATATCAACCATGTAGCTTACTTTAGGAAAAAATCGTAAATCTACTATGTAGAGAACTCAAGAAAAATCAGAAATTATCCTTGTGGATTCCTTTGTGGAAAAAGATGAAAATCATCCATGCAGCACTAGCACTGCATGTATATGTGATGCACGTACTGATACCTCTAGGGAAATCAGTAATCAAACATATGGATCTCTATGAAAAACTAGAAATCATCTTTTCCATGTGGATACCTCTAGAAAAAATGTAAATCATCCATGTTGATACCTCTAGGAAAATCAGAAATCATCCATTTAGATACCTCTAAGAGACCAGGAGTCATTATTTTGTAAAGGATCTTTAAACACATTCAAATATTAGCATTTCATTCCTTTAGAAGTTTTCTAACTTTGAGTCTGTGAATTAAAATCTTTTCCTTTATGTTTGAAAAGAAATCAGTTAGTACTAGGCATAATCTTAAAGTCACAAAATTTTTTATGAAAATTGTTTTACAGTATATTTACAATAATTACCTGATGTACATGACAAGTGATAAAGAAATTAAAAGATTCAACAGAAATTTATGAAAAAGATTAAGTGGTTTGCATGTATGAACAAATTAATACCTTACAAAACAGAAGCATTTCTTATGACAAACACTTTAACAAAAGAAGATCCCATCGGAAATCAAGAAATTAAACGTGCAATTAATTTGGATGTACAATCCTATACTCTTATATGAGCAATGTTATCTTGTATGTATGCTTGTATGTATGCTTGCTTGCTTGCACATTTATCTAAAAAACGGCTCCGAGGATTTCCTTCAAAGTCTAGAAATAAGTAATTTATGACTCAAAAACGTCTTTTATGCAGATTACTTGGCCAGAGAAAATCTAATAACGTAATAAATCAAATTTTAAAGTTGTAAAATTTTAACATTAGCCTTATGGGTTGCCGTGATAGCAACGAAAATAAACAAGGTAAGTGTAAACAAATGAAGTAATCATAACAGCTGTTTGGAATCTACAGCCATCAAGGGAAAATACAGCAAATGGGATGAAGAGGCCATGGAGCAATGAAAAAGGTTTCTATTTATCAATTTTATGACATTGAAATATTTTATATCAAATCAAATCAAATCAAAATCATCTTTATTCGTGCATACAAACATATTGTACAGAATGGCGTCACGTCATTGTTGAGATCAGAGTCTCATGTTGTATTTGAACAAATACAAAACTTAAAAAAAAATTGCAAATGATGATAATAACAATATTCATAAATCCTATAAAAATATATACAGGCCTACATACATAATAAATGCATTAACCCTATAAAAAAAATATATATATATACATAACCACTATCCTTCAAAGCAAAATCACTTAGAAATACTCATCCAAACTATACAAAGGTTTATCAGTCATGTAAATTTTTTTTTTATAGTAACTGGATGAACTGGTAAACATGAAATAACACCGAGCAAGGCTCGGTCCACCAGGTACTTATTTATTAATATCTGTAATACATAATACAATAGATCTACATTTTTTGGGGATTTACAAAAATTTGTTAGAAGCAATTATCAATGAAAAAATTATTATTACCCGTCGCCAGCGACCGGTATTTCTCGAAGTAGCATGTGACACACACGATTGCCGGCAGGTATATTAGTCCAATCCCAAGACCTGGAAAGTAAAAATAATTTACCTATTTTGGGTAGCAGTTTTTAGTCAAATTGCAAAACATTCATGAATCACAACATCAAAGCATCTTCCTAAACCAAAATTATAATGCAAAAACACTTAAGCTTTTGATGAATGCAATTAAGAAAGATGTGTATAGATATCTTGTTTTTATGAAATAACTCATGTTAAGTATGCAGTTCTCATGTTCAGTATGAGAAAAGACTGAATGCAAAAAGGAAAAAAGAAGCAAACACTTACCATTTGCATGAGGAATTCGTAGTAAAATGTATTGAGAACAAGTATAAAACTATTTTAATATACATTTATTTTACTCTAACGTTGAGAGGATTTTCCCTGTATAACATAGTTGCCCTCAATTACTTTTCCTTATTGCAAAGTCCACAGATTTCATCCCTATCCGTCCCAGACTGAATTTCCTTATTGCGTCCTAGTTGTAGAGCAAAAAGTAAATTATAAAACTATGTCAAGCTGAGTAGTCGTCTGAATGTGGTAGATTTTGTTATCCGTGCTGTATTCTTTAGTTGAGTTTAGATTTTAAGTCAATGATTTTATATATGTACTGAATAAAATTATTTCTCATTGAGTTATGAGTGAATCCCATAAACCGAAACCCTAAGGTACATTTCCTACCCATCCAGTCTGGTTGAACATACTGAAACATTATGTGTTTTCCTAACCCTTCCTCAGTGTTAATCTATCAGGACCTGCTATGATCTGAGGGATTGTATAAGAGATCTCCACTCTTCCTTTCGAGTGGTCAGTACAGAAGATTCAGAAAGGCTTTAGTGCCAACACAGGATTTTCCCATCGGATAACTCAGACTTAAAAAATGTGTACCAAGTTTTGAGTGACCCAGGATTAAAAGAGCTCTTAGTTATAGTGAATCACCAATAGAGTGCACTAATGTCACCTATTAATTTTGGTATTAGGAGAGGTAATAAATAATTTTTTGTTATAATGCTTCAAAAACAGATGTTTTTAATGCATGTTTTCCGGACCTAAATACACTCTTTTTATTCTTAGGAATTAAAAGCTGATGTACTCGATAACAGCTGACTCTTTATAGTCCTAGGACTATAAAAGTCAAAAAGTGCCGAGTACGTCGTAATAATCGAACAATATTCATTCGATTACAAATAATCAAAACATTCATCGTTATTATCGAAACATTCATCGTTACTATCGAAACATTCATTGTTGTCAGTTTAATCAATTTGCGAAACTTGCTCATCTCACCAATCGATTATTACATGCGTTCGATACGTCGATAGGTGTTCATTGTTGTCAGTCTACCCCCTCGATGTAAATAAGTACACTGGATTGGTAACTCAAGCCCAACGCGAGCCGCCGGCAATGGTTGCGTTGAAGATTTTGCAGGGGCGATGGGGTAACAGATCTTTTGTCGGTTAAGTTGTACTGACCGTCTAGTTAAATATTAACTGTAATTAGTTAATAGTTATAGCAATGCATCTATTATAGTAAGATTTACCCGTAAAACTGCTCCCAAATCCGTGCGGTTTTAATACGGTTAACAATACAGTCTCACGATTTTTCCCCCAACGCCCCTTCAATTCGGCCCGGCTGCAACCCGCACGCACAGCTGTGTTGGCTCGGAAATCACTACACAAGACTTACGGGGAGCGAGCTATCCAGTTGTATTTATTTACATCGATGGTCTACCCTAACACAAATGAAGCAGACAATCAGCTGATTGCTTCAAATAGCAAGAACAAGACGGTGGCATCTTTTGAAGGCATCTTTAAAGGTAAACAAGCTGTAACATTTTGGTTTCCTTAAGTAGTTTACGTATTGTACTGAGCAATATAACGAAAAATATAGTTCATCACACGGACCTAAAGCTGTTTTTCGTTACTCGGTCATTTTTCAACCTCGGCTTACACTTCGCGCATTATATCTCCGGCTATGACCACTATGCTACTAACCGTGTCATATGATATTTTTAACATATGATATTGGTAAACACAACATTTGACAAGCAGCGGTGTTTTAGAACATGTTTTCAGAAAAGTACCCCCTCTCCCCCCACGCACCATACAATCAGCCGGCTCAGTCATAGCCGGAGATATAATGCGCGAACTGTACAGCCTCGGTTGTAAAACTTGACCTTGTACAAAAAGCGTCACTTTAGGTCCTTGTAATGAGATATACTATTTTGACACAGAAAATTAAATTGTAAATAATTATTGATTTATGAATTATAGAGGACAAAATTTTAAAGTAAATAGCTAAACTAAGGAATCGTCAGAAGAATTCTCTGTTAGTAATTAATCAAACTATGTCAAATTTAAATTCTGCGCCACTCAAAACTATCTACACCTGGGCCATAAGAACGGGAGGTCTATGGCATAACCCATATTCTCAACAATTACACAGGATTACTCCGGAACTCAGTTAAATTTATACCTTTTATAGATAAATTTTATTTCTAATAGTAGAGTGAAGCTTGTACCCACCTGCGCCGAGACCGACGGTGATGTAGAGCATGAAGACACTGTTGGCGTAGGCGCTGGCGATCATACACAGACCTCCAAGCACGGCGCCGACGATGGTCACCGACCGACAGCCGTAGCGGTTGACAAACGCACTCGAGATGGGGCCTGAATCACAAAAATGTCGTATATTGCGCAAAAGAATACCCCCATTGTAGCAGACCTGCATACTCAGCGAATTTCAAGTGCAAAACAACATTTTTCAATCCAACATGTTCGACATGTTTTTTGTTTAAGCTCCATAAGAATAACATATGGGGAATGAGTATGCAGGTTTGCTGCTATGGGTATATTAAAACTGGGTGGTTTTATCTCAATAATTAGTAGACCTGGACTAGAAGAAGCCATTTACCAAGTTTTATCGAGATATGTTGAGAAATAAGCGAAATATAGAATTTTACTTATTTCCCATAAGGTTAACATTGGGACAACGCACTGTTTTTACCATTTTCAATATCTAGATAACTAATGGACATAGAGCAGAGATTCAAAATACTAAATTGTTTTTTTTTTAGCTGAATTCAATGGTGCTGAAAAAAATTATATTATTTTTATTTTTCTATGTAAAAAATTCAAAAAACCCATTTTTGAGGGGATTTACCCCCCTTTACCCCCCCTTCCGGTAGTCTGATCGGGCTGGTTTACAAACTCGTCCGAATAATTACTACTTTACATGTGCATGCCAAATTTCATTAGGATTGGACCATTTTTACGTGAGTTATCGTGCTTAAAGACACACACACACACACACACACACACACACACACACACACACACATATATATATATATATATATATATATATGAAAATGAACGAATGGTGTTTTTGGCATCTGGGGACCTCAAAAAGAAAAGTTATGATGGCCTCGGGCTTATGTCTTACCATGAGACCTACGGTAACAGCTTCTTCCCTATAGGGGAAATTCGCTAAAAGTTTGTATAACCTTCAAGCCTTGTCAAAGTCTACTATCAGAACTTTCAGAATAAATTAGTGCTTCTGATAGTAGCTGAATTAAACAGCCTTAATTATTACGAGGAACAGTTGGAGTTTGATATTAATATGTCACATTGACATACTCACAGGATTTGAACCTTGAACTCTGAGGTTGGTACGCCAATAATACTCAACATCAACCCACTCCACTATGGTTTAATTCTCATACTGTTAAAGTTCTCTGCAGATGACTCATAAATTCTATGACTTCGAATTGGGATTCATTTTAACGATGGTATAAGCATAGTAACACAGAAGCTCTTGGAAGGAAATGAATTTAAGGTATATTTTTGTTGATATATACCTTATATATATTTTTGTTGATAAATATGAGCGCAGGGGTTCATGCAAGTAAGCATTCCTACTTAAACACTCTCTTTAATGCACTGTTATGTCTCCCTATAAATACTCTAGAAACTTTAAATAATTGTTCCTATACTTAATCCATGAGGGTAATCTTTTCACCACTATGCATAGTATAGTAATTGGTTATTTGTTATGTAGTTGAGATCTATAAAGATATATGGAAGTTTGAAAAGCAACATTAACCTTAACCATCATAGGATTTGACATTTGTACACACCTTGGCTTTGAAAGTATTACAATAATTTGTCACACTTAATCTTAATTCCTAATTCACTCTAATGGATTATTCTTCAGGATAATAACAACACCAGTAGACTCACCCGAACACAGCGTGACACCGGCCAGGATAGAGGATATCCAGGCAGTAGCGCCGGCGCCCTCGTTGAAATACGTCCTCAGCTCCACCAGAAACAGACCGAACGTGTACGTCACCCCGTCAGCTGCAACAGAGACAACGGTCAGCTGTGGCAACGGTCAGCTGTGGCAACGGTCAGCTGTGGCAACGGTCAGCTGTGGCAACGGTCAGCTGTAGTCAGCTGTGACAGTGGTCAGCTGTGTCAACAGTCAGTTGTGACGCAGTCAGTTGTGACAACTGCCAGCTGTGGCAACGGTCAGCTGTAGTCAGCTGTGACAACAGTCAGCTGTGTCAACAGTCAGTTGTGACAACAGTCAGTTGTGGCAAAAATCAGCTGTGACAACAATCAATTGTGACAACCAGCTGTGACAACAGACAGTTGTGACAAAAATCAGCTGTGACAATAGTCAACCGTGACAACAGTCAGCCGAGGCAACAGTTAGCTGTGGCAACAATCGGCTGAGACTTAGCTGGAATAGACAACTTTTTTGATTACCATAAATCACGATAGATATTAGAAGACAGACATGATCATGCCAAATTATGGTCAACAACGCGGGCACAGGAAGTAAAGGTAAAGTCAGCTGTGACAACAGACCAATGAATATAGAAGCAACAAAGGTCCAGGCATGTTTAACGCCCCTTTTTTAAATTCTATAGAGCGTATAAATCAGATAAATTAATTATTACTATCTTTTTTAATCAACCTTCTATTTAATATTCAGAATTTGAGACCATACTGGACTATAAAGATATAATGAATAAACTAATAAAATGTTCATAAAAAATAAGAGTATATATAGTATTTTTCATCTTAATTTAAACTATTAAGTAAAAACATAGTAAAAAATAAACCATTATATTTTTAATAAAGTAAGTATTGGCATTACACACAAAGCCTGAATTTATCCATGTAAAGGAATCAACGGCCAAGGTTGTTTATTACACACTTGTCTGTCTTGGAGAGAGAAGCAATTGCATTTTAGTCCCAACAGCTTTGAAAGAGGATTAGGTCTTTTACAAATCGATGACAACAAATTGCTTTTGCAATATTTTATTTAAGTATATTCCATCTGATTAATTTTACGAATATACAATAAATTATAGTAATAGCCTAATATTATATTTGAACCTCCAACAAATTACATTACGATTTTTAGTTTTAAAGGCAAATTAACACTCTTCAAAGACAATACAAATCCCATTCATTTGTCTGAAATGTTTGTTGTATCTATGATAAAAAAAAAACTACAACAAAATGCAAAATCTCGGATGGAACAATGTAGCTGTTTGGGTCATTTTATGTCACATGCTGACATTTATAGACTTGGCTTTGTTGTTTTGTACAATGTAGCGTTGATTATTTGTACCCTCATTATCCAGTGCGACAGTTATCCGAAAGGGCAGGGGCGCCAGGAAAGTGCATTATGCAGATGATCTTCGCGGCTGAAAAACGTTTGATTTCTATGACGATCGTTCGTGTGTTTCGCAGAGTCAATTCGTGGTCGTTGGTCAATTCCGACGCCGACTCTCATTCGTCAAATTCACGTGATCATCTTTGCGGCGTTTGGGTCTTTGTATTTGTCTTCAGGGGAATTTTTCAGAACCATCATCGGTACTTTGGTATTATACGGAGGCCACTATTTATTGAGAGGGTTTTTTAACTGGATTCCAAAAATAACTACGTAATTGGAGAAGACATATTTTGATTGACTTACTGTCCAAATTTGACATAATTACGATGAGCGGTCTTTGTGTTCTGCCTCTCAGAAGGCAGCGATGCCGGTAGGTAAAGCGTCAGCGCCGCTAGCAGCAACACCTGATAGCCACCCTTATACAGCGCGCTGCGGCGGTTATGGTAGGTTAGGTTATCAATAACATGTTAGTATGACTTTCCTCGTTTCATTACAAATCAAAAGATACCGAAAGAGTCATACTTTCGCCCGCCAAATCCTGATGCACACACTCCGGTCAAAAACCTGACCTAGGCCTACTTGGAGGGGATTTGGCGGGCGAAGGTGTGACTCATCTGGTATCGTTCAATTCGTAACGAAACGAGGAAAGTCCTACTAACATATTTATGATAACCTAACCTAACATAACCGCCGCAGCGCGCTGTATATGGGTGGCCTCCGTATAATACCAAAGTACCCAATCATCTTTCATGGTTGCTCGTATATTTAGCAAAATTTGGCTAACCTTACATCGTTTATCCAACCGCGAACCGGTAAAATGAATTCGCTAGTTATTTTGTATGACCGATTATGCGAAAAATCTGTCATCCGACATCTCTAATCCTTTATTTTTCGGGTTGTCGACGTCTTATACAGCCTACATAGGGCCGGGGGGATTTATTTAACAGTGCTTGGTGTTTCTTTTCATTTTAATTCTCAATAGAGACTGAGAATACTACATGAAGGAAGTTCCCGGTCAAGACGATTTACATAGTTTGATTTTACATTTTCTAAAATCCCTAAACTAACAGTAATAATAAAATTATCGCAAGACTTAAAAAAGAATGAAAATAAAAAATAAAAATAATATTTTCACAAGTAAATTTATATGTTTTCTGTGGTTGTGTTTGTGTGTTTGTTTGGTGTTTGTCACAAACCAATATTTCTGTCATTTAAATTTTAAAATTTGTTGACATTGTTTTACTAGGAAGCGTAGTATCTGAAACAATTATTTTAATGAATCAAGCACTGCCACTCAGCGATAACTTTTTTAATTAAATTCATAATATCAATACTGAAATGTTAAATTTGTCTAACTATCATACATCAATGCATTTTCCTATTAGTTTTTTATTATTATTTTATGCATTTTTATTTTACCTGTGAAGTATTTATGACCCACAAAAATTACCATGTAAGAAATAGTTAATCATAAAGAAGGAATTAGCATTATACGTCTTTTGTGATGACAATTGTATTTAATTTCATATAAAGGAGTCAAAGGAGTAACCTATGAGAAACGCCCGAGGAATCTTCCAGCAGCCCGCATGTTTCTCTGCTTTTGAATCATTGTCCTCTTGGGATTTGCTTCTACACAATGAACACTTTGACTCGAACACCCGATAAATACTACATTAACATTCCTACAAAACATCGTTTTCATTTCGTTGGTTTTATTGTGTTGTTCGTTTTTGTTTTATGTTTTCGTTAGTCATGGAAATGAAAGGGCTCATATGTTTGAAAGGGTGTATATAGTTTAAAAAAAGGTTAGCAAAATGTTGATAACTTAAGAAAACAATTGTCATTTAGTACTTGGACATTTTTAGGGAGGTTTTGTCATCTAAGGCAAAACAACACGGTGAACGTAATGCGTTGTGTTTTAACATTGTGTTCAATGTAGGGAATCAGCTGATTTTATTAACAGCGTTGGAGAACTCCCTACTGTACATCTCCCCTACTTTTGACCCCTGCCCAAGCAAAATGTTACGCAGAATTTATCTTTCAATCTGGCTACTTAATCAATTGATATAGCAAATTATTAAAATCTAAAAAAACCTAAGTGTTTTTATTTTTTCAAAGAAATTCGAAGTTGAATGAAATTATTTAACAGCTTAATACACATATTACTACGCATAATGAACTAATAAAAACAATAAAATATGTGATAAGTGCAATCAAATGTGTCCAAAGAATTTCGAGATAATAGTAAAGCTGAAAAAACAAATTCTGGGATATAATGCAATATTTCCAAGCACGGGGTGACTGAATATAAATTCGGTGGTTGATCAATGTTCCGAAAGTTTCCTCTTGAATATTCGTCTCTGCTTGTCCAACATTTCGTATTCAGCCAGATGTTCAGGCGTATTCCTTATAACATTTGATGGTGCGGCCTTTAAATATGTATGCACGTTCACCAAAGTTCAATGCATTTTTCATAAGGAAAAAATACATAAGGGTTTATGTAATGGCCTAAACGAAACCTTATATTTTGGATTATATTGTACCTAACGTTATTTTTCACTATAACATTACAGGAATCGATAGAAACTGTATATTTATGCTAGGTATTGTTTTAAGAAAGGTGAAAAAATATATATTGTTTTAGTAAAAATTTTTTCTTTCAATGTTGGGTAAAATTAGTCTACAGTATGTAATGAGTATAAACTAATAAAACTGTATATTGGAAACCTTTGTTTTATTTTGATCGACCAGCAAGTGACTTAGGAGACATCAAGATGGGAAACGATAATTTTAAGAACATAAACTTTACATTCTACTAGTGTTATTGGTTTATGGAACACCTTTTAATTTAGTGCCACAATTTGACAAAAAGAAGTAACTTCTTGTGAAATAAGTATGCTTTTAAAAAGAAATTACGGGCATAGAAAACAAAATAAATTATAAAACCCAATTAGTACCGGTCTTGTAATTGTATATAGCAACATTGTCTGAAAAGAAAATACACTTTTTTGCCTACTTTTCATTGGTCTTGAACAAATTTTACTAAACAATAACCTATTACAACGATACAAAAAACATGGATTAACACTTTTGCCTTATAAACACAAGGCGAGAGAAAGAAAATCCATAACACGCCTGCAGTAAATCCGAAACAGCGACGTTGATATCAAGGAACAATAAAAACAAGAGACGAAGAATAAGATGCAACTCGCTTCCGCACTCAAACTCTCGTCTACAATAATATTATGGTCGGCAAAGCCAACTTTACAGTTTCTGCACATGTTGCTGCAACCACGTTATTGAAAAATAGATTGTGCTTCGATAAACTTTGCCGTAACAAAGCTTTTTTATTTGTTTAACCATCAATATGCTGATTTTCTACCTAGAGATAGACTAGAAATACTGCAGTAACAACAGTTTTTACTAATTAATTCTATAGTTAGTCTATTAAAAGGCAAATAAAAGGTTCTTATATAACCTGAAATTAATTAATCTCACTTCGATCTAAGTTGTCAATGAATGCCAACAAATGAAACCAGCCTGATAACTGGACTGAAAGTTTGAACTACACTGCGTCTCAATCTAGCATTATGCTGCACCAATTGGTTAACCAGTTTACTGATATTTTAGCGAACATTTCAAATTCAACAAAAGGCCGTTTTTTAATCCATGCCACGGCCATTAAGCTTCATTGGCCCTTAAAACTTCCCTAATTGAATTAAGGGACATGTTTTTTTGCGATCAAACTGTATTAAAATACAATATTAAAGGTCATGCGATACAGCAAATATATTTCCGGTTATTAAATATGTATTAAGACTCGTAACACTTGTTCATGTCTCTAATAAATTAAACTTTTAAAGATAAATTATCTACTGTGAACTTTTACTGTGAATCATTAACTTTATTCCCCTCCATTTAGAATATTTTTTTTCGTTTCATGAGGCTACGTAGAACAATATAATAAAATAATTAAAACTTATCGACTGAAACAGAACAGATAAAAAACTACTAATTATTCGGTTGTTATCGTATCAATCGGTTGTTATCTTATCATTCGGTTGTTATCGTATCATTCGGTTGTAATCGTATCATTTGGCTGTTATCGTATCATTCGGTTGTTATCGTCTCATTCGATTGTTATCGTATCATTCGGTTGTTATCGTACCATTCGGTTGTTATCGTATCATTCGGTTGTTATCGTACCATTCGGTTGTTATCGTATCATTCGGTTGTGTTGGTATCACCGTCAACCTCGGGTAGGTCAGTGTTCTAGGCCAGATATTTGGCAGCCCTGTGTCCCATTGTTGCCAAATGCGCCAAGTTTATTCACTCACCAATTACTATATCGCTGGTCGTTGTAATCGGTCTGGGTAATATAGAAGAATGACTTTTCACCTTGATCAAACACTTCACTACTTTCCTCGTGTCTTCGAGTGGGCTTATCTCATTGTGATAATGTCAACAGCAAGTGGATGAAAGTATCTTTATTCAAGTGTAATACATTAAGAGTACAATGTTAGGCTGCGTAAAACTAATTTGTAATAAAACAAATCATTTTGCAACTGTTATCTGCTTACAACCATACGACTAAAAAGCTCGTATTCTAAATACCCCCGTTGCAGCAGATCTGCATACTCAGCGAATTTCAAATGCAAAACAACATATTTCAATCCAACTTAGCGAGATTTGATATGTTTTGTAATCTCCATAAGAATAACATGTGGAATGAGTTTGCAGGTTTGCTGCAACAGGTATGTTAAAACTGGTTGGTTTTAATTCATTATTTAGTAGATCTTAACTAGAAGAAGCCATATGCCAGGTTCTGTCAAGAAATGTTAAAAAATAAGTAAGATATAGAATTTTTTTATTTCCCATAAGGATAACATGGGGAATGATTATCCAGGTTTGCTGCCACAAAAATTGAAATTTCGGGGATTTTAGACTAAAATACATTAGATCTCATCTAGATGAAGCCACAAACCAAGTTTTATCCAGATATGTTGAGAAATAAGCGAGATATAGAATTTTACTTATTCCCCATAAGGTTAACATTGGAACAACGTACTGTGTTTACCACTTTCAATATCTCGGTAACCAATGGACATAGAGCAATGATTCAAAATACTAAATTGTTTGTTTTTTTGAGTCGAATTCAATGGTGCCAACAAAAATTCGATAAATTATATTTTTCTATGTAAAAAACTAGAAAAACCCATTTTGGGGGGGGGGGTTATCCCCCTTTATCCCCCCTTCTGATGGTCCGATCGGGCTGGTTCACGAACTCGTCCAATTGATTACCACTTTACATGTATGTTCCAAATTTCATGAAGATCGGACCATATTTACGGCGGCTATCGTGCTGACAGACACACACACACACACACACACACACACACACACACACACACACACACACACACACACACACACACACACACACACACACACACACACACACACATATATATATATATATATATATACATAGATAGATATAGATAGATATATACAAATTCGAACGAATGTTGTTTTTTGCTTCTGGTGGCCCTAAAACGAAAATCTATCATGGTCTCGGGCTTAGGTCTTACCATGAGACCTACGGTAATAGCTTCTTCCCTATAGGGGAAATTCGCTAAAATTAAAAATCGTCTCTAGCAAAATTTCTTAGGCTAGGTGAAAGTGATGGTTTGTCCCTGAATGCCACATTAATTACGAGAATATGAGGCAAATTCAAACTGTGGCCTGTCTGGAATCGTTTAAAGCACAACGTAAAAAAAATTTTAAATTTTAATGTTTAATTATTCAAAATTTTAGTCTCAAGAAATAAAATCCAAAAAAAAAATCCTTAGCAAATAAAAAGGAAAAACATCAAATTCAAAATTGTAATGTAATTACTTTTTATTGGCTACTCATGAAAAATAAATAAAATCAAAATGTTTTAAGGAAAGAGTTTTTTTTAAATAGTGATGAGTTGCACAAAAAGGTCAGAGATTCCAAAAAGTCATACCGTACGAGTCAATCTTATCATTGTTGAGTCAAGAAAGTTATTCCGATAGCATTAACTATCGATTCAAACAAGGTTTTATGTATGTTAGAATTATACAAATATTATTTAGTCCAAACATCTACTGCGTAATTTTCCTCGGCACATTATCTTTTTGCCTAGGGAAGAATTTCCAATAAGCTTTCTCATTTCGATAACATATTAAAACTCATATTATTTATTTATGACACATTTAAATAAATAAATAAATAAATAAGGTCTTTATTTGCGAGCGAATTTCATTTTTACAAATGTTTTGCAAATTGACTCATGTCAAAAACTGTACAAAAACAATGATTCTTAAAGCTAAAACTAAATATAAAAATATAAAATACTTGATCAAAATACAGCTTTGAGGGCAAGTTTAAATTTACTGCAAGACAGTGCCTTCATTTGAGAGGACAGTGTATTGTATTGGGCCGGCCCAAAGTAGGAAAACCCCTTTCTACCTGCTTCAAGCCTAACCCTCGGTATGTCTAACAACGCGTCCTGCCGTGTTCGACGCTCTCTCATGGTTGATCGCTGTCTTAGCTTTTCTTTTAAATATTGTGGTGTCCCCAAGACCAGTGTTTTGTGAACAATGTACACCGTCTGCATGTCACAGCATCTTTGAATGGACAACACCTTTGCCATATTCCGGTAACTAGTTATATGGTCAAACTTTTTTAGATCGTATACAAACCTTAGACCAGCGTTTTGTAGCCTATGCAGCACCGTCACGAGTTCCTGTATCAAACAGTACCCAAAAACTGGAAGACAGTAGTTCATGGTAGGGAAAACCAAGGACTGAACTAATTTCAATTTGGATTCTTGTGGAATCAATGTCCTAAACCTATTCAAAACCTTAATTTTGCCACTGATTCTGCTGCATATTTGTTTCACCTGACCAGAAAAGCTCATCTGTGAGTCAATAACCACACCTAAGACTTTAATTTGTTCACAAATAGGCAAGTTAACCTGATCCATTGTGACTAATATACTATTCTTTTTCATATTTTCACAGAACTCAGAGCCAGCAAAGTGCATCACAGAACACTTCTGTGGGTTCAGTTGAAGCCCATGATTTTTCGACCACTCATTCACTTTTGAAAGGTCACTATTCATGCGCCTTACTGCCTCTACAACCTGTGAAGGGTGGTATGATAAAGTTATTTGGCAATCATCCGCATAGGTATGCATTGAGCCGTAATCCAAAGTGGCCTCTATCCCAACTAAGTACAGATTGAATAATATCGGGCCAAGGCAACTACCCTGAGGTACACCCACCATCTTACCTTGAGGACAAGAAACCTGACCTTTCACTCTGGTTACCTGTGATCTTCCACTCAAATACGTGGTCATCCAGTCCAAAGCTAAACTGTCGAATCTGATGTACTTTAATTTTGAGATTAACATATCATGGTTTACAGAATCAAACGCTTGCGTATAGTCCAACGCTGACATTATACTAAATTTGTTGTTATTTTTTGCGCTGAAAATTTCATCAGTCAGATTAAGCAATGAAGTACATGTGCTATGATCCCTTCTGAAACCAGATTGGGTAGGAGGCAAAATCTGTTCCTCGTTCAAAAAATGTGTAATCTGATCAGCATCAACTTTCTCCAAAATTTTAGAGAGTACAGGCAATAATGACACTGGTCTATAATGCTTCTCCAGAGAAGCATTGCTCCCTTTCGGAACGGGAATTACAATGCTTTGCTTCCAACATGAAGGAAAAACTCCAAGTCTTAGAGACATGTTAATAATGTGTGTGATTACATTGAGGCAATAAGGACTTAAACTTTTAATCATGTGGATGGAAACATTGACAATTCCAACAGCTGTGTTGAGCTTGCAATCTCGTCGATTGTGCCCGAGGTGAATCACCGTAACAAGTCCAACTGTTCGTCAGCAAAGCGGTTGTGAAATGCTGAGCGCCGACTCGCTGACAAGACGTCACAAGCTGGCAACAATGTTACCACGCGCTGGTGTCCGGTTCCGGCAGCAATGACAATACAACTCAACTTCGGTGGTTTTATATCCTAGGTGAATGTCTATATCTAATTTCATCGCCAAGATTTTTTCAAGACTATGAGAGTTTGTATTAGGGGATAAGTTGTTTAGGGAGTTAAAGGGTGTTAGATAAGTGTTTAGTTGGAAAAGTTCATGGAGATAAAATTTGTATTGTTTAAAAATTGTTAGTAGACATAAAAATATGCTAACGCCAATAAATTGTAACAATCCAAACTATAAAAACTTAATAACTAATGTTACTATATTATATAGTTGTTAATAAAAATCGGAATTTTGGAGACACTCATGCTCAATAAAGTAGGTTTTTATGTCTTCTCCCATGTCAAAAGGTTTTTTAACTATAACTGTACGCCTTTGCTGGGGTAATAATATTTATACTAAGGGTTTTTGTGATAAAAACTCCTCCTTGAGTTCTGGAACGCTTTTTAAATTTAAATTTCATTGGAAAGATCAAAGAATCAAATTTTGCTGGAAACAAAACTTGTGAAAACCAGATAAAAGGAAGAGCATCAAACAACTTTAAAGTTTCGTATTTCCCCATTTGATCATGGCTCAAGGGGATAGAAAGGTTGAGGAACAGCTAATGAAAAAAACATAATTTATCAGTGGACCGTAAAAAAGAATAATTAACGATAGCTTAAAGGCTGCAGAGCAGCGCTTGTCCATTAGTAATATAACAAACGACTATTTTTTGGAGCACGGTTGACTTATAAAAATATTTTAGAAACTTTGTCTGATTTTTAAAAACTCGAATTACTCATTAGCGTCTAATTCCATTCAAAGAGGAACTGTCAGTAAAGCAAAAGCAATTGAATTAAACATAGGTGAGCATTAATATGCATAGGTGAGTGAGTACAGGAAAAGCCCAAACGATAGTAATTAGTCTAGAGTGCGCCAATGTTAATTAATTTTCAGTTGAAAGAGTCTATCGCATATGACGGCTTTCCTTTAACCAACCGTATTCACAGACTAAACATTCAGCTCAGGAATTCAGCAAAGTTTGAAATTAAATTAAAGTAACGAGCTTGTATCAAACGAGTAACAAACTTGTTTCAAAGTTTGAATACTCGTAATTTAATAAAAAGTTTTTACTATAAATTATAAATTAAATAGTTTTTGAGTCAAAGCTTTATATTGCTCAATTATTTTCTTCATAATAGTGCCGTTGAATATTTATAAGGTAAGTATACCGATGCTTTTTGACATTAAATACAAGTCTCTAACTTAAAATTGCGATGTTTTCTTTCAAGATTCCAACATTTTACATTTTTACCTTCCTCTTTTTAAAACTTATTTTTAATTTTCTTTACACTCATGTCATAAAATTTATGCTTAGAATATCTGGAAAAGGTTTTGATCCCTGCTTCAGTCATGATATGTATGAGTATTTCCAAATCCCAAAAACTAAACAAGTAGAACAAATAGATAGAACTGAAATTTGGTGATATTACATGTAAAAATATATTTGATTACCAACCAAATTAAAAAAAAGTTTGGTTAATGTTTGGCAGTTTGTTATTGTTTTACTTAGAATTTCGTTTGCTAGAATTGAAAACCATTGAGACAGCGGGAGTTAACCCGTCTGGCTTGTTCATGTAACTAATAATTGCTGGAAAGGGTTGTTCACGAATTACGTCATGCTCAAAGTTGGGATTTGGAACTACGAGATACAGCGTTACAAAGAGTCGTGGGGACACCACCTAGCGTGACGTGTTACTTTTCACTTACAGTTTTTAAACATAACACTACAATACCCCCGTTGCAGCAGACCTGCATACTCAGCGAATTTCAAATGCAAAACAACATATTTCAATCCAACATAGCGAGATTTGACATGTTTTTGTAAGCTCTATAAGAATAACATGGGGAATGAGTATGCAGGTTTGCTGCTACTGGTATATTAAAACTGGGTGGTTTTTATTGAATATTAAGTAGATCTGAACTAGAAGAAGCCATTTACCAACTTTTATCATGATATATTGAGAAATAAGAGAGATAGATAATTTAACTTATTTCCCATAAGGTTAACATTGGGACAATATACTGTGTTTACCACTTTCAATATCTCGGTAACCAATGGACATAGAGCAGTGATTCAAGATACTAAATTGTTTGTTTTTTTGAGCTGAATTCAACGGTGCAAAGGAAAATTGGAATATTTTTATTTTTCTATGTAAAAAACTCAAAAAATCCATTTTTGGGGGGGTTTACCCCCCTTTACCCCCCCTTCCGGTAGTCCGATCAGGCTGGGTTACGAACTCGTCCGAATAATTACTACTTTACACATCCATGCCAAATTTAATTAAAATCGGACCATTTTTACGCGAGTTATCGTGCTTAAAGATATATCTATATTATTAATTCTGTAAGCGAATTTTCTAAATCAAAATTGTGAGAGTTTGACAGCTCGCAGTATGATGGGAGATGGCTCAAATGAAAGGTCTTGGTCCCAGGGGGTCGGGAAAAATATCAGATTATGTCCAAATATACCAGAAAAAGAGAAATAACGAAAAATATCTTCCATTTAAAATGCATTGGGATTGAAAAACGTCTGCTTTGTTTACAATAAACATGTGGTGCTAATGCTTGATTCAAATCCATATGGTAGATGTTGACATGTAGGATTTTTTTCAAAATGCAGCTAACTATGCACGTTCAATGTACTATAACAAAAAATATTTTAAATTTAAGATTTTCTGATTTTATATTAATTAAGAGTTTATTTCATAATTCAAAATCATAAAAAGTTAAGTACATTTGTTTAGTTTATGTTATAACGATGCAGATTTAATACCAAATGATCTATACATATATTTAAGGGAAATTTTTGCGCCAAAATTGAAGGCGTTAGGAAGGTCGCAGGATGATGGAAGGAGGCTGAAATTGAAGGTCTCCATCCCAGGGACTCGGGGAAAATACTGAAATTGCTTTAAGCTTACTATAAAATGAAAAATAACGTAAAATAGCTGTCATTTGAAAACCATTTGGATGTAAAAAGGTCTGCTTCGTTTACTTAAAACCAATTGCTAGATATAATCATAATTTGGGGATTTCTAAAAGGGTATTTTGAACTATAGTACAGAAGGATTATGGTCAGGGGCTACTAGCCCCTTCAAGCCCCTAGTATATATAGAACGAATAGTGTTTTTTGCTTCTGGGGGCCCCAAAACAAAAAGTTATCATGGTCTCGAGCTTAGGTCTTACCATGAGTACTACGGTAACAGCTTCTTCCCTAAAGGGGAAATTCGCTAAAAAACTTATTGATTAAAATTCTTGACATAGAAGGTAGAGGTGTTATAGATGGGCCAAAGTTGGCGTAACGTTACATTTGAACCCCCCCCTCCCGTCATTTTTGTCAATTACCGTGACGAATTAAGTTGAACCGCATTGGTATGACGTCACTCACGAACCTCCCCCATGTTTGTCAGTTACCGTGATCGTGACGTAATATTGAACCACACTGGGTCTCCCGCACACGAGTGACCGCGATAACGTTATCAACCACAGATAACAGCTCTTGACACATCGTTGTGGCGACAATACAGTTGAAAACTGACAGTAAACCCAACGTACCAGGCTCGAGTAGTAATTGAAAATCAAAGCTTCTAAACAGAAGACATTTCAAAAATATCATATTACACATTTCTAAAACGGCATACCGTTAAAAAAAATTAAATAAAATAACTTGGTAAACGTTTTAAGTAATTTACGCTTAATTAACAATTTTAAACCACTCAAATAAAAAAATACTTGCCACGTAATTAATCTAATTGAAGGGGTCCCCCATAAAACGTTCTAAGCGACAAAATTTCAAAATCGGAGATATTCAGTGGAAAAGGTTCTCCAGGACATGGAGCTACACCGTGGTATATTTTGTTTTGAAGATATTTGAGTTGGTAGCCCTGATTTCGTCTGTCAAAGTTTGCTTGCTCCGCGAGACTGCACGGACTTTCTGGGTAATAACGTTCTATTCGCCGAAAGATGGAATCCCCGCCGGTCGTTGCGCTGTCACCCAAGAGCCAAAATCGCGTAAATAAAAATAAAAGACGTGAAGAAAATATTGGAAAGTGGAAGGATAGGTCCAGGATTGAATGTAGAAAAGTTGGATTACTCTATATTTTAAAAAAATAAGAAGCCATGGCCTGGAAATTGCCCCCAAAAGAGGTGGGTAGAATAACGTTTTAAGCACCACATGTGGATAACTTTTAGCAGAGTGACGTATCACGTTTTATTAACAACATTACGTTTTTGTACTTTTACATCAATAAAATTGTTTTATATTCAGTTTTATTTTTGTTTCTGTTGGTTTTCCTACTTTTCCTCATGTTTTCTTCCAAAGTAGAAGAGCAGTCCGTCAGAAAACGTTCCAAGCGCCAGTCATTTAGAACGTTACAACCACTAAAAAACACTAAAATGTTTTAAAATGCTTGATGGCAAGTACAAATTCAATATAATGCTACATTATGATGTTATAAATAGGGTGTTGAAAGATTATACATGATTATAAGTTCTAACCTTGAAAAACCGTAAATTTTAGAATTCAACTTTCAACCCTTGATTACTCAAAACTAGGTTTTTGCCGTTTAGAACATTTTACGGGGGACCCCTTCAATTAAGTTATCCCCTTCTCCACATTTAATTTGTACACCACACCGTATTCACATTGGAAGTAAAGCATATTTTAAAAGAATTACATAGGAAGCATTACACTTCACCGGGCGTCGGCGGCGGTTCGGCGAGCTTTTTGATCGTGTTGATAAGTCATGTGTTAAGCACAATGCATCCAGGATAGCCTTTTAAATTAAATAATTTTAACAGTTTACGAGTTATTTGCCTTTTGTTTCAAATCCACTATTGGTGATAGTGGGTTTTGGGTCTGTTTCCGAGATTGATGGGATTTTTTACACAACTGATTAGAAATGTTCCCACATCATCAGTTGTTTGAACTAACCATACGAGCTCTTGGGGTTAGGAATAAAAAGGAAGAAAAATCTGACTTGTGGAAATATAATAATAATCTTTAATAATAGTAATAATAATCTTTATTTTCCCATAATATAAATGCATAAATACAATGCTGTGTAAAACAAACATTCATTTTATTACAAAATAGCTCAATATTAACACCCAGGCTGACCTGTTTTTTAAACTTTACTACATGAAAAGTAAAGTTCAATAATTCATACTTTCCAAATTAAAAATTGAAAATTATAAATTTTACCAAAATGAATTAAGCATCGGAAATTATTGGGATTTACGCTGACGGTAGAAAATAACAACACAAATTTTTAGTTGAAAGGAGTTTACCTAATTCGTTATGAAAAACGCTGATTCCCCATTGCTCTCAAAAGGGATTATTTAGTTTTTGCGTGGAGTGCAATCATTAATAAAGAAATCCTCTTTATGTATTCGATCATTTGTGTAGCATATTAATTTGTTTGATATTTTGTCTAAATTACACCTGACTTGCAAAAATAGTGAATTCACAAAGTTTTTTTTCATTCTTCAATAACAATGTGTAATGTTAATCGAAAAACGTTCACAATTTACCATAAAAAGTATTTCTCTTTTTTAATTTAGTTTTAGGGGAACTAAAATCGATAATATCGGTTAGGCCCTGTAGTCTTAATAATCGCCAAAAATAGACCTGCATCGAGTACATGATATTAAGGCGAACTTTACAATCCGCCTCCATCGTTAAAATCGATGTTAAAAATCGATGTTTTTCGATATTTACAATCGCAAAGAAAACGTTCCGATATCGCTATCGAGTCATCACTAATCAGTATTTCAAAACCCAACTAAAATTTTTGCTAACGTAATGAAACCTAACAGTCACACAATGTGAATAAAACTTATTGGTATATTCTAACGTTACCAACATATCATAACCCAACTATACTTTTAACTAACATGACGTACTTAAAACTAATTTCACATCTTTCGCCACCTTGCATATGATTCATTTTCAGTGGTTGCCAACGTCGTGCTTTACTAAAAGTATTCATACTACCTGCAATTAAGTATTTTATGGCTCCATGTTGCCATATAATTGGAGGTTAGCTTCCAGTTACATTTTGGAATGTTCGAACCATGTACCTTTTCTCCGTGATAACGTTTTACATCCACGACGGTTACACTACTAAATATATCCATCACTACTGTCACTTTTCACTCCTAGATTCATCGCAATTTCTGAACCAAACCAGTTAGCAAACCTTTTTATTGCCTTCCTTGAATATACTATAGGATTGTCAGTTTCTCTATAGGATACTAGCAGAACCCGTGGCTTCGCTCACGATAAAAATTATTGTCTAACCTTGATATGAAGAATCTAGAGGACTGAATAGAAAATATTTATATCAAGGAATATGTCATGTAGAGATATGTTTGTTTTTATGGCGGAATGTAGGATAAAATGTAGATACCACAGTAGGATGTAGGATACCACAGTAGATAGTGAAGGTTTTCTTTTCACCGTTATAAGTTGAAAACGGCCGGACCGATTTTAACACCAAATGTGTCGATTTTAAGGTACTTCCTTGTAGATTTACCATTACGTCCCTGGATTGCCTAGTAGGGCATCAATTAAGTACAGTAAAGGGCTGAATGTTCGAAACAGTTATGGTGCTATCCGTGGGCAGTATTTCAAACTCGATTCACTTAGTTTTTAACTTAAAATATGGACGGATAGGAATAATTTAAGATCAACCACTGATTGCAGCATTTATTTTTCCGTGAAAAGCCCGGGACACCGTCGAATTAGATGAAAAAGGAATTTGCCAAATTATTGTAACTGGCATGATTGTAATTAAAAACATGAAGGACGGCCTAAGGAAATAACTATAGCTCCCGCTGCCTAAAAAGATGGTACCACATAATGAGCTTATTATTGAACGTATAAGGTACGAAACTAAACCAAATGTAAGTTTTATATAGTACGAATAACCTAACAAAATCATCAAAACAACCATAAAACCATGATAAAAGGAATCAAATTATAAATCAGCTGTAACAACGTATCCGTTTGGGAAGCTAATATGCTTGATTTAATAAAATTGGAAATTTAAACAAAAGATCATCCATTACATTAACATGGGGCATTTTCAAAGTTTCAGCTCCACGAAAAACCTCTAAAAACCTCGAATTAAAAAAATCCGTTCTTGGTGAATGTCAACACTCTGTAAGGAACGTCCATGCAAATTTTCAAGGTTCTAGGTTAAGTAGTTTTGGCTGTACATAGGTCAGTGGTATTTGACAAAAATACACTAGAAAAGATAGTATAAATATAACTTACAATCAGGGATTTGTATAATTTATAAATTTTTACATAAGTAGATCAAAGAATCATATCATTTCAGCACATTCTATTTGTGACTGAAAAACCACTGTTCTTTTCTCTCTCCATCTTACCGGGATTTCGTCTCAGCCACAAAAGGCAGTATGCTCTTCACGTTTAAAACTGCGTAACTCCCGCTACCGAAATATAGATGGTGCCACTTAACTAATTAATGGTGGATTTTATCTAAACTAAATGTAACTTTTATATAGTACATAATTATGTCCTTGAAACAAATCAACAAAAATCAATGAAGCCATGATCAAAGAAATCAATTTATTATCATCTGTATCAACATATACATTTCCGAAGCTAGCTACCAGCTGATTGTTTTATGAACATTAAAAATGTAAACAAAAATCGTCCAACATACTTTTAAATGGGAAAATTTGAAAACTTCGGCCTCGCCAAAAACCCCTTTATAATACGAATTTTGTAAAATCCGTTCTTAGCGGATGTCTACGCCCTAAGAGGAACATCCATGCAAAGTTTCAAGGTTCTAGGTCAAGTAGTTTGGGCTGTACGATGTTTCCACTGAGTGGTATTTGACAAATATATAGTAGATTAATAATTATTGGAATCGTCGTTTTAAAAATAGTCACCTACATTGCTTACTTACAGAATAACAAGAATAAAACATATGTTTATTAAAGTATTCGATAAATTATATCAGATCAGAAAACATAGATTTTTAACATCGATTTTAACGGTGGAGCGGATTCTAAAGTTTAGACAATATGAATCCTGACCGACATTGACCCAAAAGTTTGTCTGCAGCGCTCCGAGCACTGTACTGGCTGGCACGACCCGCATCTATACCGCAGTCAAACAGTGCAAGTTAAACTTCTCAATATAACGATAATCTAAAAATACCCCCGTTGCAGCAGACCTGCATACTCAGCGAATTTCAAATGCAAAAGAACATATTTCAATCCAACATAGCGAGATTTGACATGTTTTTGTAATCTCCATAAGAATAACATGGGGAATGAGTATGCAGGTTTGCTGCCACGAAAATGGAAATATCGGGGATTTTAGACTATGAAACGTTAGATTTCATGTAGATGAAGCCACAAACCAAGTTTTATTAAGATATGTTGAGAAATAAGCGAGGTATTGAATTTTACTTGTTCCCCATAAGGTTAACATTGGGACAACGTACTGCGTTTACCACTTTCAATATCTCGGTAACCAATAGACATAGAGCAATGATTCAAAATACTAAATTGTTTGTTTTTTCGAGCTAAATTCAATGGTGCAAACCAAAATCCAATTAGTTTTATTTTTCTATGTGAAAAACCAAAAAAACCCCATTTTTGGGGGGTTTATCCCTCTTTACCCCCCTTTTCAGTGGTCCGATCGGGCTGGTTTTCGAACTCATCCGAATAATTACTACTTCACACACCTGTGCCAAATTTCATTCCGATCAGACCATTTTTGAGAGCGCTATCGTGCTTACAGACACACACACACACACACACACACACACACACACACACACACACACACACACACACACACACACACACACACACACACACACACACACACACACATATATATATATATATATATATACATATATAGAAATTTGAACGAATGGTGTTTTTGGCCTCTGAGGGCCCCAAAACGAAAAGTTATCATGGTCTTGGGCTTCGGTCTTACCATGAGACCTAACGTAATAGCTTCTTCCCTATAGGGGAAATTCGCTAAAATCTTAAATATTCTTTCAAGCTCATAAAAATACAAAGCTGTCTACAAAGGAGTCCATATGGCATTTCAATTTACTTTTTTTCGTCAAAAACGATGTCAGAAGTGTGCGGTCACAATTTAATACGCCCAAATTTAAAGCTTCGGCTTGAAATTGTTTTGTGAGCCTATCAAAGAAAATCTAGTGTTACTAAGATGCAAATTAGGAACTTAAACTAAAGTCTCATCAGTAAAGTTTAAGAGTAATCCCTTCAAGGTAGTTGTGATAAATCCTTTACTTAAATTCCAATGAAGCGACGGGAGTTTAAAGACGTAAACTTGTCTAAAAATCCGAGGATTATATCCTTTACCTTCAAGTAGTTTTTGAGAAATAAGTAAAGCTTACAAATAATCTTGCCTAGTTCAGAGTACATAACAATTTGATCCCCTTTCCCACCGTTTAAGCTTCCCGCTTTTATATCTAATCCTTTTTCAAACGGCGGAATAATTTTGACCTTATCGACTGTTTATCATGTAAACGAACAAAATAGTCCCAAAGAGACATTTATTTCTTCTAGTTCGAAAACTAGGACTATTAGTTAATTCTAACGAGTTCTTTTGACAAAATAAAATTTATTTTTAGAATTCGATATCTTTTTATTAATGTTACGTAAGTTTAATCGTCAGAATTGGACTCAGCTTAAAAAATAAACAATTTACCATTTTGAATTATTATTCTATGTCAATCCGTTGCTTAGATCATGAATGTGCCAAACACAATACGTTGTCCTAAATTATTTTTTATTTTACCCTCAAAACGGTATACCCTTTTTCAAGTGGGAAATCCCCAAGGCTAACTTTTGGCTATGCAGATAATCTGGAAAATCTTAACTATTCTATCAACTACACAAAAAAGAAAGCTTTCTTTTAAAGAAGCATCAGTTTAACATTTCACTTCCATTTCTCTCTGTCAAAGGAGGTGTCAAAAGTGAGGGATTACAATTTAGTATGCCCAAAATCTACAGATTCAACTTAGATTTATTTTATCAGTCTTATACGAAGAAAATCTAGTTTTACTAAAATGCAAATTAGGGACTTCTCATCTCAAGCCTCATCAGTAAAGTTTGACTCTAATCCCTTCAAGGTAGCTGTGATAAACCCCTTACTTAAATTCCAATGAAACGACGGGAGTTTAAAGACTTAAACTTGTCTAAGAATCAAAGGATTTTATCCTTTCCCTTTAAGTAGTTTTGAGAAATAATTAAGTAAAGCTTACAAATAATCTTGCCGCTAGTTCAGAATACAACCTCAACGACTTAATCCCCTTTCCCACCTTTTAAGCTTCCCGCTTGTATACCTAATCCTTTTTCAAACTGCGGGCTGGTTTCGACATAATCCACCGTTTATCATTTAAACGTACAAAATAATCCCTCAAAGAGGTTTTTTTTAGATCGTAGCAAGTGCATAACTGTATTTTTCAATAGCATAACGATATCTAAATACAACCTTTACATACAAAAATACTTTAAATACAAAAAATTTATTGAAGACAGTCATAATGTAGTCGTAAAATATTCAATATGTCGAATTTTGGGAGGTAGGTTTTTATAAAGAACCTAAAGATTCTTTTTTAATCTGTTGAGTTTGAACTTTGCATAAACATTTGGTGGAAAGATACTAAGAAACGCAAATCGCACCTTATATTGTTAAAAACGCCCTTAAACAGTTTTGCGAAATAAAAAATAAACAATAACAATAAGTGGATACAATTCTATTTAAATAAAGTATGTCTCTAATGTTTTTAACGTAAATAGAAAACTTGTTAACCCCCAGTGAAACTAAAAAGTCAATTATGGGCCTGTTTGCACGACGCCCAGTACAGTGGACAGTAACACCTTTAAACAAAAGAGAACAAAAGAATTTTTTTCTACTGTCCTACTGTCTGGTCGTCGTGCAAACAAGGCCTAAGATTCTATAGAATCCGTCCGAAGCCCTTAAAACAATTTTTCAAATAAAATATAATCAAGAACAAACTGTGCTTAGACTCTACAACTTAAATCAGATAAAGAATACCTCTAAAGTAAATAACGTAATTTTAAACCACAAGTTGATAAAAAAAATAAAACGTAAATTTAGATTTAATGGAATCCGAGTGACTTTAAAAGTGTAAAATGGTTTAACATTTTTCCTACATAAGCCTCTGCCGTGACGGGGTGGCATCCATCATCGGGATCCATTTCCGTCCAATTAAACTTTGTCAATGGCGGGTAAGAGACTGCCAATGGAGAGGACTTTATTTCTATAGCAGGGAAATCGTTTTATTCAATAAGAAATTTTTTTATTAGAACTGTAGACGTGTTCAAGTGAAAACGTCCAATATTTTTTATATTTGTTCGAAATATTGACTTGAAACACTGAAATGTCTCTAGAACACTTATTAAAAATTCAAACCTCGGTCCATAGTTGTCTGAGTAAACCTTGAGCTTAGAGGTTCGAAAAAAATTTGATTTTTAATTTTGGTCATACATCAAACTAAATTGAGTGCCTAAGTTATCAAATAATATCCATAATGTTTCTTTAATTAATGCGTAAATTTCACCGTAAAACAAAACCCTCTAGCTTATTCAAAAACAAACTTGTGAAAAGGTTTTACATTCAGCAGAATACTTTGTTTCGAATTTGAATAACCAATTTCCGTCCAACCCTGTAACATTCACAGACTGTAAATTTTGTATTTAATGACTTAAAAAATGTTACAAATTACTCAAACTACGAATTGAACCATTTCTCGGTACTTTAGTTGCTAAAATCAAAGCCTAAAACAAAATTACATTAATTACTTTATAACAGTATATAAGTGATTTAAAACGATTTTTTCTCATCGATTGCCAAATTAGCATGAATGAACCCCAGTTACAATTTAATCCAGAGTTCACGCAAAATAGTTGAGTGAAATTCGTTAACGATGAGTAAAATTTCGACTGCCAAATCCTCAGTTTCAGTATCAGTTCCCCAGTGCGTCGTACCCTTAACTAACGACACGAGCTGCTGTGGGGTCCTGGCTTCGGCCCAAACTGACTTGTGTCTTGTGTCTTCCCTTTAGTTTACATCTGCTTCAGCCGTTGTCAGCTGAACCTGCACTTCGACGATCTGAACTTGCACTAACGATCTAGCAATCTATTGGTTATATAGCTGAAAGCTTAGGTTTTCTTGGGATTAAAATAATTAATTAATTTCTCATTAGTTTTAATGAGTTGCCCCTATAGGGAAGAAGGGGTTACCGTAGTACTAATGGTAAGACCTAAGCCCGAGACAATTATAACTTTTCGATTTGGGGCCTCAGAAGCAAAAAACACCTTTCACTCATTTTCATACACACAAATCGTCAATATGCGATCATTTACTCGATCATGAGATTTACGTAATTTAGTATTTATTCTTTTAAGTTTGGGTCCCCATATCAATAGGCTCGTTTTTATTCAACAATTTGCCTAAACGTATCAAGCCAATAAAACACAAACTAGATGCAGCTTGTGGCTTGAGCCTACTTTTGATAATGTTCTGTGTAAATATTAATTAAAATAGTTTAAAATAAAAGCATAAATAATCAAATATAACAATACCGTCAGTAAAAGAACTGTGCATTAAAATTATTAATTTTCATAGCTCGACAAATAAATTGGCACTAGCTAAAAGACTGTGGATTTTAGCAGAATTATAGGTTCCAAAATTAAAAAAAAAAAACATCCATTGTTAGTGGTTTTGGATCCTTCGAGTATAAACTTCGATGAATCCTATTAATTTAAGCTCTAAATTAAATACTAAATACTGGATATAAATAAAAAACGTCTTACAACACTAAACAATATATTTACACTTATACTTTATTTACATACAAGATGGTAAATATACAAAAATGGTGGAAAATGGCGATCGATTGCGACTGGTCACACCAATCATCATCAGGCCCAATGAGAGACTGGCAGATCCAACATGGCGTCCGTCCTTTTACCTATTGGCTGCCGTAAGTTCCGCTTGAAACAGGTTTTTGAACGTACCACCAGAGTCAAAGTTCACTTGCTCGTTAATCAGTTTGTCTCTATCTTTACATTTTTCTTTAAATATATATAATTCTTCCCATGCGTTCATTACATTTCCCTTTTTACAATATTTCATTACTTTGAGGTTATCTTCTATATTCCCTATGTTGTGTCCATCTTCTAACAGTTGTTTGGCAACATTAGATCTTTCCGGTTTCTTGTTTTTCCAGGCTGATATATGGTTCTTGTATCTTTTTACAAAATCGACTGTTTGGCCTATATAAAATTTATCACAGTTATTGCAACTAATTTTGTATATTCCAGCATTTTCAAATTTGTTGAATTTTTCAATTCTTTGGTGTAGATTTTTCAATTCTACACCCAAAATTTAAAGAAAGGGACAAACTGATTTGCTTGATTTGTATTTGTATACTGATTTGATCAGTATACAAATACAAATCAAATAAAATCCAAATCAATATACAAAATTAGTTGCAATGACTGTGATAAATTTTATATAGGCCAATTAGTCGATTTTGTAAAAAGATACAAGAACCATATATCAGCCTGGAAAAACAAGAAAGCGGAAAGATCTAATGTTGCCAAACAACTGTTAGAAGATGGACACACCATAGGGAATATAGAAGAAAACCTCAAAGTAATGAAATATTGTAAAAAGGGAAATGTAATGAACGCATGGGAAGAATTATATATATTTAAAGAAAAATGTAAAGATAGAGACAAACTGATTAACGAGCAAGTGAACTTTGACTCTGGTGGTACGTTCAAAAACCTATTTCAAGCGGAACTTCCGGCAGCCAATAGGATAAAAGGACGGACGCCATGATGGATCTGCCAGTCTCTCATTGGGCCTGATGATGATTGGTGTGACCAATCGAAATCGATCGCCATTTTCCACCATTTTTGTATATTTACCATCTTGCATGTAAATAAAGTATAAGTGTAAATATATTGTTTAGTGTTGTAAGACGTTTTTTATTTATATCCAGTGAACAAAACAACACGTATCATACTAATCAAGAAATTATTTAATACTAAATAGGAACGGAACCGCGAATGAAGAGCAATTACGCGCCATTAAACAAGGTAAACGAAGGGATAACGGTTTTGTATTTTTTACAAAAACCACAATCACGGTCAATATGGTTAATGAGGCGAAGTCGATGCTGCCGGCGCGGCGCTTCGCCCTTCGTTGGGTAAACAACGGCGATGGACTGCTTCCGATGGCTCATTTTAACCTGGTTTACAATTTGACAAGTTTGGCTCTTTATAGTGAATACTAGAAGAACCCGTGGCTTCGCTCACGATTAAAATTATACATACACTATGACCCATGAATTATAAAGTTTTGCTTTCCCATTTATTTTTCTTATTGTAAAATCTAATGTATGTAATGTATCTACTTCTTTGAACATATCAAATGTACTTCCATAAAGCAAAAGTTTTTAGAAATTCGCTCTTAGTACGAAGGTCTGCTACGACGGGGGTATTATATTCCTGCATAAACTGCTTGTACATAAAAAAATGTGACCATATCCAACGCCCCACCGACAAAGCCTCAAATGGTGTTGCTGCCCTGGGTAGGCTCATGCCCAATATCGGTGGTCCTTCCTCTTGCAAGTGCGTTTTGCTTGTGTCGGCTGTCCAGTCGATCGTGCTATCAGGTGAAGAGGATTGCGCTCAAACACTCAAGAGGCCAATTTACAGAGACGAACGCCGAGAAGCATTTAATGGTCGTTTCCACGGTACCTGAGCTTGCCCTGATGATGATCATGGGGCACAATATAAGGAACGGCACCCTTGGCTTTTTCGACGGCACTTTGAATCTGCTCGCATATGTTACCCTTAATTAAAACTTTATAATGCACCCCCGTCGCAGCAGACCTGCGTATTAGAAATCCTATTTATTTCCTTCATGAAGGCATACGTGTTAGAGGAATCAAAGAAGTTAGCTTGAAATTTTATTCACTGTAAAAGATCATTTTCTTAAGGTTTTAGGGTCTACCTTGAACAAAAAATTACAATGCCACTCCAGCAATTATTAAAAAGTGCTGTCTTACGTTTTTAGACTCTATATTGAGCAAAACGTTTGAATGAGCCGTCCCAGCAATTTTTTTAAAGTGTTGTAGGTAAAATTAATTCTTTACAGTAGCACACTCTTCCTCTTTAAATAGCAGTTAGTTGTCATAAAAAAAGTCCTTCAAGTATAAGTGATCAGTGATCACTGGAGTCCTTCAGTAATCAGTTATTTATTTTATGTTATTCTACATATTATCAGCATTTTATATAGTGTATTGCACTTTGAAAAAATGCAAAAGTCTAATTCATTGACCACCTGGCACCAAGTAACAAATCTTCATTTTAACAAAAATACAGTTAAATAGCAGAAAGAAATACCATTAATTTACATCACCTGTTTTAAAATTTACTTTCATATGTTTTGTTAGTAAACAAATCTAACTCAAATTATTTTAAAATCCCTGACATGGGTACCTTTAAGACGGTCCCAGGGCTAAGCCCTGAAAGTTATCACGAAATTGAAGGTGTATAAACCTACTCCATGAAATTCTACATGTATGCACCAAGTTTCGTGGCCATCGGTCCAGCGGTTTCTGTGTTTATCCCTGCCAACTAAATATATATATATATATATATACCAACATCCTCTTTTATACTTATAGATTTGGATGACAACTAAACAAACGTCAAAACTTAATTAAACGATTTGGGAACTGCGGTTGTGTGTATAAAAGGATTTTCTTTAGAATCTCTTACTTGGATTTATTAACTTTAAAGGTGAAGAAATACTCAAGTCGGTACGATATTAGATAGATTGTTTTTGGCTCTGACAATTTTCAGGGTAAGAAATTAATGGTTATTTATAAAATCATGAAAATATATGAATTTTTACTCGATCCCCTTGTTAAATGTTACGGTATCTTGAATTAAGGCATAAATATAAGAGAGAGAGGTATAGAAACAGGATAGAACGTTAAAACATTAATATCTTGACAAACTATTTGTAGAGTGAGAAAATTATTTTATTGAAGTATAAACTATACTACATTTTTTCTGTGATGGCATTGGCATTATTACATGATCTTTTTCTTACAAAAACGTTTTATCCATAAGATCAATCAAAGGATAATACTCTGTTTTCCGTTAACGTCACAAGCGTTTTCGTAGTAGCCTACTAAAAATTATTTTTTACCTTTTTTCGTGTCTTCGTAGTGTGTCTGTGTTAATGTTGAATTTTGACAAATTTCATGGATGAAAGGTTTTAAAAGTAAAATCACTTGACAATGCCGCCCTAACGAAACACATTTTGACAACAGTATGTTATCTGTCAGCGTTTTTGGATAGACGTACCTATTTAATCTAAGTAAACTATAAACTGTAGCATTATTTTCCTAAAATTATTGAAATTGTTTTTTAGTTTCCCAAGGCTTCATACGGATTAACTATTTATTACTCGCCAATAGATAGGGTAAACGGAGGTTAACATTCTTTTAACAAAACCACAAACAAGGTGAACGTAGTTAATGTTGTGCGGCAGCGCGCCGCCCTTGCCAGAGTCAACATAGCAAAAATCGCCATGATTGCCAGGATAGCTCGTTTAAACTAACTGTTTTGATAGTTATATTGAAACGAAGTTTTGGTATTTTAAATATTTAGAGGTTATTGTAAAGTTTTAACTATGACATATTCTTTGTTTGAAATACATTGTTGGTGATGGTGATTTTATATTTTAATTAGGATTTTTGCGGACATTTGCCATCACAGCATGTTAACCTGTAGCACGGCCAAGGGGGCAAAATCAGGTTAAAAATTAACTAAAAAACACAGACACACTGAATTTGCATATCACATGTCTCTGTTTCAGGTTTTTGCCACCGGTAGCGCGCCGTGATTTGGTTGGCTGTGGCTGCCGCCATTTCCGTCGCCGCCGCCATTTGCTTTCCTCCCACCAGCTCAGCTGTGATTGGGTGTGGACGTGCTCTCTTCTGTCTGGTGATTCTTGATACCTGTGATTCCTGTGTTATTTTGTGTTATTGTTTTTCTTTTCAGCTTAGTGTTTTCGTGACTGCTTTTACAGTTCTCTGTTTTAGCTGTGTTTTTGTCCAGATTTTCCTGGCTTTGTGTTACTAATCTTGTTAAGTTCTAGGTGTTCTTCCACCTGAAGACGGGATCAGATTCCAGATCCCTAAACGTCGTGAAACTTGTTTTTTTACTAATCAGTGATGGCAAATGTCCGCAAAAATCCTAATCATAATATGACATATTTCAATCCGGCTAGGAAAACTATCCAGTGACATCAACTATATGGGCTGAAACGTTCGCAGGAGGTAGACTGGTAGATTTACTGACTTAAAAAGTTTGAAAACTGTTAGGTCGTGCATTTTCCTTCACTAACGTTGCAGTTTTGTGGCTCTGACCCTTTCAGGTGATTGGAAAGCAATAACAAAGTTTTTACGTGAGTAAAATAAATAAATTTTTGTAGCTGTTCAACGCTCTCCCAACCCAACTCAAGCAACTGGAAGAAAGCAAGTTGAAAAGAAGATAGCGTTGCTGGCTTGTGGAGGAGTCGATCTACACCATTGGCGAGTTTCTGGAGAGGGAAAATAAAATCAGAAATCCTTTAAATTATTGTTTTTTTAATGTATGACGCCTGTTCTAAACTTGATGTTTATGAATAAAGTTTTCTGTATGTATTCTGTAGCTATTTGTTGTAATAGCGTAACATTAACGATTATAAACCAATTACTGTATATTTTATATGAATTGATATGTTGTACAAAAAAATACATAATACGAAGTTGAAAGTCAGAAATTTAACTTAAAGCAGAAACCACTGGATTACATAGTGTGAGCTTTTTCATAACTACTGCATTTTTGTATGGGGTTTGAGAAAAGTATATTGAAAGTATGGGAAAATTATGTCTTTTTACAGAGCGTTGACCAACCACGATTAGGTTTGCTACAATTTAATCACAACAGCGACTCAACTTACACTTAGTCTTGATTTAAAGTTTTTCTTTTAATTTTGCTGTCAACTAAACACGATTCAAATATTCAAGCGATACCACAATCACAACGCTTCAGACATGACCAATAACTTCTTAAAGTAGCCTACTAAACGATCTGGCAAGTGAACCAGAGGTCTGTAGTATAAAATAGGGGGATTTATGGGACCACTAACTTGGTTTTAGTGGCTTTAAAAGTTAAAGGAACCGTAAATCGGTAATTCAGCATTTACTGTTCACTATATCGACTATTTTGGAGTCCAGTGCAGTTTTGGTAAATTTTAAAGGAAAGTTGCGTTTTTACTAATATGAACCTAAATACGCCCGTTGCAGCAGACCTGCATAATCAGCTTATTTCAAATGCTTAAATAAATAATTTAGACGGAGCCTCAAATCGAGTTAAACCAACTTAAATCCTGAAGTAAACATACACAAATTTTCTCCATAAGTATAAAATGGGAAATGAGTATGCAGGTGTGCTGCCATGGAAGTGTGAAATTTAGAGATTTTTTGCTATAATCCAGTAGATGTGATGACACCAAGTTTTATTAAGGTATGCTGAGAAATTAGCGAGATATAGAATTTTATTTATTTCCCATCGTGAACATTAGGACAACTTAATGTTTTTGCCACTAGCGATATCTCGGTAACCAATGGACATAGAGCAACAATTCAAAATACCAAGTTATTTTTTTTAAGCTGAATTCAATGGTCCAAACAAGAATTTTATAATTTTTGTTGTTATGTGTAAAAAACTCAAAAAACCCATTTTTGGGGGTTTATCTTCCCTTTACCCCCTCCTTCCGGTGACCCGATTAGGCAACAGTTTCTTCCCTATGGGGAAATCAGCTAAAACAAACATTGTAAATTATTTATGAGTAAGGTCCTTTGCAAACTCAAACTTTACTGCGAATAACGTGCTTTCATCTGTAAAATCTGATTTTAACTCTAACTTTATCAGTAAAAAAATCACGCCTGTACAAACTTCTAATTTAAAAAATAAAAGAAGAATCGCGGATTTTTATTACCTAAACAACTTTTTCATGCATTGGTTAGAGGAAAATAAATTAAAGGACAAGCGATCTCTTCCATAAAACGTGGATTAACTGCGATTAGTTTTGCAACACTTTGATTAAGATTTTAATAACCACCGTAATCTCTCGCCTCAACGTCTACTGATATGAATTAATACACTGACAGACGACTGAGAGCTTTGGCTTTGAGTACTTGATTGAAGCTGGTGCAATCCAACGCTTACCGAACGTCATACACGCATATCTGACATGCACACTTCAATCCTGCAGTATCACAAGCTTACCGTAGCTGGCAGGTGTGATCCTCTTGTATCCAGAGGAGAATATCGGTGCTATATCCAATTATAAACTTGTCGATGTGTCAAATCGATACGTTGATATTTCGATATGTCAAAATATCGATGAGTCAAAATATTAACATGTTAAATATTGATATGAGGAAATGTTAATAGTCAATTATTGCGGTATGTCGAAAAATTGATATGTCAAATATCGATATGTTGAAAAACTGATATTCAAAAATTGATATATCAAGACAAGATTTTGATAAGATGAAACATCTATATGTCAAAATATCGATAAGCCAAATATCGGTAATTGACACGATTCCTTAAGTCTAAGTTCTACTCTGTAGAATCACTAGCCGTCTCGATTATTTATCAATGAACGTTGTTAAACTTAAAGCTTGGTGTTTCGTTCAAGGAAGAGGACTTTAAGGACAGTTATCTCTGTATAGTGGTATTTTCAAAGACAGTAGGGTTGTTAATAATAATAATATGTACGAGGAAAATATTTAAAAAATTTAGAACGTTTTTGTAGACAATTTCCGGACACGACGCTATGCTAAATTCTAACGTCTCGAACGAAAAGGTTAGACTTCCGTCACTGAAAATGTGGAAAGATAATAATTTACTTTTTTAGTGTACGGTTTATGTTAAAAATAAGGCTATTCGTATGGTAAAACGCTATTATACAGGGTGTTCAAAAAATGTGGGGCAATAATTTACGTGGTGATTCCTTGGGTCAAAATAAGCAAAAAGGTTTATATAAATATAGGTCCTAAAGTGCTTCGTTTTCCGCCTGTGTGTCTGTTTATGATTTTTACATATTTAATCATATCTCACGAGCCACTTAACATATAAAAATCAAACTTGGTATGTGGATAACCACTATTAAGAACTATTTTTGTAAGAAGTATCAAATTTCTACTTTGTACCATTTCAAAATGGCGACTATTTTTTGTTTTCAAAGCTAAATATCTTAAAAACCGCAAATGTTAGAAAGATTATAGAAGAGACAAAAAAGTTGCGAAATTTAATCTTATTAACGATAATATTAAGACTGTAACAATAGAACAACTAATAATTGAGAAATTCTAAATTTTCCGAATAAAAACATGCAATTTTCAGACAGAATGTTCTAAAAACCATGTTTTTATGCAGAAAAGTTAAAATTTCTCCGTTGTTAGTAGTTCGATTGTCATAATATTGATATCACCATTAATTTGATTAAATTTTGCAACTTTTTCGTCTCTTGTATAATTTTTCTAAAATTTGCGGTTTTTAAGATATTTAGCTTTGAAAACAAAAAATAGCCGCCATTTTGAAATGGTACAAAGTAGAAATTTGATACTTCTTACAAAAAATGTTCTTAATAGTGGCTATCCATATACCAAGTTTGATTTTTATACATTAAGTGGTTCGTGAGATATGATTAAACATGTAAAAATCATAAACAGACACACAGACGGAAAAATAAGCACTTTAGGACCTATGTTTATATAGATTTTTGCTTATTTTGACCCAAGGAATCACTACGTAAATTATTGCCCCACATTTTTTTAACACCCTGTATATTGTAGTAACAAATACAAAGAAAAAAGCTCTTTGGTCGCAATAGTTTAGTGTGTCCATCAAATTATTCTGAGGTACTGAATTTGTCTTACTATGTAAACCTGAGCACAATTCACGGTGTAATAATGCAAGAAAAATATAACTAGAATATCTTTACTAAATCAGAATCTTTCATTTAAAACCATTCATTTTACGGTTTAATACCGTTGACCATATTACGTGATAGAGGTACGGCGTAAGACATAAACAGTAAATCACGTAAAATTCATGCAGCATGTCTTAGCAATGGCGGGGGGGGGGGGGGTTAGAGGGAGTTTGCTTGGTCACGCTACCTCCCCCCCCCCAACCCCCTCCCCACACTATACCAATCCAATCTCTAATGGCCTAATCTACCTAAACAGTCCCGTGAGATTTAATTCAATCTTTGTCTTGGAGTCTAGGCAGATTAAGCATTATTAAACATACGGATGGAAATTTGAATCTCAGAAATGGAGTTTTATTAAAGATAAAGAACTTGTTTTTAATTTCAACTGTGCGGCGAAATATGTTGGTGGTTCGTCAAGAATCATATGGTAGTTAAAAAGGCGAATTTGCTCAAACGTACTCGATTTAAATCCTGGAACTACCCGATAACAGTAGGTGTCAAGCTCTTTGAACGAGCCATAATGAAAGCTTTCATTTTCGCTCAGATTAAAATTAATCCGTTACAATTTAAAACGAGACTAAGCTGTTGTCCGTTTTAAAAATCTCGTTCACGATCTTTCATTGGGGCCAAACATTTGCTACGTTTAATCCTTTATCTTTATGAGCTTATTTATTTTACTTTTTAAACTGAATTCGCTGAAAAAAATGTTAACATTGATTTTAAGATAATTACTATCATGAAGAGTCGCGTTTGACAAGCTCTGGACAAGTTCTGGATAAGTTGATAGTTTGGTGTTTAATCGACAAGAATGTTAGCGTGCATTAAACATTCCCGGCTTAAAAGATTTTGGAGTTTCTCTTTAAATAGATACAATTTCTCAGAAAGTATATGAATTTACAGATGGACGTTTTACTGATTTCTTCTTGGGAAGCTGAAAACATGGTAAGAGGCGGATCATGACGTTTTTGTCCTTAGTTGCTCGGAACGCAATTATATTTTTGTAATATTTAGCTAAAGCCACAATTAATCCCAGGAAACCCCAGTCTAATCCTCTACAAAGTGTTATTGGAGAAAGAGGCATTTATTTTTAGGTATTGTATGTCGGGGAGATGTTATTAAAAATTATTAAATTACATTTATCCTGGTATAAGTAATTATTAAAAAAAAATTAAAATCTTAAATCATGAACCGGAAAATTTAAAAGTCTGAGTTAAGGAGTAATAATCTAAAAAACTTAAATGAACATTAATCCGAAATCTGAAAGTAGTAATTATTGAAGTAATCAAGAGATAAATCTAAATCAAACAAAAATCATTCCATCTTGGTCAAAGGAAGCAAGATAGGATGATTACTCATCTTTCACAGTAACAGAAAATGCTATTTATTAAGCATTTATAATTGACGTATTTCTGATTCCATATACATATACAGGGTGTTTTTTTAAAACGCAACCCATTTTTAAGATTGAATAATTCACATATAAATATGAAATAGGTATTGTTTTATGATTATTTACGTTTTATACAATCTATTTTTTAAGTTTTATCACATTTAGTTCACCCTATGTGCTCAAAAAATCCGCCAGTGGCATTTGTATGAAGTTATGCTATCTCCATCAAATTCCCGAACACGTGTTGCTAGGTACCTCTTTGGATTTCTTGCATAACATTTGTTTTGAGGTACTGAATATGCTGTCACTTGTTTTTTAGGCCTTACTTTGTATGTATCCCCAAAGAACATAATAATATAGTTGGGTCAAATTCAGGGATCTTGGGGGGAAATAATCCTTCATCGATAAAATCAAGTTTTGGGTTGCGTTTTTAATGTGTGTGTCTTTAAGCACGATAACTCACGTAAAAATTGTCTGATCTGAATGAAATTTGTCACAGACAAGTAAAGTAGTGATTATTCTACAAAAACAATTCAAAAGCTATTCAGAACCTCAAAACAAACATAACAAATTAAATGCAAGAAATTTAAAGAGGCACCTTGCAACACGTGTTCGGGAATTTGATTGAATGAGCATAACTTTATACAAATGCCAATGCGGACTGTTTGAGCACATAATGTAAACTAAATGTGATCAAACTTAAATAATAGGTTGTATTTAAAGATCAATAAAAAAATACTCATTGCACATTCATATGTGCATTATTCAATCTTAAGAATGGGTTGCGTTTAAAAAAATACACCCTGTATAATTAAATTGATCAAATTGAATCAAAATCACCTTACTATTGATATTTATTACACCTACCAGTATTGCTCTACCAGCCAAAAAGCAGCTTTCTCTCTATCTTAGTTTTACAATTAATTTATTAATGGTTTCTGGTGGATCTGCCATGAAGGGCCGGTACTTTGTCTAAGACGTTTACAGTTTCGTTTAAATGGATCAAGCATCAAGCGGGATTAGAAGTTACGAAGAAACTAACTTTGTGGCTACACCAAGGATAAACTTCACTTTGACATGGTGCGGTCGAAAACTTATTAACTTGTTTTGAAGTTGATTTCCCTGTATCATGTGTTGAGAAAACATGATACAGTATAATCTCGTTATAGAGTACGTCAGTGTTAGTAAAATCCCTTGATTTGAGACATCTTTATAATCTACCGTGACACAATACTTTTCTAAATTACATATTCTTTGAAATAACGTACGTGACGTACACAAAATTAAAACAATTAAGGGTGCAACATAATTACTTTATTTCAATTTGCAGAAAGCTACTTTTCATTTTGATTCACCGACATACTAAACAATAATAAATCAAGATAGAATTAATTCCATGATGTTGCAATTTGTACACTTATAAACTGAAAGATAAATTGTAAGTGCAACTGTAAATTGTTCAGATTACAAAAAAACGACAGTAATTTCTTCTTGAAATATTTCATACACAAAGGAAAGAAAGGCTGCGGATATTCAAGGCATCAGACTCTGGTTTCTTCCGCTTCCTTAAATATTTTGCGTAATGTAGTCATCATTCATCGTTAACTAACTGTTACCGCCGCAAAAGGTTTGATAAAATACGCCCTTCAATACAAATTCCATTCATTCAAAGTTTACTCTAAAATTGTCCAACGTTACCAATTTTCCAACGAAAAACCGTTCACACGATAAGCAATAAAAATATCATGCCCTAATGAACAGTTTATTTACGAATAACGTCTCAGCTCTGTTACTTATTAATCAGGGTATGTTTTAAACGCAACCCAAAACTTTATTTTATCAGTGAAGGATTATTTCCCCCCAAGATCCCCGGATTTGACCCCACTACATTATTTTCTTTGGGGAAACATAAAAATTAAGGCTTACGAAAACAATTCATAGGATATTCAGCACCTAAAAACAAACAACAAATTCAGTGCAAGAAATTAAAAGAGGTAACTAGCAACACGTGTTCGGGAATTTGATGGAGAGAGCATAACTTTATACAAATGATGGTGGCGGATTGTTTGAGCCCATAATGTAAACTAAATGTGATAAAACTTAATAATAGGTTTTATAAAATGTAATGTAATGTAAAAAAATGAAAACATAATAAAAAAGATAAAAAATGTAATGTAATGTAAATAAAAGGTTGTATAAAATGACTATCCATAAAACAATACTCATTTCATATTTATAAGTGCATTACTCAATCTTAAAAATGGGTTGTATTAAAAAAAACACCCTGTATAACCAAGATGTAACGGACTATCTGCTGGATTAACCCATCATCCGGTTCGCTCAAAGACTGCATGGTCGATGAGAGTGTGTGTAATCGCCCACCGCCCGTCCATTCGCTGTTATCACGTCGTTTCAATAACGATTTGCCCGGAGAGCGCGCAGTTTTAATCCCATTCAATACTTTCTCTTTTCATTTGTTTTTTACAGAATTACTAGCTGAGACCCCAGCTTTGCTCGGGAGGTTAAACTTATGCTCGTATTCTTGTTGTTTCTTCGAGCTGCATTTTGTTGGTAAACAAAAGAGCTATTTATAATGGTAACCATAGCAACTGTTCAAAGCTCTCCCAAAATCCTTGACACAGGTCCCTTTAGGACAATCTTGGGAAGAGCCCTTAAAGATATCAATACCAAACCACCATAGTGTTCATCTTGAGATTCCAAGCTTTAATTTGACACCAAGATCAAGTGTCTGCGACATGTAGATTTGGCTGTAGACCGAGAATATACCAAGACACAAGTCTTAATATATATCTATGTATATATTAAATATATATACATTGAACTTATGATATATAAGTTAACTTCAATGTTACTCAACCACGTATTTTAATTTTCGAATCATTTACCTATTTACCCATATCCACGTTGGTTACTCTGCCAAACATATCGATCACTTCTATCACGTTTAGTTGCTAGAATCATCGCAATACCACATGAAACTAAATTAGTTAACAGAACAAATTTTTGCAATCCATTACTGACTGCCTGGCCCTAGGTTTGTCATTTTCTCTAATTGTAATAGGATAGTAAAAGAACTAACTGAAACCGACATTTTAATAAACGGTTAAAACAGTAACCTAAATTGTTTATTTCTAAAATGTTGCACATTAAGAGGTATGTTTTTAAAGGAAATCAATTATATCAAATCGAAAAATATCTACTCTTAACTTCGATTTAAACGGTGGAGACGGATTCTAAAGTTTGGCCGGTTTACAAAATAAAGTCTCAACTCTGTTACTTATATAACCAAGATGTAACGGACTATCTGCTGGATTAACCCATCATCCGGTTCGCTCAAAGACTGCATGGTCGATGAGTGTGTGTTATAGCCCACCGCCCATTCCCTGTTATCACGCCATTTCGGCCCGGGTCGCCGTTTCGATAACGATTTGCCCGAAGAGCGCGCAGTTTTAATCCCATTCAGTAAGTACTTTCTCTTTCTTTTTTACAGAATAATCTTAAAATAACCCCGTTGCAGCAGACCTGCATACTCAGCGAATTTCAAATGCAAAACATCATATTTCAATCCAACATAGCGATATTTGACATGTTTTTGTAAGCTCCATAAGAATAACATGGGGAATGAGTATGCAGGTTTGCAGCTACAGGTATACTAAAACTGGGTGGTATTAATTAAATATTTAGTATATCTAAACTAGAAAAAGCCATTTAGCAAGTTTTATCAAGATATGTTGAGAAATAAGCGAGGTGTAGAATTTTATTTATTTCCCATAAGGTTAACATTGGGACAACGTACTGCGTTTACCATTTTCAATATCTCGGTAACCAATGGACTTAGAGCAGTGATTCAAAATTCTAGATTGTTTGTTTTTTCGAGTTGAATTTAATGGTGCTAACAAAAATTGGATTATTTTTATTTTTCTATGTGAAAACCCCAAAAAGCCCATTTTTGGGGGGGTTTATCCCCCTTTACCCCCCCTTCCAATGGTCTGATCGGGCTGGTTTTCGAACTCATCCGAATAATTACTACTTTACACGCCTGTGCCAAATTTCATTCCGATCGGACCATTTTTGCGAGCGCTATCGTGCTTACAGACACATATATATATATATAGATATATATATCTACAAATTTGAACGAATGGTGTTTTTGGTATCTGGGGGCACCAAAATGAAAAGTTATGATGGTCCCGGGCTTAAGTCTTACCATGAGACCTACGGTAATAGCTTCTTCCCTATAGGGGAAATTCGCTAAAATGCCTGGTCCTAAAAAAAGAATTGGATACCTTTTTTAGAGAATTTATTTTTACTTTCTAAACATTATTTTTCATTTTTTTCTCTCTAAATCCCAAAACGCTCACATGGTTTCGGTTTCAGTAGCCCATTTATCGAGTATTTCTTGTACACATTTAATTTTTTATGGCTACCGAATCCAACTCTCTTTGTTTTCGAAGTTAATTTTATTGTTAGACCAATTAGGTTATATAAATAAACACATTTAATTTCTAATTTATGCTAAACTATGGAAGTGGATGTCTTATAGCAAAGATGTTTTCTTTTGAATTATTGAAGTAGTTGGTTCGGAATTATTTACAATTAAGATAAAAACTTATTCTATTTATTTTAACAATGTTTTACAGATCATGACACTACTTAGAATATAAAAATGTGTAACCAGTAATTAGTACACACTACATAATATATCTTAATAAATAAAATCTATTATTGACCAGCGATTGCAATCTTTTATAACATTCTCTAGATTGAATATATGTTATGGAAATATCCAACTATTTTAATGTGTGGCTGCAAAGATGATCCATTTCTTATAAGATCCAACAAGAATAAATGTCAAGTAAAAAAGTGGAATTTATAATTTGTACACACACATACTTAAAATATTGATCTTTCATATCACCAGTAATATTAAACTTTCCTTATCTTTGAGTATATTAACTTTTGTTAATATACCAAAAGTTAATATTGAGACCAATTTCTTATTTAGAAACAATAAAATAAGAATGTAGGCTTAAGTCTTATTAAAAAGTGGATTTTGTACACAATCAGTAGTTGAAATATTTTTCTTCCAAATCTAACGAGACAATGAATCATAAGGTTGGGGGTAAAGTTTACTTGGTGAGACGTGACAGCGTTAGGGAGTGATGTATCACTTGACGCAAGAACGAAAAGTTGTTTTGGCACAAAATTGAAAAGTTTTAACAAGGAAGTGTTCGGATTGTCAGCGCCACCTGGTCTCTCTTTCCCACCCTTCTGCACCGTTTCTACTGTATTACTCTATGCAATTGAGCAAGGCACTGCAAAAAGGATGAAGGTCACCGAAATCAAACTTTCGGCTACAGCATTTTTCTTTTTTGAAACTCTGCCGAAGAAATGTTAAATTACTTATACAAAGCACTGAAAATTTCAGGTAACCATATGTGAGTACTCTTAATTTACAATAATTATTTTTACATATCTTAATTATTTTTTATATAAAAAAAATTAAAATCAGAAAAAAGTCACATTTTTGTCTGCATAAAAGATAAATGTTCGGGGCATTAATCTTTTTTGCTCTGAAATTTATAAGGGTTTGCCATTACAATGCACACTGTATTGCTAGTAACAACAATATTTGTTATGAATTTTGGTTTATTTTAATATAATAAGTTGATTATACTACTATTTAAAGGAATACGAGTGTAAAGAGGTCAGTGAGCTTAACTGAAACTATAAATGCGGAGTCAACCCCTAAAAATTAAAAAAAATACTACTTAACATTTCTTAGTTAATGATTTTTCGAGAAGAACACCCTTTAGAAGGACAAACACGGTCACAAAATAAATTTAACAATATAAACCAAATCATATATGACTGCCAGCATAGCCATATCTAGTAATAAGGCCGCCCACAGTGGTCGGAACGGTGCAAAAACCCCCAAAAATGAAAGTTCACGGAGTCATTCGATTTCGTTGTTTTTTTATGAACAAAGGTCCAAATAACATGGATTCATCATAAAAGTTTATCTGGGTTATGAAGAAACCTTGTAAATAAAATTTTAAAATACACAATCAACATATAAAAAAATGAAGTGAAAATCCCAATAAAAATTAGTATTTTATATCGCTGAACAGAAATAAAATTTGTTGAACAACCTAGGCATATCTTATATGAATATGTTCAGGAATACACAATCTTTAAAAAAATATGCATTTTACTTTGTTCATTACGACTTTGAAATTTTTTGTCGGGTGAAATTCGTAACAATGTTCACTTTAGTGGGAATATCGTTCTATCGAAATTTGATGGAGCCGAAGAAAAAACTGTTATCCACAGTCGCTCTGAGAATGGTAACGTCGTGTTGTATATGCATTAAAGGAATCGCAACAGAAATTTCATCGCCGCCTTCCGCCGCCGGTGTTCAGGACAACCACCAAGAGAACCGCGTGCTCGGAGCGCATGGCTCATGCAATCGCGGCACCCAGTGTCTGTTTAATGATAAAGAAGGGATGCACGCTATTGTATACAATTTTTCCCGTTATCTACGACATAAATTATTGATTCGTATCTGATTTTTAGATATTTTTCTGGATCTATGCTTATTTTATGTTAGAAATTGCTCATTTTAGGCGTAGTTCTGATTTGTTTTTAAAATCGTTTGATTAATATTACCGGGTTTACTTGAATTTAGTTATTTGCGACTTTTATTTGATTTTGGACTTGCCATAAGAATAGGGCTTACACAACATGCTATTAAGCCATCCGAAGAACCAGTTTCACTTATTAGTGAAGAGACAAGATTAAGAGTTCTATATGATTTCAATAGTAGGAAGAGCCACATATTTGTATCTTGAAATTTCTTTCGTAAACTATGAGAAATTTCATATCATCCTAAAGGTCCTGTAAAAATTGATAATTTTGTGAAAATAGGACTCAATTATCTCAATTCGTTTCAAAATGGCAGCCTTTAATGTAATTTTCTTGTATTTTCGGAACATCCTCTATTTAAAAAAAAAAAAACCTTTTAATATGCTTTTCTCCTAGGTTTGTGTTTTCAATCCCTGTATTCATAGCTTTATAGGCTATGATAAGTCACATGACATTCCTTTCAAAACGTAATTTTTATTAATTTTGCGATTTTATTTTATTTATTATTTTTTGGGAAAATATAATGTTTTTAAAGGAATGCTATGACACATATAATTTTAAAGCTACTGTTACAAGAATTAAGAATTTGGAATCAGAATAAAAATATCTTAAGTGGTTCCCAAAATACAGGGTTTTCCGTAAATTTTTAAAAATCACAAAAATGGCCGCCATTTTGAAATGAATAGAGTTAATTAAATTCTGTTTTCACCAAAATGTTCCTCTTAATGAGACCTTTCAGATGATATATAATTTGTATAGTTTTACGTTGGGGATGTCAAAATTCAAAGCCAAGATCTCTATTTCTGGAACACCCTGTATTTCACGTCGAGCTCAACTCCCACTCCCGGGAACTTTTAGTGTGAGGTTCAGGTAAGTCTAACAAACAACAGTGCCAATTTTCAGGCGTCTCGTAAAGGTTTTGTAGCCAACAAGAGGTTTTTTCCATAAAACGGCCTTTTCCGACCACTGTGGGCCGTGGCCTTCGACCTGGCAACGTCGCTTCTCAAGGGTTTTTGCATAGTAAAACCATTGACTTTCCCTTACAGAGCCAGCTGGTTTCAAGTAAACAAAAAATAGTGTCATAAGAGAGTAACCAAACCAAACCAAACCAGCCAAACCCCAAAGGCGCGAGGTTTTGGGGGTAACCAAATCAGCTGAACCCTTAGGCGCGATGTTGCCATTTACTAGCGCCGCGGCCATGTAATAGAGATAGAGATGGTTATGCTGCCAGTAATGACAACCAGCTGGACCGACTCTCATCCTCATTGTGCTTGACGATCTGACTCTCATCTTTCTTGTAGTATATATACAAGAAAGATGAGTTTATTGGTTATTAGTTCTTTTTGCCAAAAAATGCCCCCCTAACATCTTCCGCTTAACTTAAGCTATCCATTGCTAACATAACCTAAAAAATATAAAAAATGACCTTCATCCTTTTTGCAGTGCCTTGCTCAATTGGTATTATTGTACTCCATAAAATTTTTACTGCAACACTCAAAACTCTAATGTTATTTTTCCACCTGGTTTTGAATTATTTTGGAATTATGTCAGAACACTTGTAGCAATTATATCTTTACTGTATCAATAGGGTGGAGTGTATTAAATTCTTTTTGAAAAATGGTTAAATTTTCGAGAATTCTTTCCGCATTAATATGTTTAAAAAATGAAGATCCAACCCGACGAATTTAAAGTTCAATTATTGACGAATCGAAAAATTAATAATTCTGTCTCACTTGTCTTTCTTAAAAGTTCACACAGTAGCCCTCCATGTGGATGCCGCACACTATACCCTGATTATCGAAAGAAGGTGAGCGGCGCGGCGGCGGCGGAGCGAGCGCGCGGCAGTAAAAACATTCTTATTCATAACGCTGTAGAAACGTAAAAAACGCTGTTCAAAATTTGCAGTCCACTTTATTCCAATGACCAGTTTATTACCTTATCAGCACTGTTTTAAAATAATTTTTAACGTAAATAGTTTAGTTTATACTGAGAGTTATATTACTAAAAACACGATTTACGAATTAAAAAATTCAGTTCTTTGTGTTTGATTTATTATAACTCTGCTTAGAAGCATCGGGGAAAATATTCCTGTACAGAATCATTAGTCGATTTTCTTGGGAACAATATATCAAAATTTAAGAGTCCTTTGATCAATATTTACGTCGTTATTAATTTATTTCTAAAGAACTGTTAACTCTTTTGTTAATTGAGATTTTCATTTCATTTTTCCTTTAATGACAGTAGATAGTTTCCACAATTAATATTCACTTAAAAAACTACTTTAATACTACAAGATAAATCCGTAATCAGTTGATAATTGAAATTAATTACCAACCTTGCTCGGGCGAGCGCGATCTAGACGAGGTACAGCAACTGACCAACAACAATGGAGCACATGCTTCCAACACACACAGCTAATGCAGTTCGGAGGAACTAAAAGGTTCCTTATAGTTCAATGTTGGTAGATCGGCATTGTTTTTATAATGAATTCTACATTTGGAAGAAGGCGTTGTTTAAAAGAGAAAAACTGAGACATGCAGTGGCGCGCGAATAAAATGGGTCCACTAGGTCCTGACTGTACTTCAACAGTCATTGTTGCGCTCTGCCTCACAGTGATACTGTCGTTTTTATATTAATCGATTATGAGAAACCATTCCAATAAAAACATAAAGCTGCGACGGAATTAACCTATATTTCATTCAAAGACATTGTTTACTGAATTTCATTCATCAAAGTAGTTTAATAGCTGAGATAACAGTACTTTAGAAATAAATTAATAACGACGTAAATCTTAATCACAAGACTCTCAAATTTTGATATATTGTTCCCAAGAAAGTCGACTAAAGGTTCTGTACAGGAATATTTTCCCCGATGCTTCTAAGCAGAGTTATCATACATTAAACACAAAGAATTGACTTTTTTAATTCGTAAATCGTGTTTTTAGTAATATAACTCACTGTATAAACTAAACGATGTACGTTAAAAATTATTTGAAAACAGGGCTGATAACGAAATTAACTGGCCATTGGAATAAAGTCGGCTGCAAATTTTTAACAGCGTTTATTACGTTTCTATAGCGTTTTAAATAGGAATGATTTTACTGCCGCGCGCTCGCTCCGCCGCCGCCGCGCCGCTCACCTTCTTTCGATAATCAGGGTATAAAGCTATTTTTAAACATCTTTTTTCGCCACCTGAATTTGGTTTTCTACTGGAAAAAAGGTGACAAACCTACCGGACTTCCGTAAATTCACTGGAAGAAATCGAAATCCGGCCTAGGTTTCGGCATTCATGCATAGTACCATATGCAAGGTTTTTTGTTCAAGAATTCTTTCATAAGTAGTTAAAATATTAAATATATATAGACACAATAAAACGGTTATTTCAAAAATACAGAAACGGAACTCTTAAATGTTTAAGTAAAGAACGCGTCAAATGGCTTGGCTTAGTGCGCCCGTTAGAAAAATGCTAATTTTAGCATTCGGTCTAAGCCATTTCATCCGACGTGATATATACTGAAGCCTTTGTAAATGAGGCTTTCACATTTATTCCTTTTTCTTGAATGAACTACACACCTTTGATGTTACCTTCAATTTCAAAGTCCCTTTATTACGAGTTTATTTAGTTATTAGGAAAACGCATATATTCAAACAATCACTGCAATCGTTCCCTGCCAATGAATTAAATATTTTATTATACGGTATTATACGGTATAAATATTTTATTATCCATACCTTTACATATAACTTGATATGTTAATGTTCTGTGACAGAGGAAGAATATTACTACCGTCAAGAAAAGATTCATTATTAAAATGAAAGGATTTTACATCACAAAATTATGTAAACTCTAACTTATAAAGAGTCCCTTCCATTTGAAAAGAATGGGAACTTTCAAGCCCAACAAAGCTTGGGAGCTGAGGGAAACTGAAAATTAAAGTTGAAATGAGAAAATCCTTTTTCATTTGACACCTTAACTACCATAAACAGTTTACGAATATTTGTTGTTGACGTTATCAAACATAAAAACACAAAGTATTGCAAGAAACTTTGTCACATTATAACTATTGCGTGAGCCAAGCCCTGCTGTTTCCCATTGCAGTTTATTACAATAACACGAGGATGTAGGTAAAAATCGTAGCGAATAAATTAAAGAACAATTAATATTTATGTTATTCATTCTGAAGAGTTGATCTAAACTATTTAACAAATATCGTCATATATCATACCGTGACATTTCTCGAAATCAGTTGTCTCAAAAGATACGAGTATAAAGGGGTGTATGACACATTGAAACATTCCTGACTTTATTAATTATGCATCAATTTAATTAAGATGAATTATTCTGTAACATAAGTATTTCATTGTTTTTTCCTGATTTAATCTTAAATATCTACAAAAAATGGTCACATAACATTGGTCACATTTATAACTATACTGACAATTGTTGCAACTTGACATTTCAACTTTTTGCATTTATTTCACTACTACTTATTCAAGTAAACAATAATATAATTATTCCGTGACATAAGTATTTCATTGATTTTTCCTAATTTAATCTTAAATATCTACAAAAAATTACATAACTTTGGTCACATTTATAGACCATACTGACAATTGTTGCAACTTGATATTTCAACTTTTAGCATTTATTTCACTACTACTTCAAGTAAACAATAAATATAATAAATGACATAACTTTGGTCACATTTTTAGACCACACTGTTCATTGTTGCAACTTGATATTAACTTTTCACATTTATTTCACTACTACTTCAAGTAAACAATAAATATAATAAATTTTTATCCGATCATTCAACGGTGTATTTTGAAGTTAGTTTACCACAAAGAAGTTAATTTATTACTTAATAAAACCATAAGATTTATTAAAGTTCAATATGATGACCGTGATGAAGCTATCAGTCGGTGCAAGCACAGAACACAGAGCCCTCGCAGAACGGCAGCTTTGTGGCGGCAGGTCAAGGTCGCGCGCCCTTATCACTGTTATGGCACTGATAACAGCGCGGTCTCTCTGCTGGGTCGTAAATCCACCCGATTGCGACCTCATGATTGACGTAAGTACTGTTAATGTGACCGCGACCCTTTATGACTACAGTGATTTGCTGGTTGTAATGACTTTTGGCAAAAATATAATCGACAAATTAATGACAATAATACCTTAAATCATTATTGTTCGTAATGCTGTTATATAGTTTTATTTATAAAACGGTATGTAACATGATCAATATCGTTAATCAATTTAATATCAATTAGCTAAGCAACGTCTTGCCTTTTACAAAACTCTTTTTAATATAAAATATGACATTTTAATAAAAATAAACATTAAAAAGGTTAAAAACAGTTTTTGTATATTTTTTAACATTTACTGACGATTTTTTAAGCACACTAAAGGTTTTCTTAAACCAATCACCTCATAATTAATTGTTAGTCATTGGTCTTTATTGAAGTTTTCACTTCAATTCTATAAATTAAACAGCATTAAAATGAATTTAACTTTCATATTTTTTGTATTTTAATAAGAAAGGTTTAAACTAGTAAAGAAAAACGTAAATATGATATCTATGAAACTGATAAATTCATCCTTACGGTATTTACTAATATTGTAAAAAAATAAAGATAAAGATACAAACAATCAATGATGATTGATGTAATTGATTTATACAATATTACATTAGCTATGTGATGATGTAATGTTTGTAATCTTTAGGTCTCAAAAGGTCATGTTTATTTAGAATTCTGCTATGTAGTCGTAGAGCAGTAAATTAAGAACCAGGGGAATGCCTGCTCCCACCGGATTTTTAATTATTTTAGTTTGAATTTCTCGTCTTATAATCTTCAATTTCTCAACCCGCAATTGTATTTTAGACAGAAAATCTCTGTTATTGGACCTTAATCTAAAAAACTAAATAAACTTTTAGGGTCCTTAATTGACCAATCCCGAATCGGAATACAACTTCTTTACAAAGCCAGAGCACATTATACAGTAAAAATATGTGACAGTGAGGGTTAGTTCTTGTAGAAATAAAATTATTAAAAAAATTAGAGCAAAAATTCTGCGATAAATTCAAAACAATTTTTAATGAAATGTCCTCGTTTAACTTATTCAGTTTCAAATAATGTTAGTTGAAAGCTGCTTAAAGTGATTGAAAACTAAAAATAGTTTTATTGAAAGTTTCATTTAAAAATACCTAACACGGACTTGGGTCGTAGTTTTGGTAATGAGGTTCCAGAAGTGAAATAGCAAGTTACCTTTATACGTTTAAAACGTAATTCTTTCATAGTATGGTAAAGGGATTCGTATTTTACCATCACACGTCTGCCGTCTGGAGTGGCACTACATATATTGACATTTTATCTCGAATCGTAAACTTTATTACACCACACGTGTGGGAAACCTAAAATTTTTATTTTTTTATTTTATTTTATTTTATTTTATTTACACGCTTCAAAACAGGTACAACCCAATTATAAAGAAGCAGTTCACTTATAAATTAACATATATTGATTTTTGAGGTTGAGTCTCTTTTAGTCTTTGATCTTCCACTTCATTTCAACTTTGAACCAGCACTGAACATATAAATGCAATGTTTAAATATACCGATAATAACATTAATAAATAATTTAAAAACATAACAATAAAATTGTATCAACGTCATAAAAACCCGTGAGTGGGAAGCGTAAAAAGTGGATAAATTTAATCAGAGATTGAATAAGAGACGTAATTTAATCCTAGTGAATGAGAACCAAATGAATAGTGAAGGTAATGAGCGGGGATTCATATAAACATATTAGAGCGAGAAAAATACCCTTTGACTTGGAGATAAATTACTTTTGAAAGAATTTAATAGGTGATTTCTAACTTTTGAAGTCTTTTGAAGCATCCCAAAATCTTTTTGAAAATCGTTATTTTTCACCTATTGTATTGGTGTGGTTTCGATTATTATAAGCTAACTTTTCTCTGTTTGACCTCTAAATTACTCAAAATAGTCTTTTACTTTTTTATCAAAGAAATAATAAATTACTAGCCCAAAGAACCAATCATCGGTATTATAAGGGATACCCAGTAAAGAGTGTCCGTAATATAAACACAACTCTAAAAACCCTTTTACATTGCAGAGTACTTGCAATAAAATGTTCTTCAAAATACTTTTTTCAGTTTTTTTCATTATTTCTGTTCTACCTGAACGCTTTCTGGATTAAAAACAAATCAGAAATATTACGCCTCTTATTCAGTACAAAAGCTAAGCTGAATTACAACGAGTTAATCGGAAATGAACACAAAAGCTGGAGCTTTACAATGGAGACCTTCAAGCACGAGGAAGATTGAATCATTGCTGCCTTAGAAACATTGTTCCTTAAAATTTAAATTATTCTTGTATCTTTAAGTAGTTTAATGAGCTCTTAAAATTGTTTTAGACGTCTATGGAAGTAATAATTATAATAAAGGTTATTTATTAAAAAGCAGTTCTCGACTAGGTGGGATTCTCTCTATTGCTAACTGCAAGGAGTTCAAGCATACAATATTTAGAGTTGGCGGTTAGCTCTAATGATTACAGCTGTTGCACTGACTCAGATTTCAACTTCCCAATTTTAATCAACCGAAACCCATATGGCTGTAACCATTTCTGCAATTTTTTGATGTTATTCACATATATACTGTTAAACCGATTTATTTTACATTATTTTATCCAGTACTATATCAAATTTTATTTTATTTTCCCAGGTGAGATCAGGATTATTAGCAAGTGTTTCATAAGACACACGTTCCTTTTGAATTAAAAAATTCTATGGCATAGAGGAATGTGGTATCATAAGTAGTTTGTTGTTTAGGGACCAGAGTTTGATCCTCTTTGGTCAAAGGGATATCACTTTACACATTTACAAACCTCCCCAGGTCTTTCCGAAAATTCAGCTGTTGGAAAGCTCTTTTATAAGTTGTCGTCCTTTATTAATAGATAACGTTTTTTAACTGAATTATCTTAAAAAACGGAGTAGTTTCAACGGCCATAAATCACGTACTAGTTAAAAAAGGAGTCGTATCCATATCCACAAACTCTAGTGTGTATTAAACTCTTCAGAAAGAAAACAATCAACATTGAGTCATTTACGGGTTCACAGCTTGGCTCGTGTCACGATATTTTTGGAACCCCTCTTCCCCCCCCCCCCCCCCCCCGACTTTGGCCCACAGAGACACACAGACGGATTAGTCTCGTACTCCCCTCTAGTGTCGGAAGCGAGAAGATCTTCACACCTTGTTTCGAGAATGCGGAACTTTGGACGAAAAAATGTATTACCTCTCTGTTATATTGTTAATGGAAAGAGTTTTTTACGGGTTTGTAATCTATGGCTGTTTTGGTCAATTCTCTACATTAATGAGTCTCTTTTTGTGCTAATAACATTTGCAGGGAAACCCAGTGTTATTAAATAGATACAAAGACGCAAAAATACGTTTTCTCTATAACTTCGGAATTGTAATCAAACTAAGAATAAAAAAATATACCTCCTACAACATATTTATTGAGTAGACCTATTTTTTTAATAGCTGAAAATTATTTCAGAACGTTTCTGATGACTCGATTTAACATATGAATTCTTACAAGTATATTTGAGATTTTCTTCAAAGTTTTACTTTAAAAGAAAGCCTCAAAAGTGAGGAGGCCTTCACAGCTATATATGTTTTTCGAGAATGCGGAACTTTGGACGAAAAATGTTTTGCAAGTATATCAGATTGTAAATGGAAAGAATTTTTTACAAATTAAAAATCTATGCCTCTTTTTGGATTTATTTCCTTAGACAATGCTTTTTCATTAATGAGTCTCTTTTTCGGGCATTTTCAGCGAAAATCAGTATAATTAAATAGATATAGAGACGCAAAAAACTTTTTACTTATATCACCGGAATTGTAATGAAACTAAAGAATAACAAATAAACCTCCGTATAACATATTTAATTCTGTATTTTTTTAATGGCTGAAGATTATTTCAGAACGATCCTGATGAATCGATTTAACACCTGAATTCTTACAAGTAAATATGAGATTTACTTCATAGTTTTACTTAAAATAATTTCCGTTAATAGTTTTTCATCGTTCACTTCACTCGATGGGTCAGACCTGTGAACGATGATGTGCTCCGCAGCAAGACACAATATTTTACCCACTCTCAATGAACCTGCAGCATCAGTCTAATACATTTTAAACAACCACTTTAAAATTTACAGAGGTCACTGCAAGTACAAGTTTTATAGACTTCCCACGGTTTCACGCCCAGGCCACGTATATCCTCAGACGCTAGTGATCACTTATAAGGAGTGGCCCCTCCCTCCGTTAAGTACTTAATTGCTTGAGAGCCCTTTTTGGTGCTTGGAAAATTCAGCCCAGTTCTCGTGCTGTTTGATAATTCAAAGTCACGGTCTTGAAATGAAGATCTATCCATTCTTAGCAAAGTATTACTTTGCGACTAAATTACTTTTTGAAAACGTCAAAGTTCATTTAACCTTAAAATAAAAATATTAAGTTTTATCATTCTTTCTTTAGAGGGTTCATTTATGTTAACTGTACAACTTAAAAGAAACTATCTATTATTACCAGTGATTATAAAGAAAAAGTACTTGATTTTACTGTATTCGCAATACAACAATATACGTATGGAGTATAATCAATATTCAATACATAAAAAGAGAGGTGTTGGTTTATTTCGGGCTTCAGGCAAAACTACATGTCATAAATACTTGATATCGGTGCCAAATTAAAGCTTGGAATCTCTTGATGTTTAATATAGTGGTTTGGTTTTGATATATTTAAGGACTTAGGTACAGGGATCGTCCGAAAGGAAACCATGTCAAGGATTTTGGAAGTTCTTTGAAAGTTACGATAGTTACCATTTTAAAATAGCTGCTATGTTTACTAGCAAAATACAGCACTAAGAAACAACAAGAATACATCAAGAAGAAAATAATCTCCCGGGCAAAGTCGGGATTATCAGCTAGAACAATATACGTGTTGAGTTTGACCTCTTTAGGTTGATTGACTATATAATTTAAATAAAATTACGTTCAAAGTTATTGGGCGTTTTAAAGTAAAATAGAAAAGCACAATCAGATATAAACTATTACGAAAGAACATTAGACTACATTTTAGAACAAAATGTCCATTATGTCCAAAATGCCCTTTGGTCTGAAATATATTTGAAACTGAAATCTCATATCCTCAAGTATCGCAGCTTGAAATAACGTGGAGAGGTGAGCAGAACGTTAAAAGAAAATATAATAATACCTCAACAACTTTCTACGGCTTTAAACTTCCGTATAAGCTTGTCGTGTTTAATATTATGTATGAAATAAGCCTTGAACCCGTAAGTTATTACTTTAATTTATAATGTTAACCTTTGGTTTATCATCAAATTAAAAACTTAGTTTAATTAATAATTTTCAGTTTATTATAAACCATAAATTTATTAGCACAATGGAGGTGTGGTTAAAAACCAAGTGCATATCAGTGACTTTTATGACAGTATATTTTCAGTATGGAGGTATTTTACAGGTTTCCGAAGGGCCTCTTCAACAGATGAAATACTACATTACAAAAGGTTCAAAATTATGTTATCTAAGAGTACAAAGGGAAATATTCTCTTATACAATCAGGAGAGAGGAAGCAAAAATTTACGTTCAAACAAACTCTTCTCGTAAAATTGATATTATGGGAGTCAGTTTCAGGCTTTATCACATTTTTTTGTCACATCATTCAATTAATTACAAATGGTTGTAAATTAAATTCAACCTATGTTTGTATTAGGGGTGTGCGAGTAGTGATTTTTGAAGTAGAGTCGCGTCGAGTTTTGAAAAATACCCGCGAGTTTCAAGCTTTTTTCGAGTCGAGTTTTTTTTAAGTTTATAGGCCTAATATAATAGTCATCATGTTTCTACATAATAGTAAAAAAATTATTACCATTACTCAAATACAAATTACAATTTTGAGGTAATTAAACTTAAAAGAGTTACTGAACTAAGAAGAGATATACAAATAAATTATACCAAAAAAAGAAAGAAAACCTTTTACTTAAACTCACAATAATTCTTGATTCGATGTATTTTTCAAGCCTAACTTGTGTTTAAGTATCTGGGTTTTGATTTGGAATGAAAACACTAAGTATAAGCCATGACCAATTACCTGACTCGATTCACGATTAAAATATTTCCTGTCAACAAAAAATGGCCGTAATATTCTTTCGTACGTACTGATTTTGGGTAAACGGCGGGATTAACTACTCGACTCGAACTTTCGAGTATTTTGCAAAAAGTCGAGTCGGGTTGAGTAGTGTATGTATACTCGGCTCGAAAAAAGCTTGATTATCGAATACTCGCACAGCCCTAATTTGTATTTAATAACTATGTAATATTTTTCTCTAAATTATTTAGGACGAATTTAAAAAGAAAAGAAGGGAAATATTTCATCTACAACTCAGCATACAAATAAACTCAGAAGGGCTACCTTCTCCTTCCTCTTTTGACAGGGTTGCAAGTTTGGCATGACGTTTGAGTGAAAGCATCATCAGTCACTCCCCCTTTTTCTCTCTCCCTCCCCCCTTTCTCTCCCCCTCCTCCCCCTTGTCTCTCTGTATCTTCATCTGCCACTCTCTGATGATAACATGCAGCCTGGATCAGCGGACATGCCGTGACTTTAAGGTATGTCCTCACCTCGGCAGGTTTGGGGGATCTGTGTTTGCTTTCAGCCTTTAGCAGGGCCTTTTAGACGGGATCAGATTCCAGATCCCGAAACGTCGTGAAACTTGTTTTCTACTAACCAGTGATGGCAAATGTCCGCAAAAATCCTAATCAAAATATAAAATCACCATCACCAACAATGAATTTCAAACAAAGAATTGATTCTCGGTACGGACCCGGAGTAAGTAATCAATTAAGTGAACTTGATGTTCTAGGTTTTCTTCCACCTGTAGACGGGATCAGATTCCAGATCCCGAAACGTCGTGAAACTTGTTTTTTACTAACCAGTGATGGCAAATGTCCGCAAAAATCCTAATCAAAATAAAAAATAAAAAAACTTTAGCAGGGGAAAGATATTGGAACGAGTCTGACGATTATTTCAGCGATTGCATTTCGAGTGGCAAACAAGTGTTTTTTTTTCTATTTGGGATGATAACGTTTTCCTTTTATTTGTCCTTGGTCTCCTTGAAGACAAAATACATTTTACAAAGAAATTTGGTAAAATGCAGCACTACGCTGATTTCTGTACTATCACACAATTACACGAATACAAAACTTTTAATAAGAATATTACCATCGATGATTAATTTATACGGATGAATCTTTAGGCCAATCAGAAATCTAAGTTAAAATTTAAGTTCATGATCCTTATCAAAATTAAATAATTTAAAACTACCTAAACCAGCAGAAGTTATCCGATTTTCAACGAGTTTTGACCTCAATCAAAACTTTTTCTAGGTAATATTTTTGAATGGGAGCATAATTTTTTATGTCATTGTCAGAGCCCTCTCATAAGTAGTATAGGAAAATGTTTTTCTTTTGCCCGCCACACTGACAATTTATAATATTAAATAAAAGCAAATGATTATTTCAGCTCTATTTGTAATGATTTAATATGTAAAATTAAGACAAAAAGTTTGTTTAAAGATAAGAATGTTTAAAGACTAACATGTGCTCTAACGTGTGTTTTGGCGCCACACGTACGAGTATAAAGTAAGTACTGTGCCAAGTTTTATGGACATTTTATAGGCCATGAATGGTTAAGTCAGGCCAACGTATAACGATTACAATTTTACTTTTGACGATTTCAGCACAATAACAGATTTATTGAATGTAAAATAGCCACCAGAGGTAACATTTTCTAAAAATAGTTTGATTGAAAGAGGTAAGTTCAGATATAAAACTCCCCTGAGTCATACGGCTGAGTTAATTTTATAGACTCCACCTCATGTACTCTCAGAAATAACATTATCAGCTGCCCGTTCAATCTTACACTTTCAGCAACCTTTCATTGTAGCCTTTTCTAATTTTTGTTTACTTTTAAAATTTTTTTTATAAATCAATATATCAATCTATATAATTAATACGCCAACACGAAATTTGTCTTATGAACTCCTCCGTCATTTCTTAACAGATTTTGATCATTGACGGCTCATTGGAAAGAGCGTGTCGCGTAGATTTGCAAACTGGCCTTACATTTTTGAAAAAGTCCCTTGGGCTCTGCCCCATTGGCTTTTAAAGTTCCCATGTTATCCTTATGAAGAATATAATTGTTTACATTTTGATCAGCTGGATAATTTAATTGCTGTTATTTTTTAATTTGTGTAAACATAGCCCTCAAGACGGGTCGTGTTAGCATGATTGTGTTTTAAATTTGTCGCCGTTTGAATTATCGCTCTGCTAGAGTAGCGCACGATTCCGTGCGCTCGGTTCCACTAGTATATATAAAAGAAAAGTTGTGTGTTGGTATATTTCGGGCTACAGCCAAAACTACATGTCGTAGACACTTGATCTTGGTTTCAAATTAAAGCTTGGAATCTCATGATGTGCACTATGGTGGTTTGGTTTTGATATCTTCAAGGGCTTAGGCACAGGATTGTCCTAAAGGGACCTATGTCAAGGATGTTGGGAGTGCTTTGAATAGTTGCTATGGTTACCATTAGGAATAGCTACTAAGGTTACTCAGTATGCAGCTCTAAGAATCAACAGGAATACGAGAAGAAAACATAATATCCCGGGCAAAGCCGGGTTTATCAGCTAGTTAATGAATATATGAAAATATTTTTGTAAATTTTATTTAAGAGATGTAAGAAAATCGCTTATGAATTTCTAAGCTTCCACTTAAAATTTACTAGGTTAATACACTAATAAACAAAGACAGGCGGAAAAAAAGAATTTTTAAGAATCATTCATTCTTTTCTATGTACCTTTTAATGTAGCCTGTACACAAACGTAAAACACTTCCCACAAGCACTTCAATGAATTAAAGTAGAGCTCCGTTCTAAGTTGCTATTGTTGTTGTACAGATAACAGACCATAGTATGTTGAGTGGCAGTGTTTGTGTGGCTGATCAGGCATCAGCGGTGTCTCCGTGTGTGGCGCCTGTATACCGAGTTGACTATGCTGTACTCAACGGTCTCCTAGACAGTGCCGACTGGTCAGCAGTCTATCAACAAACTAATGCCTCCGATGCTTATGATGCCTTTCATGAAGTTATTCAAAACTGTGTGATTGAAAGCAAAAAAGAAATAATTTTGAAACCTCAGATGAAAAAATTAAAACCTTGGATAGATAACTATTTATGTATGAAAATCAAAATTAGAAATAAAATTTTTGTAAAAGTGAAAAAACATCCTCACAATCTAGCTTTAAGGGCGTTTTATGTCAAATATAGAAATAAGTTACAAACTCAAATTAGGTTAAGGAAAAATTTGTATTATAAAAATAAACTTGAAAAGTGTGAAAGAAATTCTAAAAAAATTTGGAATGTGATAAATGAAATTACTTCTCAAAAATATCGACCAAAAGATCAAATTTCTCTAAAAATAGGGGAAAATTTGGTTAGCGACCCAGGTATTGTAGCAGATGAGTTTAACAATTTTTTTCTTGATATTGTAAAAAATCTAAATTTAGTTGGTAAAAAACCTGTAAGTTTTGAACAACTAGACTATAAAAAGGTATTTGAGCAAGAGCAAAATAACCAACTAAATTCAATGTTTTTGGATCCAGTGTTGCCACAAGAGCTAGAAATGGTTGTAAAATCTTTAAAAAATAATACTTCTCCTGGAATAGATGGCATTAGTTCATCTTTAATCAAAGAAGTTTTTCTTAAAATTAAAGATATTTTGCTTTATTTACTAAATTTTAGTTTTGAAACTGGTCATTTTCCATCAGCACTAAAGAATGCTGTAGTGATACCACTACACAAAAGCTTCTCTAAAACAACATGCAACAATTATCGTCCGATTTCTTTATTGTCATCTTTCTCTAAGATTTTTGAAAAAGTTATGAAAATAAAACTCATTAAATATTTTGATTTAATAAATTTTCTAAGTAGAAATCAGTTTGGATACAGAGACGCTACGAGTACAGAACATGCTTTACAACAATTTTTAATGCATGTTTACAATGGTTTAAATGATGGGAGGTATGTTACTGGTTTATTTTTAGATATAAAGAAAGCGTTCGATACTGTAGATCATGAAATTTTATTAAATAAGCTTTTTAACATAGGAATTCGAGGAACCGCGTTCAGTTGGTTTGAAACTTATCTTTTGAATAGAAAACAATGTGTCAAAATTCAAAACTGTTTTAGCCAAATGAAAACTGTAAATCAAGGAGTTCCTCAAGGATCTGTTTTGGGCGCAATTTTGTTCTTAGTATATATCAATGACTTTTGTAATGGCAGTTTTAAAGGAAAATTAACTTCTTTTGCCGACGATACGGCTTTTTGTTATATTGATTCTGATTTAACGATATTGGAAAGAGACTTGAATTATGATTTAGAAGCCATTCAATGGTGGTTCACCAAAAATAAAATGTGTCTAAATGTAGATAAAACTAAATTTTTAAATTTCACTTTGAGAAAACATTATAATTTTAAGAATGCGATTTTATACAAATGTATAGATTGTTTAATGAGTAATACTGTTTGTACAACAATGTGTAAGGAAGTCGGTGAAAGTAGCAGTATAAAATACCTAGGATTAACACTTGACCATGAACTAAATTGGAAGACTCACGTGTCGAATCTCAAAAGGAAACTTAATACAACTGTCAGATATTTTTATTTTTTGAGAGATGTATGTGATGAAGGGGTTTTGAGAATGTTATATTTTTCTCTTGTTCAAAGTAGAGTTGAATATGGAATTGTCTTTTGGTGTGGAACGTATACATCCAATACTAACACAATAAACATACAACTAAAGTACTTTTTAAGATTAATTTCTAAATCATCAAAAAGAGAACATTCACATCCTTTGTTTCTGCAATATAGAGTTCTACCTTTAAAAAATTTATTTATTTTCAAAGTTTTAAAGTTATTTTATAATAAAAGTGGTAATCTTACCCAAGAAATAAACCCATACAAGCAGAAGTTGAGGAAAGTTGAGCAAACTTTTGTTCCAAAACCAAATAATACTTTTTTTACAAAAACTTTTAATTTCTTAGCCCCTCGAATATATAATAAACTTCCTGATGATCTTAAATTAGTAAGCAATCCAAATAAGTTTTTCAAATTATTAAAAGTATGGTTATTAGAAATAGAGGACTTAGAGCAGTTACTTTTAATTACTTCTTAAGTACAAAGACAATAATATCACTTAGCTTAACCATGAATATTTCACATTTTAATCAGTAGAAAATGAATTTCACCTTTAAATTTAAATTTAATTTAAAAAAAAGTTTTTTGTTCAAGTTTAATTTTATATTTTATTCATGGATAACACTATCGATAAATTCAGTTATTTTCTTTCAGATACTTATATAATTTAATTTTATTCTGATCGCTGTATCTTTTTAGAATGTAGTTAATTGTAAGTGCTGGAACCTCAAATCAGGCTTAAGCCTGTGAGGCCCTATATTTTTTCTTTTACACTTTGTGAAGTTGTAAAGTTATTTTTATGTTATTAGAATATAGGTTAGGTTTTTTAATGTCATCCTGGTATGGGTATTCATATTTCCTTAATTATGTAAATTATTCATTTTTATATCAGGACTGACATGTGTTTCAATTTGTTTCACGGTTTTGTATTTATGTGTAAAAGAGAAAATAAATAATTTCTTTCTTTTTCTTTCTTTCTTTCTTTCGTTTGCTTGCTCCACTGACCCCACGGCATGTAATATGTGGTTTTATGAGATGTCTGGATTATGTGTCCAGCATTACTGGTGTTTTGAGATCAAGGCTAGTTCATTACACGAAACTCGTAAAACATACGTATTCTCACAGTCTCTTGTTTTATTTTGTAAAACTGCTAATAATTTAAACAGACATAATCTTTTCAAAACTAAATTGTTTTCTAAACTGTTTGTTTACAAAGTTAATTGTTCTCTGTCTGAATAATATAAATTAAGGTATCAGTTTTTCGAAACGAATTCTCAATGAGTAGTATCAAAGCTTTGAAAGCTAGCCTTCGGTGAACGATTCGTCAAACGTCCTCAATTAACAAATTCGACAAAATTTGTTTTGTACACATCCACTCCGGTGGCATTTTTGACGTTTTGATTGGGAACGTTACAACCATATAGGTCTCGTTGCTATCTATCGCTGAACTTTGTTAAAATCATCTTTAAATCATTGCTCAATGACCGACTGAATACAGTTTCGAACCTTCATAGCTCAGTCATTTAATGTGTTTAAAATAGAAAAATCTCATAGTTGAAAATACTATATAAAATGTCCTTCCAGACATTAGTTTGAAATACAGACAAATCTTTTTTGACTACATATCAACTTACCAAAAATACCGGATGGCGAGTGGTCGGCATGTGGCTGCCATCGTTGATTTTATTTTTTTTAGGGTTTTCCTTAACATCTCGAAAACTATTAAGTTTCTGTGTTCAATATTATATTTTTATATTCTTGATATTTTTATCTTCTTCACGAAACGAAGATAATTCAATTGTCTTGTTCCAACTTTTTATAAGATAATCACCGTTCGATTTTTAAAATTTAAAGGTGATTCTCATAAATTATTGTAACGATACAAACAAATTATAATCGCCATAATTTTTTTTATAAAACTATAAGATGATTATCTCGTCAATTCATAGTTTAATTTAGACACATCATGTACATTTCTTGTGGTATAGTACAGTATTTAGGAAAACCGTAATTAGGCAACTAAAATCCATGAAGGCGGCCACTTTCCGACCACCCTCCATCGGGGCTTTTGGTGTATTGAAATATACAACTAGAAGAGCATTTTAAAGAAATTTACAGAACTGTAAAACTGTTTCTCTTTTTCTGACGAAATTGTTGACATAATACGATAGTTATCAGTTTATGAAAAGGGTAACATATACACTATCCACTCAGCTACAAGTGCAAGTGAAGCAAACAATGGGAAAATTGTAAAGACCGGACCGAATAAGTTCAACCGAGAATTTTCCAAAACTCCACTGTCACATCCCGTAGTTTACTGACGGTATTGGGCCGGCCTTGATGTTTTATACCATGTCAGGCAATTCGCTCCGCTCGTTTGTCACTTAAACGTTTCCTTTCGGCTTTGAGTGAGCAAAATTAATCTTCCAGGGCCAAAAGTGATACACTGAGATACAGTAAGATTAGTGTAAACAACTTTTTAAACTGTCTATGAACAATAAATTAGTTGTATTGTACAAAAGAACTAATAGGGCTGCAACTTGCGTAATAAGGCTGCAACTTGCGTAATAAGGCTGCAACTTGCGTAATAAGGCTGCAACTTGCGTAATAAGGCTGCAACTTGCGTAATAAGGCTGCAACTTGCGTAATAAGGCTGCAACTTGCGTAATAAGGCTGCAACTTGCGTAATAAGGCTGCAACTTGCGTAATAAGGCTGCAACTTGCGTAATAAGGCTGCAACTTGCGTTATAAGGCTGCAACTTGCGTAATAAGGCTGCAACTTGCGTAATAAGGCTGCAACTTCCGTAATAAGGCTGCAACTTGCGTTATAAGGCTGAAACTTGCGTAATAAGGATGGAACTTGCGTAATAAGGCTGCAACTTGCGTAATAAGGCTGCAACTTGCGTAATAAGGCTGCAACTTGCGTAATAAGGCTGCAACTTGCGTAATAAGGCTGCAACTTCCGTAATAAGGCTGCAACTTGCGTAATAAGGCTGCAACTTGCCTAATAAGGCTGCAACTTGCGTAATAAGGCTGCAACTTGCGTAATAAGGCTGCAACTTGCTTAATAAGGATGGAACTTGCGTAAAGCTCCACTAAAATGTATCTTTCTCAGTAACTCAAGGTAAATAAATCGTATCAGAGTTTAATTAGTTTTAGGAACAAACTAAATAAGCGTTTTAATTTTCGTACTTCAATATAAAGTGCCTTTACAAATTTTAGCTATACAATATTTTTTTACTATATTTTTTTAATTTGTTTAATAATATTTACGCCTCTGACATTTTTAGTAGGGGTACATCTCTTCAATTTTCTAGACATAGGACAAGTCATTGAACAAGCACGTCCGATGTCAATTATGAAGTAAAAGGAAGGACTCATTTAAAAGCTAGAAAAGATAAACAAAGAAATATTATTTCTTAATTTTTAACTATTAGAAGATCAATGGTATGGACCATCTTTAATATATATAAATTTAATCTTAACACGTTGACTACCGGCCGTCACAGTGCCGGGTACATGGTGCTGTTGTACCTGCGGTAGGGGACGTGTTAAAGTGACATTGTCATAACGTGTGTAAATTTATATAAAAGCGATAAACATTGTAGTTATGTTCAAACGCGAGACGCTACCAGTAGTGCAATAGTGGGGCTGCTGGCTCACTTCGCATAAATCAAATTTGACAGCTACATCCGGTCTGCTACATCCCCACCACTACCCCCACTACCGACAGAGGTACCTGCACCACCGGCTTTGCAATAACCATTCCTGCTACACCTCTAGTCGACTAAACAACTCTAGTCATGTCTCTCAACATTCGCGGGATCCACTACAACACTATCAATCTTACAACTTACAAGGATTTGGAAATTTTTACTGAAGAACTGAAACAACTTATAACCACTGGGTTCGACTTATCTTTGGAACTTCATGCAACAAACAATCAAAACGAAAAAAATTTGTTTTTGCCAACTTACAACAACAAGAAAAATGAAAATAAGCAAGAAATTTCAGCACCGACAACAACCTACTTTTCAAATTTGGGACCAAACTTTTCAAACTGAATGTAAAATAATACTTTTGTAAAAAAAATAAATAAAAAAATATCTTGCATTTTCGGAAAATCCGAAAATGCAAGATCTTTTTTAAAAACATCCCCAGCCGACCTTGACCCTTTTCCGGACATTTAAACTTTAAATGCCCACCACAGCCGGGCATTTAAACTTTAAATGACAACCCCTACACGTCACAGCTACGTCACAGCCTATCACGTCACCAGACCGGATGTAGCTGTCAAATTTGATTTATGCGAAGTGAGCCAGCAGCCCCACTATTGCACTACTGCTACCAGTGTTGCATATTCATAGCCGAGCCCTCTTGTCAGAGCTTTGGATGACTCACGTAGGAACATTTTGTTTTAAAATGGATTCTAATCTAAATTACCTAATAAAAGTTACCTACTCGTAAAAATCTGAAATATTTTCTCCTTTTTGTAGATAATAAATAATAAAATAAACACCTTGTTGGGTTATGCCAAATGAGCGTTTTAACATTAGTAGGCAAAGATTAAGAAATATAAAATATTAGGTAGAAAGTAGAGAGAACGTAATAAAAAATACACCTTTGCTTTACTTACTGTAAGTATCCCAGTTTATTCAAACCTTAAATTTTTGCTCATTTTACTTTTTTAACAGCATTTTTTAACCATGAAACAGGAAAAGTACATATATTGAAATAAAAATTAGCTGAAGAAAAAAATAAATACATTAAAAAATAAATATTCGCTCTATAAAAAAAATCATACCCCACAGGGCATTTGCAAAACAAATAACATCTATAAGTATAAAAATGTTATAAAAGTTATTAAATAAATATAAGTATATTGTTGTTACTCACACAATAAGTTGAGTAACAGAAAGTTGCATGGAGTACTTAAAGAAATGAATCATTTTTATGCTATAGGTAAACTCCAAAAAATTATATACAAAAAACTTCAAATTATATTTAAAAACAACATTACAATTGTTAACAGATTTAAAAACAACAAAGCGATGAATGTAAGTTTTAATCTTTCTTCTGATTTATTAAAGGGCTTAACGTTACTAAACTGAGTAGTTAAATGTGACATCAAATCGACGAATACATCATTTTTGAAGCATGGAGTTAGATCTTGACATCACCATTCAATAAAAAGAAGGTTCAATATAAGAAGGAAAAGGTCAGTAAAATAAACATCAACCGTCAATTCAAATATCGGTGACAAAAACTGGGATTATGTGAACAATAGAATACAGTGAAGGTAATGAAGTTATGACAAAATGAAGTTATTTGACAATGTCTGTTATTGTCGATCTTCATCAAACACGTTTTTGTATTAACAAAGGACATTTCATTTTAATTAAATTTTAGTTTTATTATTCACCGTTCAAAATTTATGTGCAAACCAAAGCTTTATCACTTTTTATTACGATTTTTTTAATACCTCAGTTACTGTGTTTTACTTAGCGTTGTTGTTTTACTTAGCGTTGTTGATTTAATTAATGGATCAGTGTTATAATATTAGATTTTAATAGATTTTTCTAAAATAAAAAATATTTAATTTATTATAACAAGTATTTATAAAACGAATTCAATAGCAATAAAATATTCATTCGAATGTGTTAAACTTCTTTTGCTCTAAAACCTCAAGTTGCAGCAGTGCGCACGGTAGGCTATATGAAGTGCAAATTTGCCATACTGTTCAGTTCATCATCGAGAATGACAACCAAAACACAATCAGAGACAACCACAGAGAGAATTGTCAATTTGGCTCACGTTTGTGTATTTTCAGTGTTAGTCTTCCCCCTCTGCAGTTTTGACAGAATCCGTTTCCTAGTCCATGCTATAGTCGGAAATAGCTCGAAATGTCCTCGAAATGCAACCGCGACATCTACAACTCGAAGGTCTGCAGTTCAATCTATTTATAGATAATTTTATTTTTTAAGAAATAGCTGTGACTTAAATCCACTGCGCAGTTTATATTTTGCTCTGGCTCATTCAAGAATTCAGTATGCCATAACGTGTTGGGGTGGCGCAAGTAAAACTTTCGTCGAGAGAATTAGAACAACGCAAAATCATTTTATGAGGGTAATTTTAAAACAAAACAAAAGAAAAAGTTCTTTTCCTTTATATAAAAATTTGTCTGTCTTACCAGTGCAACATTTATTTATTCATAAAGTTTTAAGAATTTTTTATGAACGAAGTGGTAATTTGGGAACTAACAATTTATTTCATTCAATAAGAAAATCTAACTTAAGAAAAATTTCGAACCCCCAAAGTAAAGAAGGCTTATTTTAGGAACTCTTTCCTCTTTTTGGGACCTACATTTTTTAATAAAATTCCATTAAATTTAAGATCTTTTTATTGTTTTAAAAGTGTTTGTAAAGAAGTTAAGGTATGGTTGTTTAGTGTAACTGACGTTACGTACCTCAGAACAATATTAGTTTAAGTTATTCTAAGTTACTTTGTAAGACAATTTTTATTTGTGTTATCAGACTATGTAATCTTACCTTTGCCTTTAGATAAACTCTCTGTTTTTGTGTTGCTGCAGGAGCGGAAGTGATAATTTTACGTGGAGTTGGACTCATCAATTCAATTTATTGCATGTATAAAAATTGTATTAATCCTGGTCACACATACTGGACAAGGTGACCAGCTGTCCAAGGGCATTATTTAGTTTTTTATGTATTTTTATATGTTGGAAATAAATCATTATTCATTATTCATTATTCATTTTCTATACGTTAATAAAATATTACTGACTGTTCACTACTTTGTACACATGAATCTCTAAATAAACCAACTTAATTAATCATTAAAAGTCTTCGTTTATTTAAATATTGAGGTATAATGCACGAGTGATGAAGTTTTATTATTATTTAGGTTTAGTAAAAAAGTAAAGTTCTTCGACAAAGCGCAGCCATGAAATTCTTTGATTTCGGGTGGACTATTAAATAACAAGCAGTTAAGGAGCTTAATTTTGAAACGGAACGTTAACGAAGTTAGATTTTGAAATTCCTATTAATTTGTTTAAAGTAAAAACACATTAGTCGCTGTTAATTGTTTACATATAATTAATAGGATGCATTTTTGGACTGCTTAGACCTGTCACCACATTAGTAATTTCCGGGGCCAAAACTTAAAGACCTCATTATGATTCCTCTGATGATATATAATAAAAAACATTTCAGCTGAAGTTCCGAAACATGTTGGTCTGATTAAATACTTTTTAAAACAGGGTAGTGTGTTTTTAAATGTTAAAAATTATATATATGTCTAGGATTTCTTGAGTTTCACCGCTTTACTAGCCGTAGCACGGGCATAAACCAAAATGTTTGTAATTTCCATCCAGAACTTCGGTTTACCTAAGTTTTGGAAATTAAAGTTTCCCACGGTTAACATAGTATATTACGGTTTATGCAACAGCAAGTCTGGCGAATGCGAACATGCATCTCTGATATGTTCCATTTTTATTTCCCTTGGGCGAAATTGCAAACTTCATCGCTATTAAAGCAAGCTCTTTATACCTTACAGGAATATCCAACAGTTCAAAACTAAACAAAAATATTATTCATTGGTCCATTACAACATTACACGACACGCTTTCTTTCAATTTTGTAGAGCGAAGTGTGTCTAGCAATACCTTAAGCTTCAAACAATGACTGACCCGGCAAGAAAACTTAATAAAAAATCAATTTACAAGTTTATTGTTTTGAAAAGAAAAATAAGAAAAATGTGTGTCGTTGAATGTCATCGCATATGTTACCCTGCATTGTGTGATATTAATGTATGTACAACGCATTATCAAGCAAATCGTCCTATTTTTCTGAATTGGCAACAAGAAAATGTGCCTTAGTTTGCTTCAAACAATAAACATTCCTCCATTGCAATATCGCACAGCGGCCGCCACGGATTTGGTCGATTTGGGGATTTGGCGGAAATGAAGTTATTACGTTTCCCCTCGGTTTGGTTTGACTGACTAGAGTCTTGTTTAAGAGGCTTTTTCCATAAAATAACAATTGTATCAGACAAATTCAAAATATAGAATGTTTCGAAATGTTACATTAAAACTCAAATAAACCAATTAATTAGTTAAATCAAAATGTAAGCACTGATGTAGAAACCGTTACGCTAAAGATTTGTCTATGGATAAGTTTTAAAATCTAATAACTTGACCTAAAACATGATCTGAAACTATTGCCCATCAATCAATAAAATAAACAAATAAAAGTCATCTAAAAATATGGATTTTTTCCCTGAAGATGATAGAGCTCACTTCGAAAATTAGATCGCTATCAGAATCTGAACGGGTTTTTTGTTTAGATCTTCATCAGAATTGGATGACGGGAGGTAACTCGAACCTAAATTTGCTTCAAATGAAAATAAACGAGTATAGTATTCTCCATTTTTGCACTAGCTGTAATACACCAATTTAATGAGTTAACGAACAATTATCGAACTAAATTACGTAATTTCAAGGAGATTATATAAAAATACTCTTTGGACACTTCATCAAAGAAGATAGCGGAACCTCACTGCGAAATGCAAACATCAACAGACTGTTTGAAGAACATTTCAAACAACTTTGTGTACATTGGAGAGACTCGGTTTAAACTTAGTGTCCGAGTAAACAAAAAGTTTATTCATATTCCATAGAGATGTAAAATGAATTTTAAATATAAATCTTTTTATCAGTAATGCACATTGTCAAATCTAAAGATTATTTACCCAAGGGTGTTCATTAAACACAAGTAGTCATTAATTTACGTAGTTTAAACAATTTTTCTTGCAAACTCGACGAAAACTAATTTAATTTAATAAAAAATAACAATGATCATAGTAGTATCCCAATATCTTGTGAAAAAAGGAGGTAAAAGTAAAGGAAGACATGCAGAATTATACATCCCTAAACGTCATAAATTATGTATAGGATGCGCTGGTTCGCTTATACAATACATCGACATGGGCCTGGATGTTTACGTGACAACGATCAGGGGCTCAGATACATGTATCTGATCTTGGCTTCATAGACTGCAGGACCCATAAATATCATGTAATAAAAAACTAAATACATTTTAAAATGCTTTATATCGCAGATTTATAAGAAAACTTTGAAATGCAATAAAAATAATAACTTAATTTAAAAAATTAACTTAAATGAATTATCAACAATAGATTTATTTCACCTTGAGGGGTAGCCGCTGATGTAATTCAGAGCAATTTATAACCAGACAGAATTATAAATAGATAAGCTAATTTTTTTGCATTTTGGAGAAGTAAGCTCGATATGGACATAAACAAACATTTCTAGTCCACACAGCCACTTTTGAAAGTGATTTCCACAATATTTATTTCAAGGGCGCACGGGGAAAACGATCAAAGTCACGAAAACAAACTTTTACAGAAACGTAATTTTAAGGTTTTATTCAGTGTTAAGGAGTCTAAAACTTGAAAGTTACGTCCAAAAAATTAAGTCTATTTTCTTGCTCAATCTCTAATGTGAATTTCAATTCAGGGTGGATACTGTTAAGATATTTGCAGAATAACTCAATTTGTCTTCCATTTTCATTAAAAAACAAAAGTATCGTCAACATAGCGTCTAAGAGCTTTGTTGCCATGGTAACAAAGTCTAAAACTACTTTTTAGATGACTATGATCCATTGTATAGCTAGAATTCAAATGTGATTTATTCCGACTACGATCACTTTTACTTGGTTTTTGAACTGCTGTGTGATAGTCCAATGCAAGAGCTTTGTTGTCATGGTAATATCTAAAAAACCTTTTTTTACTATAATCGTTTTTCCCGTGCACCCTTCATTTAGACGGAATTCAAATTAACAAGTGGGTCTTAATAAATTTATGCCCCTTAAAATCCGTAACAGTAAAATATCATAACCGTATGAAGCTACTTTATCATAAAAGAAAGTGCAAGAAAGTACTATTATAGTGTTTAAATAAAAGCACAAAGTGTAAAGTGTATATTTTGTTGGCAGGCGGCCCTAAGTCGATGCTAGGGCAGAAAACTTCCACGTGGAAGAAACAACCTCGCTCAGTTCTGAGTGACGGACAAAAAAACGCACTTCACGGGCAGACAGATACGGGCACACCGCACGACACGCGGAAACTACAGAGAGGGAATTTTTGTTTTTATATAGCCAACATTTTTTTTTGTTTTTATATAGCCCGCTGGAGGCCGGTGAAGCCTGGAGGTGACAGTTTAGTTTGATCATCCTTTATGTTTGGAAAGTTTTTTCAGTACTCTTTGGAATGTCAGGTACAATAATATTTTATTTTTAAAATAAAAATATTTCTTGTTGGGTGGATCTTAGTAAGAGGCGCTAAATAGGGTCTTGTCCATAGAAATGTATATTATTGTCATGTGTAAATTGATAACACTTAATATTAACTTATGTTTAACAAAAATTTGTACATATTATTCCATTAAAACTTAAATTTCACAGACATTTTTAGTCTCCTACGTAAATTTGTTTGCACACTCGTCGGAATACGCCGTTGTGTTACTTACCAACTCTCACATGCATTACATTTTGTACATCTACATACAATTTGGAAATTTGTTTCAATAATACTTGTCAAGAGTGATTTGAAAATCTCTCTCGTTTCTTTATGTTCTTTATGCAGAATGAAGCTTAAGTTTACAACAATAAATCGAAGCCCCAGTATATCGTTATAGTTTGTTTCGTGTTCAGGCGCGTCGCTACAGTTTTTTCTATATTATGTTATTTAATTTGAATAAACTGTCCAAGTATAATACTTTCTATGCTGGGGTAATGCACCATCGTCTAGGGGCTAAACAAACTTTTGCTTCAAATACAAATTAGAAGAAAATTAATTATAAAAAATGAAAAATTATACTAGAATTTCACTTTAAAAATAATAAGCATAAGTATTTCATTTTGTAATATCGTTGTGGATATCCCAGTTTATCTGTGATCCTCGACTATTTTAAATTCACTCTACGCTCAAAATAATGCTAAAGTCGTGGTCCCAAAAGTCTCAAACTATATCACAAAATCATAAACCTACATTGGGAATCGTACCTATCTCGGATATTCCCTTAGATTGACTTGGGGGTTTCCCTTTCAAGGGACGAAGTGAGCTTGGCTTCTCTTTTATTCCTCTGCACTTCTGTCAATCAGGTGCGTCTCCGTCTCCTACCAAGTCCCTTTGCGGATTCATTTTACTTTCTCCCCCCTATACATAGTATATGGAGAAAGTATTGATTTCGTCAAAATTTCCGAATTTGAGTTGTTAGTGGATATATTCGTTTTAGTGCTCCCTGAATCCAAAAAAGTGGTTTTTGGCGTGGTGTCCGTCTGTCTGTCTGTGTGTGTGTGTGTGGTGTGAGTGAGTGAGGGTGGGTGGGTGGGTGGGTGGGTGGGTGGGTGGGTGGGTGGGTGGGTGGGTGGGTGGGTGGGTGGGTGGGTGGGTGGGTGGGTGGGTGGGTGGGTGGGTGGGTGGGTGGGTGGGTGGGTGGGTGGGTGGGTGGGTGGGTGGGTGGGTGGGTGGGTGTGTGTGTGTGTGTGTGTGTGTGTGTGTGTGTGTGTGTGTGTGTGTGTGTGTGTGTGTGTGTGTGTGTGTGTGTGTGTGTGTGTGTGTGTGTGTGTGTGTGTGTGTGGTGTGTGTGTGTGTGTGTGTGTGGTGTGTGTGTGTGTGTGTGTGTGTGTGTGTGTGTGTGTGTGTGTGTGTGTGTGTGTGTGTGTGTGTGTGTGTGTGTGTGTGTGTGTGTGTGTGTGTGTGTGTGTGTGTGTGTGTGTGTGTGTGTGTGTGTGTGTGTGTGTGTGTGTGTGTGTGTGTGTGTGTGTGTGTGTGTGTGTGTGTGTGTGTGTGTGTGTGTGTGTGTGTGTGTGTGTGTGTGTGTGTGTGGGGATGTAAACAAAGCTAAAGACGACACCAGTGGTCCGATTTTCATGAAATTTGGCATGTAGGTATAAAGCCGTGGTATCACCAGGCGGATTTTTCATTTTTTTTAATTTTTGATGTTTAAGGGTATTTACCCCATAAAACCCATAAAAAATGAGAAAAAATCTAAATTTCTCAAAAACGGCTCTAACGATTTTGATAAAAATTTCATGGTTTTTAGAGCTTAAGATGATAAACAAAATGACACCACCCCCATGTCTATAAAAATTCTGGTTCAGAAGTTATGGGGGTTTAAGTGTTAATAAATTCATATTTTTTAAATTTCACAAAATCTATGCGCTCTAAAGAAAATATACTTGCAACCATTAAATTTGACTTGAAAAACTAAATAACTCAGTATCTTGAATCATTAGTTTACGTCAACTGGTTGCGGAAATTGAAATTTTAGTTCGGCGGTAAACGCAGTACGTTGTCCAATGTTATTCTTATGGCAAATATTAAAAAACCGATATCTCCGTTATTTACTAACCGATTTTGATAACATTTGGTATATACTTGTGTGATAATTAATTGTAAATTTGTTTTATTTCACTAAATAGGTTTTCTGGGTTTAAATGACTTGAAGGGAGAAAGTATGTGTCAGTTTCCTGATACCGTTTATTTTATTATATTTATGTTTTACAGGTGCAAGTTTGATTTAACTGAGATCAGAGTATTTGCAAGAACTGGATTCTTTATTCAATTGTGCACGTGGTGCAGTATCCTGAGTTTTAGGGAAAACTTGTATAAGAAAACGTATTAACCTTAACACAGAGAAGAATGGTATAATCATTCTTTCCCTGTGTCCTTAATAAGAATTTCAGATAGAATAAATTATGTAGTCTAATGTAATTATAAAAAATACCCTTTAGGACGAAAGAATGTTTGACGAAAGAACGCATTTAACATATAGTTTTTGTTTTTCATCCGTGATTTGTTGTAGGCCTATTTTTATGTTTTCTTACGAAGATCTGTATGAAAAGCTACTGTCACTTTTCTAACAGGAAACTATTATGGTCGAATGAAAATAAATTTTTTTGCGGTAAATTTGTAGCGAAACTAATGGACTTTTGATTTAGATAAAACAAATATTCAAACAAGTGTTACTGTCACCAGAGAGAAAATTTTATTCGAACCAACAAAACCGACAGATTTTTTTCTTTGCAACCGAAATCATCAATATCATAATGGGCTTCATATTATTGAATGTCATTTCCCCCCTGAAATCTATAGTACATAAAATGAGAAAACTCATTAAAAAATTCAAGAGGAAAGTTTTGACAACCGACAACAGGAGATAAAACGGACAGATCTGCACACGTTTATCATCAAACACCACTTGACGACGTCGATATGAAAGATTTATTTCAATTTCATTTTTATTCCCACGCCGAGAAATTCAGTGACAGTTTTGTTAATACCATAGCCTTTTTAACGTGAAGTATAGAACATCGTCCTTACAGTACATCACATCATTAATTTTTATTAGAATTTTAAATTTTAAAAAATGTTAAAATTTTTATATCTAACCCGTGTCATTAGGCCTAATAGCAGCCATGTCTACAGTAAACTAACAAAAGATAAAATTAGATTACAATTAATTGATTGAGGTCAAACCAATAACAGCCTAATTACACTATTATTTAGAGAGTGTTAAAAACAGTCCCCTCAAGACTTAAAAAAAAACAATATTTTCTTTGAAGCTGATGATCTTACTCCGGTTTTGATTCTCTAGGCCCTAAATCATTTTCGACATTATCTCCTTTAAAAGGGTAAAAAATACACTGGGATATAAGAAGCACAAGATTCTAGTGGGCTCATCAGACAGTGAAGAGAACCGCTGACCTTGAAGTAGTTCTTTAGTTTGCTACCTAATGGCACTGCACTATTCTATCTCAACTGAATGAAAAATATGTTTGCATAAAATGATTAAGTTTAATCACTGTTATGCCTAAATATTAATAACCCAACCGAACATAGCATAACTACATAATGCACGATAAAAAGGAAAATAGTAAAAAAAATATTGAAACTTATTTTAAAAGCTTCAAAAGAATAGGTGAAAAATAGGATTTGATCAGAGGACCTCAACCACTTGAGTGAAACTATGTACACTGAACTATATCAGCTTGCTTAAGAATACGAAAATTACTTCTTATATCGACCCTAGTTTTTGCTCATTTTCGCATTGTGGATTTTTTTCATTTGTTGAAATGTTAAGAAGCCCCACTAAAATGACAGCTAACTCCGAAAACAATTTTTTAGGATTCAGGGAGCTCTAAAACAAATATATCCACCAACAACTCAAATTTAAAAATTTTAACGAAAACAATTCTTTCTCCATAATATACTATGTATAGGGAGGAGAAAGTAAGACCAATAATGGAGATAAATTTCCATGGTGACGATTTACGAATAATTGTAATTAATTGAAACATTAAAAAAACGAGGAAACGATTTCTCTATCGTTGTACCTAAAAAAAATTACCGTACTTAATCAATTTAAATTAATTAATTAAAATTGATTAATTAATTAATTTAAAAATAAAAAGTTGTACGAGCGAACAAGAGACATAGTTCTAACACTGAATCCCTGAAGAAAATTCATCCTTGCAACGAATCAACCACGAGAAGGGGGTAAGAAACATATCCACACAAAACATTGGTAAGTGCAGTGAGGTAGCCTAATTAAGATGTTCGCCTTATCATCTTTAATTATTTTTCGGTATGAAAACCATTCAGTTTTGATTTTTTAATATTATGTACGTTAAAAATGTTGACGATGCCCATGCAATGTACTTGTTATTGGCAAATAATGTCTTGATTCGTGATTCTTGATCCCTCATTACATTACAGACCAAGCTGTGTAAATGCGACGCGGCCATCGCATTGTCACTACGAATGATGGATCGCAGTTCTGCTATTCTAAATTTGTTTCAGCAGTTGTCAATTAGGTAAATCCTGATGCATTCCCTCTACGCTGTTAGCGCAGCTTGTGATTACGCAAACAGACTGCACCTCTTTAACAATGCACGTTTTTGGCTGCATCGCAGTTTCAAATGCATTAGTTTTATACTAGTGTTCATAGTTTTCAATTATTAATGCGGATGTGTATTCAAAACGGACAAATTTTGTGCCTCTCATTAAATTATTTTACGTCTGGATTCTCTTCAAGCATTTTATAGTTTAAGTATTTAGAAGATGTTTTCGTTGGCCTTGGGTCTTACGGATCTTGTACAAACGTTATGTAATTTAAGCCGATATGATGTAAATAAAAACAGTAATGTGTTAATTCAATCTATTTAATACTGCACCTATTTTAACAAGAGTAATTATTAGATTAATATAATGTCATACTTAATATTAATCTTGATGTACTTTTGGAAGGAAAAGACACTCATTAGGACCTCCTCAGCTTCCACAGCTTCAAAGGCTATATAAATTACTAGCAGATATACCCACAGTTTCGCCCGCTGAAAGGATAGCTCATTTTAATTCAATTATATTATGCCTTGTGGAATTTTTAGGAATAATTAACAAATGGACTGTTTTATTTGGGTCATGTGCGTGCAATTAAACCCTTAAGATGCAGCTGATAATACCACTCTAGATGAAAATGAGAAGGTGTAACGCTTCCTCTAAACATGTTCCCCTCATGATTAGCAAATAGTACAAATTAACATCCTCCAATATCGCAATACAGAGAATGAGGATAACCCGGAATATAAAACAAAGAAGACACTGAGGATGGATTTTCGACTTGACATCAATCTGAATTTAGCACGTCTTTGAAAATAAACAGAAAACTGTAAGGAAAAGTAGGAGGTAAATATCTTGGCCAAAAACCTATTTCCCCTAAAGGTTTCTCATTAAATTTTTAAATTTTATTCTTTCAGTAGATTAGTTCTCGTTCCCTGAAAATATTCTACAGTACATCCATAGATAGTAAAAACTAAAATGGCCGCCATTTTTAATTTTTTTCAAATAATCTATTTTAGCCGTCTGAGAAAGAATATTTTTAAAACATTTCTTTTTTTTCGCATCTAAAGCCTATAAAGAGTAATTGCGCCAGGTTTCATGGCCCAAAGTCTTGTGGTTTTTGAGAAATTAAGCTTTGAAAGCTAAAAGTGACCGCCATATTTTATTTTATAATATGCCATATTTAGGCCTTTAGAGACAAACTATTGCAAAATCCTTTCTACACATCCTTTCCTTTAGTACACATCTAGAGCCTGTAAGGATCATTTGTGCCGAGTTTCATGGCTCTAAGCCTTATAGTTTTTGAGAAACTGTGATCAGTCAGACAATGGGTTTTGGCTTTTATATATATAGATGGGAATAAAATATCATTTAATGCAAAAACTACTCTAACATACAGTTAAGTATAACAAACAAAGCTGTCACCGTCAGGATTTACCCACCTGCCAACGAGCATTGAATTTAAATTAAAACAAATATCTATCTCTTTGTAGTTTCGCGTTTTGTTCGTTCGGTGCAGTGCCGGTTTCTGTCTGGCCGTGCAGTACGTGTTTTTGTCCGTCACTCAGAACTGAGCGAGGTTGTTTCTTCCACGTGGAAGGTTTTCTGTCCTGGCAACGATTTAGGGCCGCCTGCCAACAAAATATACTACACTCTTTACACTTTGTGCTTTTATTTTACACTACAGTAATACTTGTACTTTCTTTTATGGCAAAGGAGTTCAATACAGTTATGATATTACAGTTATGATATATTGTGACGGTTGACCTCCTGGCTGCGCCGAACTTTAACTTCGTGGGAGCAATGAAACGCAAAGTTACGTGGGTTCGAATTAATTTTATTAATAGTTTCAAATTACCGAATCAATTCAACTTAGAATTTAAAACACAATAGAAAATCAATAGAAAAAGAGGGCCAAAATAATTAGTAATTTAACTCGCGTAGCATGGCTGAGGGCCATTGACCGCGGCAGAGAGACCGGGGCGGCGGCGGCGGCGGCGCCGGCGCCGCGCACGCGTGACTACTTCGGCTGCGTCTCAACGGGGACTGACTGCCTCAGCGTGCTGAGTGCCCGTAGGGAAAGGCTGTGGCCGAGGCTACGGAGCGCCCGCTTGGAGGCTACACCCTCCGTACAGTGCTGCACCCCAACGATAACTTAGTGCATAATTAAAGCTGAAACACTGCCAGCGACCGTCGTCTGCCCGGCACGTGTTGCTGATTCTGGGAGTTCATTTGGGGTCAGGCTAGAATTCTTGGTATTTCGGGTCACTTGGTGTCACTGGAATATTTCGTTGCGAGGAGCTTATGAGGAAATGATTGACTGTTAATTCAGTTACTTACTGAATTAATTTACTGGCCGGAACCCATTAGTAAATCAGTTATTTATTAATATTACAACGTAATTATGCAGAGGGAGGGGTTTTTTTATTGGTTAAAATATTGGTTAAAAATTCACAGTTGATTAGACTGTGACAGTCGTCACACTCCCCCCACCTCTAGTTCATGCTGCCCCAGCATGAGGGTCTTACGCTCCTGCCTCAGGTATTCGGCCACTCTCTCCTGCAATACAGTCTTCAGGATGTCAGGTGTGGGAAGGTTAGAAACATCCAGCTCACCCAAGTGACTCAATTCCCGTAAATGTGCCGTAAATGTGCTTTGGTACTGTGCATGCCCCGTTTTCATTATTCACCCGGTTTCTTTCCTTTGAGTTACAAAGATAGCGCCTCGGTCTCTCTCTCGCTTCACAATTCATTTATATTACGCTCCTACAGCATTGGCCCTTTACAAATTATAGTTACCTCAGCCCGGCTTACATCTTACATCAACACCATCGTTTCAACCACTCTTACTACAATAAATCATTAAAACTATCTAAGGAACATCCAAATTTGAGTTTATTCCCCAAAATCTACACATTGTAATTCACCAATTACTGATGGCGACCACCATCACCATACTTCCACTAAATACACATATAAAACTTCATATTACAAAGTTCAGATGAGAACACATTAACAAATAACAACAAAAGAACATCCCACAGAGGGATAACCTAAAAAAACAAAATCCATTCACCTCGGATCCAAATACAATATTATTAACTATAAATCAAACTTCCCCTAGCAGTTAGGCATCTTATTGCAAGTTTCCCAGTGTTAATGCAGTTGTTAATTTTGATCAGTAATTTTGAATGGTGCACCTACGCTTTACAATTCGAATTAAATTATGGCGCATAGCGGGGTAATAATCGGCACTGAGATGTTAATTTTGAACGCTACTCGTCTACCGAAGTTAAGCTTGGGTAGCCTTTCACTTGGGGCCGGCGGAGCTATGTCACCCCTGCGGAGCAACGAGGCCTAAACTGCTCTGGCTTTTCACCAATACCAAAACAACTAAAAACATGAATTACCCGACATATCATTGGGTCTACATGTAACACCCACTTAGGTACTAACACTACAATGATAATTCTTAGGCGCCACTCAATCGCTAAGTGCCCTTTCGACAATCCACGCCTGTCATGTCAAGATTCGGCATGACAGGCGTCGGCAACCCCTACGGTCTACAAGACCTGTAGTTTCTTAGGTTATTTGCGTCGGCGCGATCTCCTCCTGCGGTGTCGCAGCACCATCCTGACCTACTTACTGTAGTAAGTAAAACCTACCTCTTTATTGAAGTAAAACAAAAAAAACAAAACAAATAAAAGAAACTAAACCTAACAATAAAAAGACAATTGAAACTTACAAAACACTCATGTTCATTGGCCACTAAGGACTCAGGTCGAAGGTGTCGACTCCCTCCTCCCTGAGTATGCTGTCTCCACTACTTTTCTTTATCTCTTGCTACGCTTGTAGCTTCACCCCTGGTTGTATTTCTATCCCCTCCCTTTTATCCAATTAATTAATTATATTACTATCGCTGGTTTGAGTGGAGTCACGGTCCAGTTTTTTTTTTTTTTGAAGGGTAGGATATGAGGTGTTAGGAGGTTAGTCGGATTTTGCCGGCATAACCTTCCCGTTCAGCCAGTCCAAACCAACGTCGCTTCTTGTTACTATTTCCTATCTATTCCCAGAAATTTTGCTGCCCCACTCTGTTTTGCTGAGTTAGGGTAGTTTCCCCTTTTTGCCAAGTCTCCTCTTAGTGGCCCATGAATCTTTTACGAGCACGTCTAACCTAATACAATAGAACTCTGACCTACATATTGTGTGGCCTCTGAGGCCCCACCTATCGATACCATTCTTGGTAGCCCTAAAGAGATACAAAAAAAGAAAAAAACAGAAGCTCTTTGTAGGTACACTCTTTGTAGGTCTTTGTACTAAGTACACCGGCAACCGCCTATCTTAGCCTCGGACGCCCTAATCTAACAATAACAGAACATTTCACCCAAACTTCAAATTTCTTAAACCTAACAATAAAAAGTTTTTTTTTTATATTTTAACATCTACCCATATAAGATCTTCGGTCGCTACTCTCTCCTAGTGTTACCCTTAGAGGTCCCTCGTCGCACAGGGATCATGACCCTACCAACTATCTTTTTGCCAAAGTTCTGGGTGCGCCCTATTGCGAACACAACCGGAGTCCCTTCACGACCGAACGATTCTTGATTCCAGAGACGAAAAATAAATTTAATAAAATCACTCACAAGCGTCCAGGGATCCCTGATTAGGTGTCAATAGTTGTCTGAACTCGTTCCAACGTCTTTAGTGCAATTGCATTCGTGTTGAAAGTCGCTCGTCTCTTTTGTCATAGCAGGAGGGATAGCGGTTTTCCTGGTCGGCAGAGGGACAGAGTCACCATCCGCCTCCACGTCTCGAGTCCGTCGGCCTGCTTGAGCAGCGCACAGTCTGTGGAAGAACAGCACACCGACCGGAGCAGCAAACACCCTCGTACTCTCCATCTAATGAACAATAAAACAGCCACGATTAACGACAAAGTAACTGGGAGTCCTCTATATAAAGCAACCTCCCTAATATGCATCTTGTACCGGTGGGACTTGAGGTGATGTACAGCACTCTCGCCTGAGTACTCCTTCACGCTCAGAGTGCCCAGCTGGTCATCAAGATTTGCAGGACATTGACAGCGTCATTCACGTCACTTCTCATCAGATCCTGTTCCTCCGGACTAAACAGTCCATTCACTTCCGGGAACGTTATTTCCCCTATGCTTCCGGCGTACTCGGAGCTGCCGCGAATGCGGGCAGGCACCTTATACCCGTTAGCAGTCAAGTCACACCTACCTCGATTCGGGATCTCCCCCACTTTCTTCAAGGTAATTGTGCTTTCATTCAACAATACTCTCCTCAAGACGGCATTATTTGGACCCTACGGGTAGTTTCGTACTACGGGTACCAAGTAATTGCCCGAAGGAACGTCCTTCACAAGCCGCTGATAAATTACTATCTCTATCATCAGGGCCATAACAGGGGAGGCACACAATCATCTCCCCTCTAACAGCTCCAGTGCATCTGGTAGCGGCCGACAAGTTAGGTCGGGCTGGCGAACGCAGGCACGAGCAAAACGAGAAACGCACATCTCTCATCGGTAGCACCACTTGCAGAATGATTTCTCTAAACCACTGTCAGGTGCCTGACTCACAGGTTCCTCAGGTGCTCAAGATTTGCAGCAAAAAACACCCCAACAGGACCATAGGCCCAACATGAGTTAGCTGCCGCCAACTGAACGGGCAGGCTGAAACTCATCAGCGCATATCGCTAATCAACATTATATTTGGGATCCCAATGTACTCGCACACAACAATATCACAATGCCCCAGCACACAAACATTTAAAGTATGTGGGCATGCCCAAAAATAAACAAACACCATCAGGCCTGAAGCTATGGTATTACTCTACTATCAAACAAGACAAAAGAACCGGATACATGCTTGGTTCTGAAACAGCTCAAATTTATTCATTTTAATCTTTATTTGTTTTTTTTTTTATTATTTCCACACTACAATTTTAGGGCATCAGCTTACACAATCACAACCCGGCCAGAGCTTCTCATCCAACTCTTGGAGCGCAGTCAGTAATTGGGTTATTGGTCTTTAGAAACAAATTCAAACTAAGCTTATATACTGTAACTATAATACTCATTTAAATCCTTAATTCCAATCGGCGGAGACGGTGTTGGGCCGCAACCCCAACAGCAGGTCCACAGCAAAGATCTCACTCCCATGATGTGTCTCAACCAACAGAGACAGCAAAGGGCTAGCTTAAAAACAAAACTTTCCTGTAGGCCTATAACAAACACAAAGGATTATTCAAAGATCACTAATAATAAAGTTATCTCAAGATACTAAAAAGTTGTCAACGACTTTAATTTATAAAAAGAAACACATTTCCTCTCCTATGTTGCTATCATCAGAATATTATCTCAAGTGACAATTTAAATAACGATAACCCACATAAAATTTAAAACTTTATCCCGCCTGCATCACGCACAGAGGATTCCCCAGCAGAAGGTTAGCCTCAGTTAATTCACAATAGCTGCACGGACTAGAGTCCAGCCCTGTGGAACACAGGGGCAAAAGAAGGTACACTCCAAACCTTCCCTCATACCGAACAAACGTATTACATGAAAAACCACGACACGCCCCATGCCAGCAAGAAATCCATGATGCGTATACAAAAACAACAGTTTTTATTTTGAATGTAACGATATCAGTACTGTATATTGATATAGCTCCACCACCATAGTCGGACATACGCAGGGTAAATGGCCATCTTAATCGCAACAAAGGATAAGGGCGCAAAAAGGAGGCAAACTTCAAGCTATACCTCCTCCCAAACCGACTCCCTAAACAATCCATGACTACAACCCCGAACTATATCCTAATAAAAAAATTCTTCTTTAATGATTGGAAACCCGAAAATTGAACCTACTTGTGGTTCGAATTTAACAAGGTGTCATATCTCAAATATTTCCAGATTTTGCAACGATACTGACTGATGATAGCAACCAGTGGACAGCCTTTGGTTTTGTTATTTGTGATTAATTCAAATTCTACAAATAATTTAAAACAAATATATTTTCCTTAAAAATAATTTATAACAAATATATTTTCCTTAAAAATAATTTTAAAAATTAATTACTATCACCAGCATTAACCTCGAAAAGATTTTATCTTTATAACTTTACAGCCTGCCTCACAAAGAAACCAACTCTTTATCAAGAAGGTGGTCCCAAGTTAAATTGATAATCTATTGGGTAATATGGTTGACGGTGATGTTGAACCCATACCAAATACTACATACCCATACTACAAATAATTTAAAACAAATATATTTTCCTTAAAAATAATTTATAACAAATATATTTTCCTTAAAAATAATTTTAAAAATTAATTACTATCACCAGCATTAACCTCGAAAAGATTTTATCTTTATAACTTTACAGCCTGCCTCACAAAGAAACCAACTCTTTATCAAGAAGGTGGTCCCAAGTTAAATTGATAATCTATTGGGTAATATGGTTGATGGTGATGTTGAACCCATACCGATAAAACATATTATAGGAAAAAGAACTTTCATAAGCCCCATTAGTCATAAAAATTCCCGACTGCGAAAGTAAACCATAATTATTATCATAAATACTTTATACTGTATTACCATGGTTCTACCGTTTCAGTCCGCCATACGCAGGGTCCAGGCCATCTTGATCCCGAGGGATAAGGGCGCTAAGGAGGCACACTCAACCTCCCCCCTAACAGACTTCCAAAACACTATCTATGACTTACTATCCTGAACCATATCATACATACAGGCATAAACCCAAAAAAAAGGATTTAAAATATTTTTTATTAATTTTTTTTATTTGAAACTTTAAAGCTGATTGCAGTAGACCTAATTTATTTTAGCTTGAATTAAAACAGCATTAATGTATCTCAGAAGAGGCTCGAATTACGCAATAGTACTGCTGATGATAGTAATCACTGAGCGACCTTTATCATTTATTTGTGAATAATCAAAATGATATATAATTAGTTTCAAACTAAGCAAACGTGTATCAAACTCAATTTTAAATTCAAGGTACAAGAGGATAGGCAAGCTTTTACTATCTATATCTCCAATAGATAGAGGCAAGCACAAAAATCTATATCTCCACTCCAATTACACTGGCTTTAATAAAGTATTTAATCATTCATCCTCAAAAACCTCTTCTTACGCCCAGGGGAACAAACAAAATTCTCCTCCATACATAGTTGCCTCAAAAAAACTCTTACTTGATTCCTATAAAAAACTTTAAATAACTATCCTCCCAAATAAATGTCTCTAAGTCCCCCAACTTCAATTAAAATTTGATATCATTCAAAACCACTAATTTCCACTACTAATAAAACCTCAGCAACTGTCATTAGGCTCTACTTAGTTTTTCCTTAAAACTTAAAACCCAGTAACCTCCATTTCATCCTACTAAGATCTCCAGTTAAAAGAATACCGACAGTAAAATTATTTAATTAAAAACAGAAAATAAATGCGCTGGTATCCCTTGAACTGACATTGTAAAGTTGGCCTCAACTATGACACTGTTATATTACATTCCAATATCAATTTATTCGAGGGGTAACAAATTATTCTCCAATTTAAATTCCGTGTATCTGCTGGGATTCAAGGCAAAGGAAAATATAGAACTTCAACTCACCGGAAAAAAATTAATAAAAGTTTATCTCCTAACTGCACTAGGCTCACCCGCGTCGCAGGGTACACGTTGTCTCTATAGCACTGAGCTATTCGCTTACGCAGATCATCTGCCTTCCACTCGGTCGGCTGTCCCCTTATTTTCAATTTTTGAGAATTTTCCACTTTACTCAAATGATAGGCTGTCATGTTGACCATTGCGACTAAGTCCCAGACAGAAGCAGAAGCTGTTTGCATATACTACTAATTTTATACCGATTACCTCCTTCGGCTATGTTCCCCAAAATTTGTCCAAGTTATTTCCAATATATATAAAAAAAATTTAAAGTTCGATTCAAGTTTCAAAACGCAAAATAAAACACTAAAGTGTTTCATTAAAGACCGTTTCCTATTTATTTTACAAATGTACTTCCCGTCTGTCTTTATTCAAATCAGTTTCCAATTCAAAGTCTAAGTTAGCGATTTTTTCTATCTTAATCAAAATATTCTGTCATTGAAAACCATAAGAGTCATTTCGACTTCCCCCCAACTGCTATAAAACAATTTATTCCGCGCTCACTTCAGCTTTCAAATCACTAAGTTTCTGTACCAGCCCTATCTCCGAGCATCCAATTATAAAAATATTATGGATCTTGGAAAAATAAATTACGCAATTTATTTTATCAATAACCCTCGCGAAACCCCCAAGTCCGCATCTATCGCTCACTCGTTGCCTCTAAGTTGTTAATTCCGAGTTTCAATTATTTCGTCCGGAAATAAATCATCACATAACCTCATCACTAATTTTTGTGCATATTCACCGTCGCCCAGTTATTGTTCAATAGTCAATCACCAATAAGCCGCCATAATCATTAGTCCTTAAAAGTACTTAACTATCGGCAAAGTGAATGAATTTCGCTACAGATTTGTCCAGAGCCAAGTGCCCTTCAAGATTACTAGGCCGTGTCACAAAAGAAACTTCAATCTGCCCGCATTTCTGTGCTAGTTAATACCTAACACAGCAATCGGTTTTTTTTTTTTACTAGATTACAATCGGCCACCAATAACCTCAAATAGCACATCAGCCGCCTTTCTGTTCGCTGTCTCAGCTTAGCGAATTACATTACTTGCCAAGAAGGTTAGTTTCATGCCTTAATTGCTAATTTAGTTTTGTATAAGCCAGTTACAATCCTAACAAGTTAGTAGGTATGTTAATGTTCTCTTATTAAATAAATTCAATGTATTTTTCGCAATATCTTCTATTTATTCATTCAGCCTCTCAGCCATAAGCTAATTCAATTGTTCTCTAAATTAGAGACTCTAATATTGGATTTGCACGCTTCCTGGCAGCAAACAAAATAACTAATGCCCCTACCGGTGAATTATGCCATTAGTGGCGACTGTAACGCTCTCTTCTCTCTATCAGTGATTAGCAGAACTAATTCAACATGGCGGCTCTCTGAATATTTCAGATTAGAAGTCCCGAAATTAATAGCAATTTCAAAATTCTGTATACTGCTGTAGGCTCAATTTTCCACAACAACTACAACTGATATTCGAATTTTTTTGTTCAGAATTTATTCTTAGATCATATCAGTCGTAATTACAGCCCTCCTCTAACTCATACTACGCAAGTAATTTTATATCGTTATTTACTCAAAAATCATATTAATTTTGAATAGCACCCTATTCCTCTTAGATTATTGATTTAAATTACATAATATCACAATTTAGTTTCTTGTGAAAATTAATTTAAACTACAAAAAAAGTCGGCAAATATTATTTCTTACCTCCAGAAAACATTCTTGGCATTCTTGCACCAAGACCCCACACCTGACACCAATGTGACGGTTGACCTCCTGGCTGCGCCGAACTTTAACTTCGTGGGAGCAATGAAACGCAAAGTTACGTGGGTTCGAATTAATTTTATTAATAGTTTCAAATTACCGAATCAATTCAACTTAGAATTTAAAACACAATAGAAAATCAATAGAAAAAGAGGGCCAAAATAATTAGTAATTTAACTCGCGTAGCATGGCTGAGGGCCATTGACCGCGGCAGAGAGACCGGGGCGGCGGCGGCGGCGGCGCCGGCGCCGCGCACGCGTGACTACTTCGGCTGCGTCTCAACGGGGACTGACTGCCTCAGCGTGCTGAGTGCCCGTAGGGAAAGGCTGTGGCCGAGGCTACGGAGCGCCCGCTTGGAGGCTACACCCTCCGTACAGTGCTGCACCCCAACGATAACTTAGTGCATAATTAAAGCTGAAACACTGCCAGCAACCGTCGTCTGCCCGGCACGTGTTGCTGATTCTGGGAGTTCATTTGGGGTCAGGCTAGAATTCTTGGTATTTCGGGTCACTTGGTGTCACTGGAATATTTCGTTGCGAGGAGCTTATGAGGAAATGATTGACTGTTAATTCAGTTACTTACTGAATTAATTTACTGGCCGGAACCCATTAGTAAATCAGTTATTTATTAATATTACAACGTAATTATGCAGAGGGAGGGGTTTTTTTATTGGTTAAAATATTGGTTAAAAATTCACAGTTGATTAGACTGTGACAGTCGTCACAATATTACTGAGTTAAGGGACATTGATTCATTAAGACATTCGACTATGAAATTCCGGCTAAATATTTTAAAGAGTGTTTTCCAAAAACAAGGTACAGTAAGTGGCTATGTAAACTAGAATGTTCTTTTATGTCCACATAAAGCTTACATCTTAACTTAAGATAAGTACATATTTTATACTACTCTCTAAAACAAGCACTGTTATGCGGGAATTTTTTTTTTATCCAATGAATTTTTTCGTAGGGTTTTTGGCGACGAAAAAACTATTATAGTTGGTCAGAAGACTGAGGAAAATATAGTTTCCGTTCTTCAGCGGTTTTATATTATTTTAATTTTTGTGTTAAGTATTTACAATTTTAGTTTTAGAATAATATATTTGTAATCAATGTTGACGATGCTCAATGCAGTGTGTTTGTTTTTGGCAAATAAAATCTTAAACCTTGAATCGCGAGGGATAACTTTATTGCTGATTGTTTCAATTAAGATCACAATATATTATTATTATTATACTATTTCAAACTACTGTTCATAAACCGCTCTGATATAAAGCTTTCTGAAAAAAAATATGTATATTGTTTTACATTACATGATATTTATGTACTCTGTACTCTATGTGAAGCCGAAATAAGATACATGTATCCATATCCCAGAACAATGCACTACATACATTACATTCAGGCCCATGTCGATGTATTGTATAAGCGACCCAGCGCAGCGTATACATAATTTATAACGTTTAGGGATGTATCATTCGGGTTCCTTTACTTTCTCTTCCTTTATACACACTAAACTGAACAGATAATGTGTCTTTCGAAGACTTTTTTTTTGACGAATATTAAATTTGTCATCACGACAGTTTAATGTTCTTCGAACTCAAAAAACATCTTTCAAACTATGTAAATTCTTAACTGCTTTTCTTTATTGTTTGCAATAAACATAAATACAATTTGGATTTTTAAGTTTTAAAAGTAAGACGATATATTCAATAGCCTACGCTTTATAAGCTTCAATTTTACTTAGTTTAGAGTAGTATGTGCGATGACATCAAACGTAATACAATTTTGTTCTCAATTCTTTGTCATGGACTTGTGAATTAATGTTTTAATCAGTACCCTTATCGAGTCAGCAATAGTTTAAGGCTTAATGTATTCCTACACACTTCGCTCTACAAAATTCAATCAAACTTATAGCTATTCTTGTAAGATCTTGCAGTAAGAAATGGTGATTAAGTTTACTATTTCACTCATGGAACATATCAGTGATTAATGTTTGCATAGGCTAGTCTTGCTATTGTATATATTCTGCAAACTTTCAGTAATTTTCACTTCCAAAGGAATGCCGAAATCGTAGATGAAAACCTAAACATATTTCTTAATATTATTGCTATGGTCAAAGCGTCGAAGCCCTACAGGAGTCTCGGGCTTATTTTGAATCCCAAAACATAACTTCTTTAAATAAATAATCTAAACAAACTTAATGGCCACTAAAGTGTTTTCCCTAAAACGAATTAAAGGAATCCAACTTTAAGCCTCATTAAAGTTTTGAAAATTGATCTCCTTAGTTGCTTGTTACTTAATAGTCCACCCAAAATCAAGGACTTCCACGGCTGCGCTTTGTGGAAGGAATTTTACTTTTTTACTCAATCTAAAATAAAAATAAAAAAGTAATTACATTAAAGCACAATTTTTAAATAAACGTAGACTTTCAATGATTTACTTAATTGGTTTTGTTTAGAGATTTTCTTTAGGAGGTAAAGAATATTTTATAAATGTATAGATTAGATACTATCTATAAATATATTGAACTGCAGACCTTCAAGTTATTGCGGAATTCGCGGTTGCGGACGTTGCATTTCGAGGACTTTTAGAGCTATTTTTTGACCACAGCATGGACCAGGAAACGGAAATAAGCGCTAATTTTCCTTCAAAACTCCAAAGGGGGGAAGAGCGTAAAATACACAAACGGGAGCCAAATTGACAATTCTCTCTGTGGTTGTCACTGATTGTATTTTGGTTGTCATTCTCGATGTTAGACTGAACAGTATAACAAATTTGCCCTTGCTGTACTGTACGCGTTTGTAAATTTAGGTTTTAGACAACACAAGTTTTAAATTCTGGAAAGAATATTTAATCAGCACTATTTATTAATTTTGATTGGGTTTATAAACATTTATGAAAATAAATTAACCGTCTTTTATTTTAGAAGCATCGGTTGGAATGAAATTTTATATAAATTGGACAATGTATAAAACCAACGTTAAGTAAAACAAAATAACCGTCGTTAGTTAAATATTCTGAAATGAAAACTTGTTAAAAATTGAGTTTTTGCACAAGTTTTTTCTCCAAAAAAATTATATCAACGGTAAAAGTTATAAAAACAGCAACTTAATTAGTATAAAAATATCCTTTGTCAATATAAAAACGTGTTTGTCGAAGATCGACAATAAGCGCCCTGTCAGACAACTTCATTTTGTTCCCTTCACTGTTCTTTATTGTTCATATTTTCCAGTTCTTGTCAACGAAACTGAAATTGACGGTAAATGCTTACATAACTGACCTTTACCCTTAGATTATTCAACCTTCCTTTATTGAATACTGCCAAGATTCAATAAAGGAAGGTCCTCATGTCTTCAAAGGATGTCTACGTTATTTTCTGTCAAATTTAATTAACCAAGTACATTAAACCCTTTAAAGAAATCATAAAACCAATTTAGACTTACATTGATCGCTTTTTCGTCTTTAATAAATTTAACCTGAGTGCTGTTGTTTTGAAATTATGTTACTTTATTTTAAATAATTTACTACGATTAAATTGATTCAGTTCCTGATGTACTCCGTGAAATATATGTCTTCTTATTTAATAGATTTTTCCTTTTATACCATTGTAGATTGTTATTATTTTAGGATTTCCAACACGGATTTTATTTTTTTAAAACAAAGCCAGAATTTATTTAATTGAATTTATTCCTTTTATTTTTACTATAAAAACACAGATAAAAGATTAAAAGTGACAGGTTTTGATACTTGAATCTTAAATTGTATAGTAAGGATAAATGTGTACTTTTTATTAATTCTATAATTTTGGGCCTTATATTTTCAAGCGTTTTACTCTTCAAAGTTCTAATTTCAGTAAGTTCATTTCCGAACAAAAAAGAACAAACGTACCCGATAGTTTTTTTATCGTAGTGTTTTTATCTACCAAAAAAGAGGGAATATTCCTAATTTTTGCAATAGGGTAAGTTTTATTAGGTAATTTAGATTAGAATGCATTTTAAAGCAAAATGTACATCAATCATCCAAATAGTACTTCTAACAAGAGTTGACGGTTATGAATATGCAACACTGGTAGCGTTGTCTGCGATTTAACGTAACTACAATGTTTACCGCTTTTGTATAAATTTACACACTTAGTCCCACGTTAAGAGTCCCATTCTTATTAACAGTTTAGAAATGTATAAATGATTATTTCTCTAGCTTTCAGTTCAGGAAAGGCCATATAAACACATTATTTTAAATAAGTATTAAAATTTAAAAATCCTTTGGTTTTTTTCAATATCCTATACGTTTAGTTCCCTTTCCCTTTATTTGATAATTAATACCGGATTTGTTTTGTCAACAACTTGTTTTAAGGCTATAAAATTAGAAAAAATTAAACCCAGTGAAAAAGTCGGATGTTTAAAAAACATTAAACAACTTAAAGCAAACAGCTCCATCCAGAACAGATCTAGGATAGAAATATTGTTAAAAGTAAACTGAGTAATAGGCACCAAGAATGTTATTGGCTATACCCTACACGTTTTCTTATGAACCACAGCTACTTTAAATCTACTCTAGGACCACTATAATGCAAAAGTTGAGGTCCAAAACTTCCATCTTAAATCCACATTGGGAATCGTATAACCTATCCCGAAATTCCCAAAGATTGACTTTGGGGTTTCCCCTAAAGGGACAAAGTGAGTCTGGTTTCTCTTTTATTCCTCAGGGCTTATATCAATCACGTTCGTCTCCTACCAAGGGCTTTTGGGGATTCATTTTTTATTGTATTTATTTTATACAGGTGAAATTTTGATTTAACTGATATCACAGTGTGTTTCAATTTCAGGAATTGTATTGTTTAACCTTGCGCGTGGAGAAGTATTCTTAGTATTGGGGAATAATTTAATAAGAAAACTTATTAAATCCTCACAACAAAATTAAGATAGAATAATGTACCCTTTATGAGAAAACGTTTAAGTTTTTCAAAACAAAGTTGTTTGACAAAGTTTTAATTTTTCTTCCGTGATTGTTGTTTTTTATGTTTTTTTTTACAGTGATCAATACGAACATTTACACTTTTCTGACTGAAAATGGAATGAAGAGAAAGAAATGCTTTTGATGAAGTTGGAAGCAAAATACTGGGAAGGATAAGGTAAACCATAATTCAAAAAACTGTTACTGTAAAACAGAGGGACAATTTTATTCGAATCAACAAAACCAGCAGATTGTTGCTTGGCAACCGAGATCTTTAAAGGTCATCAAGGCACTTTTCCCTGAAATTTGTGGAAATTAACATGAGAAAAAGAATGAAAAAATTCAAAAGGTAAAACCTTGATGCTTTTAAGCTTTAATAACTAATCTGTTAGTCTGTACTATTACATATTCTATGTTTAAACTGGTTTGTATTGAAAGTAATGGAAAGTTTTGACAGCCGACAAACACGAGATAAATTGGACAGATCTACACGTTTATCACCAAACACCACTCGACAACGCCGATATGAAAGATTTATTCCACTTTCATTTTCATGCCCGTGCCCACGAGTTCTCTAACAGTTTTGTTAACACCACAGACTTTTAACTGAAGTTATGGAACATGGTTATTCCACTTTAGCACACAAATATATTTTCAAATTCACAAATAAACGGCAAGCCTAAACCGTGTTACCTATACGCCCACGGCCCACGTGTAGCGGAAAGTAACAGAAGATAACAAGAGACTGTTATTGATCATGGTCAAACCAATAATAAAATATACTTTTGTTCAGAAATTTAAAAATCTTTCCCTGAAGTAATTAGTTTTCTATGAAGTTGATAATTTTGCTCTAACTGTGATTATACAAGCCCTTAATTCTTTTCGCCATTACATCGTTGAAAAGCGTAAAATATGCTGGGAGGTTTAAAAACACTAGATTATTGTGGACTCATCAGAAAGTGATGAGAACCTCTGACCTTGTAGCAGATTTTTAGTTTGTTACTTAAACTACACTATTCTATCTCAACCGGCTGAAAAAATATGTTTCTATAACATTATTACATATAATTGTTAGTACAGTACTTAAATATTAATAACCTACCTAACTACATAATGCACTCTTAACAGGAAAAGCCAAACGAAATAAAAAATCGAAACTTTTCTAAATGCTTAAAAAGTATAGGTGTAAAATAAGATTTGATTTGCAAAATAAAATTTGCAAAGTAAAAGTAACTCAACCACGTATGTGTAAACCATGTGCACTGATCAATCTCAACTTACCTAAGAAGACGCAAAAATATCTTAAATCGACCTTAGTCTATGCTCATTTTCGCATTGTGGGGGGTGTCCTTCATTTGTTGAGAAGTTCCACTAAAATAAAAGCTAGCTTAAAAAATAGGTTACTAAAACTAAAATACTTAAATAAATTTCCAGGGTAACGATTTACAGATTACATTGGAGAAAATTACAAAATCCTAGGAAACGTCAGTTTTTCATCTCTGCACCCGAGAAAACGTAATCGTTAAAAAACAAACGAAATTAATTAATATTTGTTAGTATTGATTAATTTAATTTGCATCAAAGGATTAATACAAATAAAAAATAGATTATTTTTGACAAGTTAATCAAATCAAATTCGAATTTATTTTTAGATAAATTAATCTAAAAATAAAAAAAGTAGTGCAAGAGAAGAAGAGGCATGGTTTAACAGGAATCCCTCAAGAAAATTTATCCTCCAGCGTAGAAACGAGAGAGTGAGTGAAAACCAACTATGCCTACACAAACCATTGGTAAGTGCTTGATTTTTTATGGTTAAATATTTCATAATACTATAAAAGTCTAAAATATATTAAATTACTTCTGTGCTTCCTCCGTAAATTACCGAAAACTCTATTCTAAATAAATAAGGTAAAAAAGATGTTCGCCTTTCATTTACATATTTCTCTGTATGAAAAACATTCTTAATCAAATTTAAGACCAAGTATGTAAATGTAACGCCGGCGCCGTCCCTGCGAATGACGGATTAGAGTTTTCCATATTTTTAATTTGTTTCCAGCAGATGACAGTTAAATAAGTCCCAATTTATTTCCTCTCCGCTGTTTATACAGCTTATAATTACTCAAACAGAATGCGCCTCTGTAAAATGCACTCTTTTTTCTGCAGTTTCTATTGTATTTTTTTAACGTAAAGGGCATATTTACAGTTACTTAAGCTATAAACTATAATAAATTAAATAAATTATTAGTGCCTTTCAATGATTTTACAGACTTTAAATCTGAATTCGCTGTAAACATTACATAATTTAATTTTTGAAGAGCGTTTTCGTTGGCCTTGGGTCATCTTGTTGATCCTGTACCTAATGTTATGTAATTTAAGACGAAATAAATTGTGATTTAAATATAAAATTATGTGACAAGTCAAGGTCAGACAGATGAGGAGGAAAAGACTGCGAGAGGTTTGATAATCAGGGACTGCCAATCATTGCGATGTCGCTGCAACCAGATACCGAGTTGAATCATGAAGAATAGAATAGAATAGAATCATATTTATTTCCAAAATATTTTTTTACATAATATAACAAAAATTTTGTACGGAAAAAAAAGTTCTCACATGGGCCTGAAGGTCTGTGCGTGAGAACGAGTTCTTAGACTAAAAGTGAAAGTGTGTACATTAATGACTAATATGAAAATATAACATAAACCTTATAACAGAAAGAGAAAAAAAAACTGAAACAGCTACAAACAAAATACACAAAAATTTGCAATTGGTAAAGGCACGCTTTACTCTCTAAAAAACAACCAAAAAGAGGAGGAAAAAAGAAACAAGTGGTACTGAATTGATGCCAGTGAGTGACGGTCAAGTTTAGTCATTTAGTCAGTACAGTAGGCCTACTATGTATTAGTCATTGTAGTACTCTGAACGGATGAGGACCTCAGCATGCTCAGAGCCGACCTCGAACAGCCAGTCGTCAACGACTTTTTTAAAAACTTTAAGAGGAGCCTGGAAATTTCTAATATCCGTTGGAATGTTTCTATAGATAAAATTCGCTATAAAATATGAGTTAGAATGACAAATAGATCTTACTGCCCTAGGCACTTGTGAACCAACATTAACAGAGTTTCGTGTTCTATAACTGTGTACCACAGGAGTAATGACCATTTCTTTATGAGTGTAAGTGTAAATCAACAATGTTTTAATATATAATTGTCTAACTGAAAGTAGTTTCGTCTCTGAAAACAGCTGGGTTGTTGGAAAGCGTCTATGTTTGTTAAAAGCAGATTTAATTATTGACTTTTGAACAACGGATAGTGAATTTATAAGCGTTATTCCAGCTCCACCCCAAACTACTATACCATATTGCAAAAGAGATTGAACATAAGCATAATAAATTGTACGAATTTCCTGATCACTCAGTATTACACTTAATTGATGAAAGACAAAAATCATTTTTCTAAGTTTTGATTTCAAATAATTAATTTCATATTCCCATTTTAATTTAGAATCCAATATAACCCCAAGATATTTATAATGGTCGACCCTTTCTACTTCTGAACATTGACAGGCGGTGGCGGGCATGGCACTGCACGTATGCAACACCAGCCTGAGGTCAGCGGGCGGCTCGCTTGCAGGGCGCAGCGCCACGGGCATACATTTTGTTTTCGAAACATTCATCGTTAAACTATTTTCATCAAACCATTTTTTAACAACAGACATTTCAGCAGATGCAGTTTGAAATAAACTTTGCCAGGTTGAAGCTTTGAACATAATTGCTGTGTCATCTGCAAAAAGAAAGAATTTACCGGAAATACTAAGTTTATCTAGATTATTTATGTATATAAGAAAAAGAAGAGGGCCAAGGGTACTTCCCTGGACAACACCATAATTGACATTAGAAACATCACTGATCACACCATTAATAGAAACCACCTGCCTTCTATCAGAAAGATAACTTTTAAACCAACTCAGCGCTACGCCCCGCACTCCCACACACTCTAGTTTTTTAAAAAGGATTTTTCTATCAATTGAGTCAAAGGCTTTTGCTAAATCTACAAAGACCATAAGCACTTTAAAGTTTTTATTAATTGACTCTACAATGCATTTGTTAATTAGAAATAATGGGTCTGCCGTACTTTTACCTTTCCTGAATCCATACTGTTTTTCTGATAGAATATTATTACTTTCCAAAAAGGTCTGTAACTGAATTTTCACACATTTCTCCAGAATTTTAGATATAACACTCAACAAAGAAATTGGTCTATAGTTGCTTTTAACATTGATTGAAGACGTAGACAGCACGAGAAAATAGATTTTTTATCTGAGATTCCTAAATGACCCGGTCATTTAATATCTAAAGAATTAAAATTGCTTTGAAATGTCCTCTTAGGTCTTCATAAAGACTTTATTTTTAGTACGTTAAAATATACGCTTAAAGGACACTTTATATGGAATTTCCAAAACTACATTATTTGTTTATTTTTTTAAAGGGAATTGTTTAATTTGTCATTGAAATGATTGGGCTAAAACGGGGATTCCGTCGTTGGCTTTGGCTTTGGTAGCTGAAATAGTTGACAAGAAGCAAAAGCCCTGCTCACTTTGATGTTTCCTTGGATTGGATCGAGACTGGTCATTACTGTAAGTGTTTTAGTCGGTGACAATTAATTAACAGGTTTCGAAGGTTTTTTTTTAAATAAATAAATACCCCCGTTGCAGCAGACCTGCATACTCAGCGAATTTCAAGTGCAAAACAACATATTTCGATCCAACATAGCGAGATTTGACATGTTTTTGTAAGCTCCATAAGAATAACATGGGGAATGAGTATGGAGGTTTGCTGCTACAGGTATATTAAAACTGGGTGGTTTTAATTCAATATTTAGTAGATCTGAACTAGAAGAAGCCATTTACCAAGTTTTATAAAGATATGTTGAGAAATAAGCGAGATATAGAATTTTACTTATTTCCCATAAGGTTAACATTGGGACAACGTACTGTGTTTACCACTTTCAATATCTCGGCAACCAATGGACATAGAGCCATGATTCAAAATACTAAATTGTTTGTTTTTTTGGGCTGAATTCAATGGTGCCAATAAAAATTTGAAAAATTTTATTTTTCTATGTAAAAGTCTCAAAAAACCCATTTTTGGGGGGGTTTACCCCCCTTTACCCCCCCTTCCGGTGGTCCGATCGGGCTGGTTTACGAACTCGTCCGAATAATTACTACTTTACACGTCTATGCCAAATTTCATTCTGATTGGACCATTTTTGCGCAAGTTATCGTGCTTAAAGACACATATATATATATATAGATATATATATAGATATATAGATATATAGATATATATATATATATTTATGAAAGTGAACGAATGGTGTTTTTGGCATCTGAGGACCTCAAAAAGAAAAGTTATGATGGTTTTAGGCTTAGGTCTTACCATGAGACCTACGGTAACAGCTTCTTCCCTATAGGGGAAATTCGCTAAAAACAGGGTAGGAAAATAATTTTCTTTTTTATAGCATGGATAAATATTTTAAGTGAGAGAAAACACCAAAAAATTACAATCAGCTTTTAATTTCAATTTCTTGTGATCACTGTTTTCTAATTTCAAGTTTCAATTGTTCTCAAGAATCTCTTCTCTTACTTGATAACTTACACTCAATATGAAATTTTAATACAAATTTATTTTTCATTACCATAAACGAAAAACTGTTAAAATAAAAAAGCAAATATTTTAGGAGTATTTTATAAAATTGATTGCTAAAACGCAAATCACGTATTTATCAAGGATATTTTCAAATATCAATATACAGGGTGTCTCAAATGGATTGCGAACTAGTAGTCCTACATATATCAAGCAAAATCATACCCCACTAAATCGACTGCAAGGAACATAAAAATATTTTTAAGCTTTTTAAAATACAGGGTGTTCCAAAAACCGGAGTCATAGGTTTGAAAATGGCCGCCATTTTGAAATGAATAAAGGTAAGTGAATTCTGTTTCCACCAAGTTGTTCGTCTTCTTTAGAGCTTTAAAACGATGCATAACATGACATATGTTTACATTTAAAAATTCTGAGATTCGAACCCATAACCCCCGGTTTTTGGGACGCCCTGTATTTTAAAATGCTTAAAAATAATTTTATGTTGTTCGTTGCGGTCGATTTAGTGGGGTATGATTTTGTTTCATCTATGTAGGACTACTAGTTCGTACGCAATCCATTTGAGACACCTTAGGTGAGACACCCTGTATATTAGTTTTGAAATCTGTGTAAAACATAAATTAAATCTAGAAAAAACTTTGTTGAAACATATGTTTTAGAAATAATATCTAAAACAAAAACCAATACCATTTCCCATCCCAAAAAATGCCAGTCACTTTGCGTCCATATACTCTCGGTTAAACCGAGTATTATTAGACCCCCCTCTCCCCCCACTCCCCCCAACCCTGACCTTAGGCTCTAGATAACTCCGCTTCCTAATCTCTTCACACGTCGGAAATGACGAGAACTGCCCTTGCCCGCCGCCTTCCGTACGGTTTAATGGATATCCAGATCGTCTTTGCCAATTGTTATAGGTTTCGGAGCGAATAAGTTTTTCCATGAAGATTTTTGAGCTTTATTTGAGAATTAATGCTATAATCAATCAATTATAAATATTAAAAAAATAATTCATACATTGGAAATCATTGCTAATTCACATTTTTATTGAGCTTTCGGCAAGGTCTAGTATGCAAATATTCAAATTTACGATCCTTACGAACTTCTTAATTTTTAAATTTTACCATAGATAACTATTTTGGTCCCATTTTTATCTGAGTCTTTCGTGTGGGACTTGAGTATTGTAAAAAGGCCGTGAGAAGATTTTGTGAAAATGTAGCTTAATGTACTGCAAGAGGATGACAAGAAATATCAGGAAACATAATTATGAAACAATTAACATGGGCAACATTTTGCAATGAATTGAAAAATTCTATTTATTATTATAGTTAATTAATCCAGTCTTAATTTGCATGGTTATTATAAGGCATTATTTGGTTATGTTAATGTTATCTGATATTGGAAATGCCAAACAACGCATGTGTCAAATGTTTTGATTGCAAATGAGAGACTTCATTAAATTAGTTTTGGGAAAACCCATCCATCACTCTCCACAAGAAATGGAAATAATGTTGCTATGAAATCTTTAATTTTTATATTGAAATAGTAGGCCTATGTATGTAGTAAACTGTATGCATTAAATAGGTATACACGTATAAGTATACAAACAGTGTTGTATATTTATTTATCTATGTACGTAAGTTATGTTTTAAAATCGAAATTTGTTTTGGTTTGTTGTGCTAGTCTCAAATATTTTTTTAAAGAATGTTAATATTAATAACCTTGGCTCTTCAACATGATACTTAAAATAAATTGAGGTAAATATTTCCATTAACAATTATGTTATCCATGCAACAAAACCTCAGGGCACAATATAAAACTGAACCTTATTAATTAAACAACTTTTTGAATTGTTAAAACTTAAACATTAGTTAGGAACCAACAATAGGATATAGCTCTGGTGGCGAAATAGTGTTTGTAAATGTTTATTGAAGTACGTCATGTTCTGGCTTAATTTATTTAAAACGTAGGTATCAAAATTTCGAGTACTTTGCACTTCCAACGTTACTGCTTGGACTGCCAATGTTACCGCAAGGTCCGCCAATGTTACCGCAAGATCTTCTAATGTTACAGCATAAACTGTCATCAATGTTACCGCATGATCTTCTAATGTTACCAATGTTACCGCAAGGTCCGCCAATGTTACCGCATGATCTTCTAATGTTACCGCATGAACTACCAATGTTACCGCATGATCTTCTATTGTTACAGCATGAACTACCAATGTTACCGCATGAACTGCCAATGTTACCGCATAACTGCCAATTTTACCGCATGATCTTTTAATGTTACCGCATGAATTACCAATGTTACCGCATGAACTGCCAATGTTACCGCATGAACTGCCAATGTTACTGCATAACTACCAATGTTACCGCATGAACTGCCAATGTTACCGCACGATCTACTAATGTTACCATACGATCTACTAATGTTACCGCATGATCTCCTATTGTTACCGCATAAACTGTCAATTTTAAAGCATGAACCACCAATTTTACTACAAGAACACCAATTTTGCTACTTGACGCGTTCGAAAACCGCACATCCGCAAACCATATGCGGGAAACTGTCTGCGGGAAGGACCATGTCCGCAAACTGTCTGCGGGAAGGACCATGTCCGCAAACTGTCTGCGGGAAGGACCATGTCCGCAAACTGTCTGCGGGAAGGACCATGTCCGCAAACTGTCTGCGGGAAGGACAGTCCATCTTATTGCTAAACCAACCCAACACGCAATTGCCAATTACTGAGTAATGGTCAAAGCAAGAACCCACAGAATGGAACAAAGACTCAACTACTGGGCCACGACTGAAGAATGAAGAATGAAGAATGAAGAACGTCGCCACTGAAGAATGAAGAATGAAGAACGCCGCGACGGACTTCCTAGAACGGGTTAATGAATATGTTGCAATCCGAGCTGAAGAGACTGGCGAACCGACGGCGACGGACGTGCAAAAACTCAACAATTGCCGCTCACTTTGTCAATTAAACCGGGTAGCCACTCGCAGAGGTTTTTTTCGATACCTGTTTTGTTGTAGAATTGTTTTGTATCTAGCTTTTTACCGGTAAAAGGGTGGTTAAATTATCATTTATCTCGTTAGTTGTTGTCTTTTATTTTTTGGTATTTCCACGTACAGGAGAAAGTGTAAGCACAGGAGGTTTCCTAATTCAAGAGTTCATAAACTAGTGTAGTCGACAAGATATTAGGTGTAATTTGGGTAATTTTAATTAATGGTTTTCGTAATCAAGCAATTTTAATTATGACTGTGAATACGATCTAGAACCTATCACTAAGGTGACATGAGAAGAGTTAATTTTCTCAGAAAATGTATAAATTAGATTTTATATCCCTAATCATGGGTTGAAGTCCAATATTTTTTTTAAAGTTGTTATTTATTTTTGTTTATGTAGTTTTGAAGAGAAACGCAAACGTTAGACGGCGACTCCGTCTCAAACAAATTACCGGGTCAAAAATGGCAGACGATCAGTCTTTACCAAGTGTTGTTGGCAAAACTTCAAAGTGCGATTACACCATGGCACTCCTCCTATCGAGTTCCGGTTTGTTTGAGTTTGGGAGAGAAATTAAAGACCTTTAAGTTATAAACTACAGTTACAGTTAGATTTCTTTAACTAGAAGCGACCAAGACGAGGTGGAATCTATGTGGCAATGATCTTCTTTGTTTGTATTATAATTACTTGTTGTTTTGATAATAGATTAATAAGTTATAGGAATCTGGTTCGTAAGCTAGTAATTATTTTCAAGAGTTAAGGCCCTTATAGACGGGGACAGTAAAACGGTCAGAAGACCGGACAGTAGAGGCTGGTTCACAGTTGTTCCTTATGCCGATTATATGGGTTGACTCTGCCGCTATCTACCAGCAATCACTGAAACCTCCTCTACTATCTTTACCATAAAGAACGAATGCATTTGGAGCAGTGATTTGAAGAATTCATTATCTAAATTTATTTTAAAACTTACTATAATAGTGAATTACTATTTAACCGGTTGTATATTAATTATATATTAATATATTAATGTTTTTGTGCAATTTATGAATATTGTAGCCACCCTTTTGCATAATAACTTCAGGATTTTTTTTGGCTTTGTAACATTTGGGGGACAAATTGTAAGATGTATGAGTGCTGTACCAAAATAAATAATAAAGAATAAATCTTTTTATAACATACAAAAATTTTAGCCTCTGGAGAAACAAATTTTGAACAGCTTACGTCAACTTTATTTTTTATTTGTTTACGTTTAGGGGTGTAACAGGTTTATAGTGTGCTATGCAGAACCGGATTTTTTAACATAAAAATACAGTAAGAATTGTTTTCTTTCTAAACTTTGCCCCGTCAGGCAGTTATCTGTCTGTATGTTTTTCTCATATAATTTAACATTGCTTTTGAACTATTTCAGGCATCTACTTCAAACTTTACACAGATAAATAAGATTTTTTGTGATTTGTGAGCGATTTTAGCACAGAGTAACAAGTTCTAACTCGACCCAAAAAATGAATAATAAAAATTTTCTGAAATTATTACAGAAATCTTTAGCCAACTATAGCATTTTTTCATTACAGTTCAATTGGCGATTGGCGATCTGATGCAATATAAATAATTAATGCGAAACACTTGTCCACTTAATATTACGATGACGAATTTTTCACAGTTAATATGTTTATATTTTCATAAGGTAACTTCTAACAAATTTTAAAATGTTTTGCATATTACAAAGGTCATAAATGTGAAATATTAAGCATATAAAAATTATAAATATAAAAAAGGTCCCCATTTTTAGTTGTTGGACAAGAAAGAAACTTGGTAATTTATTCCAAAATTTACACCATTATAGTCATTGATTGGGTTTGTTTTAAGTAACTAATTCAATTAGGTTCAAGCGATATATTGAATTATACGAGAAAAATACATTTGGATAGCCGCCTTTCCCAAAACAATCTTCTACGTTACTAGATGCTTCTTGTCAGGTCGTTTTTTAAAACCAAATCAAGAAGGTTTTTATCGTCATGTTATAAATCTTGTAAATTAATTCTTTTTAGGGTATTACGCTTTAAAATCCAAAGTAACCAATGGCAATAGCCATAAACTAGATACTCCGTAACTTAGAAGTTTGATTAGACTCTACTATATGTACTAAATTTAAAATAGATACCTACAGAGGTTATAAATAAATATGTGAAAGGTATATAGAAACCAACCGAAAAAAGCTATGAAGCTTGAAAACAATTATTAAAAAGTAAATTATGTTTTAAGATGCTGGGGCAAAGCCTCAGAATTAGCCATGAGCGTGTTTTGCTTTATTTGTGTGTGTAACGCCATAATGCCACTGTTTTTCTTAATGTTTTGATTGGGAATGCTCCAAATCCAGCCTACTTCACTACCTAATAGCCATTTTTTAAAGGCATAATTTAAAATATAGCCTAAAGAGAAATAACAAATGGATCCAGTTTCAAAACACCCTGTGCAAAAAATTGCGGCGGCGCGGCGCAGCGCCAGCGTCGCTATTCCGCGCGGTCACCCTTCCAAGTTTTGGCCATGCCCGACGTTGCTTGATATTTTTCTACTGTCCAGACTTCTGTCCAGAAATCAAACATGTTTGATTTTACTGTCCAGTATTTTTACTGACCGCTCGCAATGTTAATAGATAGGAGGAGACAGTAAATTAGTTCAGCGGACAGAAGAAATTTATGGAGCGCTAGTATCGCTCCGATTTTTTAAACATTGATTTAAATGGAAGAGGAGCAATGTGAACAGGTCTCTACTGTCCGGTCTTCTGACCGTTTTACTGTCCCCGTCTATAAGGGCCTTTAGATTGATAAAAAATTTTATTTTACATTTTAATAAAAAACAAAACAGAGTCAAAACAAAACAAAACTTAAGATCAGTTGTTTTGGATCAGTTGTTTTGGCTGTATTTGATTCATACAGTCTAAAGAAAACACTTTAAACACGTGTGTTGAGGTAAAAAACAAATTATTATTTGTTTATTTTTTTGGTTAGTAAGCAAAGGCATTACAAGGTAAACAGAAACACATGATTTACTTCAAAAAAATTGTATCGTCTAAGATATTCCACTTTGCCCTGTCCGCTTCTAGTTAAAAAAATCTAACTAACTTGTCGAACTGTCTGTAATAAAAAGTGCTGTGACTTGTGCGAAAAAAACTTAGAACGCGAGTATGTATAAATATACACTTTTTAACAGCATTTTCACATTTTTCCGTAATAGTCCAAACTTTGCTCACATTATACATATTCTGTGTTCTAATGTTGGGTGGTCATTAAACAATGTTATCGGATTTGAAGCGATGTTACCTTGATGAAATTTGTAAATTGTGAACAGCTGAGTTGTAAAATTTGTAAAATGTTTTAACACAATAATAAATATCAAATCAAATCAAAGCAGCTGTATTTAAAAAAATAATTGGTACAAAATATACATAGAAGTCATTTTCTATACGGTACTTTACAATTTTTTGTTTACAGGTTAATCGTATTTGAACATTAAGTATTTTTTCGAACTACGAATATATTAATTTGCTACGTATATTTCTTTCTCCTTAATAGACCCAAAGGTTTTCAACTCTTTTCCAAAAGCTTCGGGATACCTTTTAAATTTAATTAATGAGATTAGAAGTTCAACCAAATATATTACGAATATATAACGAAATGTTAGTGACGAACCAACATTAATGAAGTCAGTGACGGGTGGTTGACAGCCGGCAGCGTTGTTGTACCGCTGCAGGTGTTTGCAAAAGCGTCAGCGTTGCTAGAATGACGTCAACATTACGAAGTCTTCAGTTACGTACACACTACTATCACACTCAGAATGTCATGGACGATTTCATTCATAGTAAAGCTTGGTAAATCTCGTTTTTGTAGTGGAAACGTCTAAAATACGTTTAAACTTTAATACTGAAATATTTTGCTTGAATATTTGTGGTATGTTTTAATGTAACAATTTTTGTGCCGTGAGTTTTTTGGCACATGGCTTATTACGTAAGTATCATGAGTTAATGATGAAGCTTAGATGAGCCAAAATTACTGATTTTAACTGTCCAATGAATTTTTATCTAGAGAATAAGTTAGATCATACGGTTGCATGCTGTTTTTGCATTGATGTAGATGTATAAAATTAAAACTTTAAAGGGAATAGGTTGGGTTAGGTTAGGTTATACGGCAACCTGAAAGTTTTAACCAGAGATTCCCAGACACTAAAAACAGCATTGATGAAAATGTATAAACTTCAAACTTAAAAATGAATAGCTTGATAGTTTTAAGAACTCGATGCCAATTGATATAATTCATTAAATTTTCTACCAAGCTATTTTCCAATAAGCTATTTCCCCCTTAGGTTATTTTGTTATAAATCAACATACAATTTGAATGGAACATTAAATTTTTCTTGCTGAGCACTTTGATAGAATAATATAACTTAAAATCATAATAATTCTGACATACAGAGAAGGGTAACGTTGCTTGGACTACCTACAAAGGTTTCCTATGTGACCATAAGCAACCCAAATAATCCCTATTGTGGCGTGTTAAGACGAAGCCGCCATCAAAGTTCTGTGATTCTCAGAGCTTTAACCTTTATCTAACAAGGCCATCCTTTTAAACATTTGGCTGAAAAAACTTCACGTTTTACTGAAATTTTACCTGAAATATGCCACATTTTCTGCAAAGAGCTCTCTTATATAGGAGGATTTTTAAAATCTAATTAGATGTTTCAGTACAAAGTATTCGTTTATTAAAATTATTTCCTTTTTTGCACAGTATGTAATAATACTTTTCATCACTCTGTATACGAAAATTGCCCGTTACCGTACAGCTGAGATCTACGAAAACTCTCGATTTCCTTACGTCAAAACAAGTAATGATCAGCTGCTTTTTCGGTACCCAAACATTTCATTCCCGTACCCAAACAAACCATTTCCGTACCAAATCAAAATTTTGCCGTACCCAAACAATCGAATTCCTTAATTTGACCGTTCAACCAGCTGACTTTATAAACTAAAATAGACAGTTCAGCCGTATTGTGTTTACTTATAGAAAAATGACTAAATTATGAAATGTTGGATCATTTTTTATAAGTTTGGTCATTTATTTGCATCGTGATGAAAAGTACTGTCCACAATTCGTCACAAAAGTACCATTTCGTTGTACTTGCTCGGCTTACACCTCGCAAGTAAAACATTTATCTTGCCCCGGAATGGGCTACTTTCGTGACTAGTAGTGAAATATACTATTGCTAAACCTCTAATCGAACCAACGATATGATACAAGATAACTCGTGCAGTTTTCATGGCAGTGCCATTAAAAATTCCAGTGATAATATTTGACTTAGCTGAGAAACTGTAATTACTCCAATCGGCTGTTCACTCGACGCTTCTTTTACAATGAAAGTCTTCCTAGCAAGAACCGTTTGGGATTCCATTTTTTTGTTTACATTTTTTTCTACTGTCAAAAAAACTCTTCCTTTTACATATCTTTCGATATTCTAACACTTTCAGAGAAGGGGGTCATTTTTAAGATTATGGGTCTACGGCAGGATGATAAGCTTCAAATTGAGGTGAAAATAATGGAAATTATTAAAAGAATAAGGAAGACCGACCGAAAACAGGCTAGAGGTAGAGAAATAAAACACCACTTTTGGTTTCCTGCTTAACTGTATATCGACCTACACCAAATTTTCAACTACACCATAATTATTTAAATCGGTTCAAGAGGGTAGGAGGAGTTTCGTAGGAAACTGCGCCTAAAGTAAATGTACATAGATAGATTAGCTCCATGCGTTCATAACTTTCTTAATCAGAATAGTAAAATCCCTGTTGATTCACTTTGCATTCACTTCATATTTTAATCCACAAAAAATGTTTTGACTTCAAACTCAAAAACAACCTAACGGAAAACCACTATTACAAACAAAATATTATCGTACTTTTTCATTCAATTCTGAACCCACAATCAAGTAGTAACCGATGCAAAAACCTCAAGAAATTTCATTCATAACGCCACTACAGATAACCTTTACCACTTGTCCTTGTTTGCATAGCATTAATTGCGTCGCAATAAATCATTCACGTTGTCTGATGTCTGCGTAAAGTCCTCCAGAGTCGAGGCGAATTGATAACACCGATAAGAGATAACAGCCTCTCGTGTCAAATCCATCAGGAGCGTGATATCTGATATCAGGTGTCGATGGCAATATTGTAACAAACGGAATATGAAAACTGGAGGCTGATTTGCATCATAGTCACTTGTTCAAACTTGAACAAGTCGCACGATTCAAACTTGTGTATGAACAGTGATTTTTTTTAAACTACGATATTCAATGTACTCGTTTATTATAGTAGTTTATGCAACGATTGTATAATGAATGCCTTTAAGCCACGAGTGAGATGTAAGTTAGAACACGAGCGAAGCGAGTGTTCTAAATATCTCACGAGTGGCTTAAAGGCATAATACAATCGTTGCATACACTATTTTATCTACGACCAACATTATACAACAAAATTTCCCCGAAGTTAAACAAAACTCATGACTTTTAATAATAATGGAATAGGTCAACTAAAATTTGAGGTTAGGCAAATAAGCAGACTGAACCATGAATCGTTGTGGAACAATCAGCTGATGGGATAAGTAAACTCAAACATGAATCGTAATGCAACAATCAGCTGATGTGCGAATTGCGTTATTATGACACTACTTCCGTCAAATGCCGAGCTCTCATTGGTCTAGAACCAGTACTCTAAAGTGACTCCAGTACTCTAAAGTCGTCATTAGAGTACTGTTTGGTTTTTGGTGTTTTAATGTATATCTTTATAATGTTTATTGTAATACCATAATTGGTGCTTATTGCAATGGTCGTAGATAAAAGGTATTATGAAATTAAAATGATCAGGATTATTTCGATACGAGTATTAAAATAACTACAATTAATGAGTAGCTCTAAGTTTATGCTCAATTCGTTGTAAAATTTCATTATCTCGGTAATCCTCTCATACGTTATCATTTTAATTAATTAAATTCATATATAAAAATCAATTATATTGTACAATTGTATGATATTGCGAGTTAAGTTATTTCCTTTAATTGTTTTCCAAACAAGACTAAATAACTGCAGTACTTTAAAATTCTCTTAACTCCTTTCGTTTGTGATAGTTCGTTAGTACATTTTAGAGAACAAAAACTTTAAAAATTGTCGATTTAAGTTAATAAATTTTGAGTGAAAATGCCAGTGATTTCCACAGGCATATATTACTTGAGATGGGTCAACTCAAATTATCGAGTATTTTGTGAAACTTAAAGAGTACAGTCGAGTAGCGTAAGCTCAAATCGAAAAACTCGATACTCGAGTGTTCGCGCATCCCTTACAATATCAAACAATAATAATTATTCCAAAATTAATTCCAAACACAATAACAATTTCATTAGGGGTATAAAACTACTCGGGCTAAGTCCACACAACACTGAAGAACAGTAATTTCCATATGAAAACAAAGCCCTGTAATACATTGAAGGTAGATTAAAGGCTTAGCTATCAAAGTGAGGGCTGGATGCACCTTTTGTTCCTTGAATTAACCGACTCAGAGTTAGTGCTAACGTGTCGAGCTGTCTCTTGAATTCTGAATGATGCAACACGGCGACGACATTTGCTGAGACGAATAAAACCAGCTGCACAGTTTTAAGTTAATTTTCAATTAAACTTTTATTTCAAGAGTTTCAACTCTTATTCAAGACTTTACGGGTGCTTCTCCGTTTTAAGGTCGGACTTCTCTTTAACCTTTATTTCTAATGAATTAACATTTTATGTTAGATTACCAGTTTGTAATACATTATTTTTACTTTTTAATAACCAAATAATTAAAATACTCTTAGGTTTTTTTACATTTGCTATTATTCAATTTTGAGCTCACTTACGAATTGTTTTTGCGTTTTTAATATTTAGTTTATAACTAGAAGAACCCGTGGCTTCGCTCACGATTAAAATTATACATACACTATCACCCATGAATTATATAGTTTTTCTTTCCCATTTATTTTTCTTATTGTAAAATCTAATGTATGTAATGTATCTACTTCTTTGAACATATCAAATGTACTTCCATAAAGCAAACGTTTTTAGAAATTCGCTCTTAGTACGAAGGTCTGCTACAACGGGGGTATTATATTCCTGCATAAACTGCCTGTACATAAAAAAATGTGACCATATCCAACGCCCCACCGACAAAGCCCCAAATGGTGTTGCTGCCCTGGGTAGGCTCATGCCCAATATCGGTGGTCCTTCCTCTTGCAAGTGCGTTTTGCTTGTGTCGGCTGTCCAGTCGATCGTGCTATCAGGTGAAGAGGATTGCGCTCACACACTCAAGAGGCCAATTTACAGAGACGAACGCCGAGAAGCATTTAATGGTCGTTTCCACGGTACCTGAGCTTGCCCTGATGATGATCATGGGGCACAATATAAGGAACGGCACCCTTGGCTTTTTCGACGGCACTTTGAATCTGCTCGCATATGTTACCCTTAATTAAAACTTTATTATGCACCCCCGTCGCAGCAGACCTGCGTATTAGAAATCCTATTTATTTCCTTCATGAAGGCATACGTGTTAGAGGAATCAAAGAAGTTAGCTTGAAATTTTATTCACTGTAAAAGATCATTTTCTTAAGGTTTTAGGGTCTACCTTGAACAAAAGATTACAATGCCACTCCAGCAATTATTAAAAAGTGCTGTCTTACGTTTTTAGACTCTATATTGAGCAAAACGTTTGAATGAGCCGTCCCGGCAATTTTTTTAAAGTGTTGTAGGTAAAATTAATTCTTTACAGTAGCACACTCTTCCTCTTTAAATAGCAGTTAGTTGTCATAAAAAAGTCCTTCAAGTATAAGTGATCAGTGATCACTGGAGTCCTTCAGTAATAAGTTATTTATTTTATGTTATACTACATATTATCAGCATTTTATATAGTGTATTGCACTTTGAAAAAATGCAAAAGTCTAATTCATTGACCACCTGGCACCAAGTAACAAATCTTCCTTTTAACAAAAATACAGTTAAATAGCAGAAAGAAATACCATTAATTTACATCACCTGTTTTAAATTTTACTTTCATATGTTTTGTTAGTAAACAAATCTAACTCAAATTATTTCAAAATCCCTGACATGGGTACCTTTAAGACGGTCCCAGGGCTAAGCCCTGAAAGTTATCACGAAATTGAAGGTGTATAAACCTACTCCATGAAATTCTACATGTATGTACCAAGTTTCGTGGCCATCGGTCCAGCGGTTTTTGTGTTTATCCCTGCCAAATAAATAAATAAATATATATATATACCAACATCCTCTTTTATACTTATAGATTTCAGGAGTAATTTAATAGCAGAGTTTGTTTATTTATTTGTTTTATTTGAAAGGCATATTTTATCACTAAGCTCAAAATATACTAGCTTTCATCATGCTAAGTTGCAAGTCGGAATGATGATTTTAGTCCATCTACTCTGTTAATATATTTTAATTTAAATCAATGGGAAGGCCCCCGCGGTGTTGGAAACAGACTTGAGCCTTTGCAAAGTGCTCAAATTTTAATATGATGGTAAAAACTACATGCTGATAAATGCCAAACTATTTCCATAAAACCAGGGTCATAAAGTCCTTTGAAGGTAAAACTTTCTCGTATATTAAATTCCTGTTTGAAGTGGACAACTTTGGGTTGGGTGTGATAAAACTGGTGAGGTACCAGGAACATTTCGCTTTGCTATATTTATTTGTCGTAGGGAACTACTGTATTGTACCCTTTAAACTACAATCAAGCAAAACTGATTAAATTTCTGAACTACAATGTCGTGCAATGTAAGTTCCATGGCCTTTGTAAGTTCCATTTAGGGTAATGTGTTTGTTTGCAATTATAACTTTCAATGAAATTTTTATTTCCTGTTTTAATTGTTCCATTAGAACGTGTCTAGAGAAAAAATCATCATCGGTTGGTGGAATATAGTTATTCCTGAAACGATTTTTATGTAATATGAACAAGTGTTGTACGGAGTATTCATTAGATATTAGCATTTTACATATTTTTAAAGAGCGTTAAAAATAATTATTATCAAATTAAAAAAAAAAATCGATGAGAAAAAAATACAGTATCAAACAGAAAATCTAAGAAATATTTTAAAAACAACAGCCACTGATTTTGGAGGGATTATGATTAATAACTGACGAAAACCAGGAGGGATTCCGAGCATAAAACTTAACCAACACTATAAAACCTTCCCTTCATAACAAAATGGAATGTTTTATTTAGTTCATAAAATTCCGCGCGCGTTTTGAAACTGCTGCAACAGACAAGGTTAACACCACAAAAAAATTGTCAGCAGAAAATATTGTGAAACCATTCATTTTTGGAGTAAATAAATAGTAAAGATATTAATGCAATAATTCTTGGGTGAAGGTTGAGGTCTCCATATTTTATTAGGGGTTTGTTTTCATTTATGTTTTAATTTAACAACACGCGTTTACTAACACTGAAAAATCAAAGTAAAACTGGCGCCAATTCTTGGGGCCCACGCCGCCCATAAGCCCAATGCTTAAATTAACATTAGTCTTGTGGACGGCGTGGGCCCCAAGAATTGACGCCAGTTATAAATTAGTACTGTTTTTCCATTAAACGTAATTAAATCCGAATCCTAACGGATTTGCGGAACTTTTTACAGTTTATAACTTCAAATTTTTAAAATTAGGCAAATCAAATTAAAAAACATAGTCTAAGGTTAAAAATTAATTCTATAATCACTTAAGCTACTGATTGTCTATTTCGTGTTCAGTAATGTGAAAACGAACTAATTGAAAAATATGTTTTGATTCAGCAAGTATTTGGTTTACTTATGACTTATTTGCGAGTATTAAGGGAATTTCATATTCCATGTCCAGCCAATTTAATAAAAAGTATGTCCATCCATATGAGAGTGTCATCCAGACCCCTCATTTATTTCATCCCCACGTCTGTTCGTTGTTGGATTTTCGCACAAGTAGCACACAAGTTTTGTAGATTTGTACACAAGTTTTCGTAGATTTCTATCGGGGTTCTTATCTAACAAACTGAAATATACTTGTACCAAAACTCTTACAACATTTATTTATTAGTCTTAAAAACCAATTCCTCCTTTAGTCTGCTTTCTATCATCCATTCATCCAATATAAACAACAATGTTTCTTAAAAAATATTAATTAAATTCACCAAAATCAAGGGAATTTCATGTTTTATAACCATCTTAAAAGCACGTATACATAGAGTGTCATCCAAACCACATATTGATTTAATCCCCACATTCACGGGGATTCTCACACAAGTTGTACAGAAGCTTTCTATTTTTTTTCTGAACGACATAAAAAATCATGTTAATTAGTTTCGTGTGAATCCGGATTTTTAGTGGACAAGACCTTACTGTGACCAGGATTTAGATTGGATAAAGTATCAAATAAACAAGGCGGATGAGTCCGAATAAAAAAAAAACTATTGAGAAGTTTTCTAGTTTGGAACATAATTTTCTGTAGATTTCTAGTGGTATTTTGTGTTTAAAATTGAATAATATTTTGACTAAAATTAAGCAAGTTATATATATATTTTTTTTATTTATACGAGGATTAAGGGAATTTCTTGTTTTACGTCCTTAGTAAAAGGTATGTATATTTTTGGAGTGTCATCTATACCACAAATTTCCGTGGGGGTTCTCACAAAAATTGTCAACAAGTTATCTAGTTTTGTACACAAGTTTCTGAAGACTTCTAGGGGGTTTAGAAATTGAAGATTTCTTGGGGTTACCTGTCATATTGAAATGCATATATTTTTAATAAAATCTTTAAATTTATTAATCAATCTTAAAAACCAATTCCTTCTTTACTCTACCTTCTACCACTAATACATCCAATACTAAAAACTACTTTCAACAATAAAAAAAACTAAATCTAAAAAACTTCAAAAACTACTCACTGACGATATGTATCATGAAGCTGGCGAAAACGACGACCCACCCCCATCCTCCGTCGGGCGGGGGCGGCAGGTCTGGAGACTTGGCCATGAGGGCGAGGTGGACGGAGGGCGAGCACCACGGGGGCGGCACCGGAGGCGGCGGCGGGGGCGGCACTGGCGGGGGCGGCGCAGCTAGGTCCGCACTGCAACACACCGGCGGTCACTACACCGACTGACTGAGGAGCGACGCGGCGCTAGTGGTAGTTACCGTCGCCGCCGCCGATAGTGGGGGCGCTAGAGTTTATTTACATCTAGTCCACGTGGTGGACGGGTGAACACTGAACATAATGAAAACACTGGTGAACCGGTATTGTAACAAAGTACCGCAAAGCGGTTATTTAAAAAGTAACGTATTTTTTAATGTTATATAATAGTTATTTTTAGTAGGCCTACATGCGTATACCGGGTGTCCCATAATAGTCCCCCCCCTAACTTTTTCCTACATTTTTTCAAATATCAATTCCACACCACCCCCAAACATTATTGGGTAGTTATTACTTCATTTTGAGGGGGTACCCAATTTTGGACGCCATCTTGGATCCGCCATATTGGATCCAAAATAATTTTTTCAAATATAAAAGTGGTGTTGTGACCCATCATTTCGAACTAGATTTTTTCACTGATTACAATGCCACAAACCGCTTTTTAATATTTCAATTGGTTCTCAAGATATGGGTACTTTAAATTTATTTATTTTCAACCAATTTAAACATTACCAATTGAAAAACCAGGCCCATAACCACTAAATAATGCTAGATAGTGACGAAAACCACCATCAGTCATTGAGTGATTTACACTTAACTTTCACCAATGTAAATTTTTTGGCCGCCATCTTGGATTCGCCATTTTGAAATGAGGTAAGTATTTCAAAACCTAGTTCGAAATGATGGGTCACAACACCACTTTTGCAGTTGAAAAAATTATTTTGGATCCTATATGGCGGATCCAAGATGGCGGTCAAAATTGGGTACCCCCTCAAAATGAAGTATTAACTACCCAATAATGTTTGGGGGTGGTGTGGAATTTATATTTGAAAAAATGTAGGAAAAAGTTAGGGGGGACTATTATGGGACACCCGGTATTTTACTTGCACATTAATCGAGTTTGGAAGGAGTAACATTGTCAAAAATTTTTAATAATAACTTTCGCATGAAAATAAGCGTTAATTTACATTAAAATAATAAAAACCCATTTTATGATGATTGAAATTAATGATAAGAATAACCTTCCTCTTCTCTTTTAAGAAGTTCAAAACGCTAGAGTGCGTCGTCAAGCAAAAAACATGTGCTAGGAAATACTTGCTTGGGGTTTTCACCGATTATGGCAGGAAAATGTACCTCTTAACAATTATTTAGGAAAAAGACCCAAATCTTATAACAGTTACTTTCAAACTAACAGCTTATCACTTGAACACATCGTTAGTTGAACGATTGGGGTTTTTTGAAGTTGATTGAGCGTTATTACTAGGGGTCTCAATCCCGGACCTAAATTCCAATCCCGGGATTTCGGGATTGACAAAAGCCGATCCCGGGATCCCGGGATCAGTCCCGGGATTCCCGTTTTCTATATAGGCCTATCTAGAATATATTGCTGTGTGAGAACAACGCTTATGGCTTTTTTATTAAAAATACCAATAATTCTATATTATTAACTCGTCAATTATGAGCTTGTTGACGGCTAATTACCTGTTGTTCAAAATTTCTGAATAGCTTTTATACTGTGTGTGCAAGCACACATAGAGTACACATGAGTGTGCAGTCCTTTCGTAGAGCCGCTGAATGTTTTTTAAACAAATTTGAAAATCTTTCATTGCGCGCTGTTTTTCCGTCCTTTTGGGTAAGACGATGATAAAAAACGAATGAAACATCACAATCTTTCTTATGGGCCACAAGAACATTTTTTTGGTCACTCACAATACTTCACTATTCAAATTCACAGATCACGGGAACACAATTGATGAAACTCACTACTCACCACACAAAATCATCCCGGCCGCTCAAATATTCACTAAACGAAACCCCGATAGCAACTGAAAGTGTTGGTGATCAGATAGATATTAAAATTCAGTAAGATAAAAAATATCAAAATTAAGTCCCCTGTATGTAGGGTGACCAGATAGTATGGAAATGAAAACGGGACACTTAAACAAAACTCACCCACTCCCCCCCCCCCAATCCCCAATACAACACGCCACAAACAAAGGTGTTTAATTATACGGGGTCTCTGTAATTTATAGGTTTTGTAATGGAAGAAATTAAGTATCAAACTGCTTTTGAAGCTTTTATAGACCATGAATTCTATTTTCCATTTATTGAACTTATTACAGCGCACGATTGTTACAGTTTTTCTTTAAGAATACAATAAATACCATGCAGCCATGAAAGGTAGTTTTATTAATCGCCATATAATGAGGATTAAAAGTAATCAAGTCACATTTTTAAGATCTTAACATTTTACTGTAAAAGAAAAAAGATTTTCTAACAATAAATTATTTGGGTGGTAATATAAATAAAATAGTAGGATCAAAAAAGTATCACGATTATCTTAATAAGTTCTTATCGTTAATTGTTATGCTGAGAACACAGCTAAACAAAAGTTAAACAATAAGTTCATTAAACTATTTTAAGGCAGCGCAGCAGTACAGCCAACCGATTATAGTATAGGTAGCGTAAAACTAAAATCTTGTTTAGCATTTGGTAAAAGTTCGTAATGTTCTTTTGCAACCATATGACATGTTAGATTCCTCTAAATTTTAAGGTAACGTTACTTATGTTTTTATGTATAGCCTACTTTAAAAAACGGGACATTTTGACGTCCCGACAAAGTTTTTCGGGACAACGAAACGTAACGTGAAAAAACGGGACTTTCCGTTTTTACGGGACATCTGGTCACCCTACCTGTGTGGGCGTGGCTTTTAGGATACATCGAATCGTGGGAATTAACTGCAAAGGAAGTTCGGAGCGATAAGAAAACTATTGAGTACTGTCCCATTATATTCCAGGAATAAGGTTATTGTTGAATTGCATTTTGATTTTGGACAAAGTGAACTTTGGGAATGGTAGCTACAGTCTAAAGGGGCGTGAGTTAAAAATATTTAAAAAAAAGTTGCTATTAATTATTAGTATTGGAATATTAATTTCCTAAAAACGTTTATATGTTTATATGTTTGAAAGGACGACTTTTGCAATAGTTAAAACGTCAAAATCACGCAAAAACTCAGGAAAAATATTCTTTTGCAATCCCGTCAATCCCGGGATCGAGAGACTCTGATCCCGGGATTATCAGGTATTCAAAAGCGACCGGGATCCCGAATCCCGGGATTGAGAACCCTAGTTATCACGGTGTTTGAAGTTTCAATCTAAATTTTTGCCAGACGGCCAGGAGCAGAGACTGGTAATACCTCCGTAGATATTGAGCATGCAATCATTGATATCATCCATGTAGAAATGCTGATTAATCTAAAGTAAAATGTCATACAACTAGCAATCAATTTACGGAAAAAAGCTGTATTAAAATACAACGCTTAACTGCTCCAAACAAAATGGTCAATGACAAAATCATCCTCAGACTTTAAACGATCAGTAGGCAAAATCAAATACAATAATTTTTGAATCAATAGAGGTCAATTAAAATCAGTTCAAGCAGCAAACTGACGAAAGGGACCGAATTTCAATTTCGGGACTTAAAATTGTTCGTTTTAGATCTGAAAATCCCAATTTTTGAGCATTATGTCTCTTCCCCACCAAAAATTGAGATAAGGGAGGGGAAGAGTTTGTCGATCTATTCCTCCGACAAACTGGGAAACCGAATAATGTACCATATAGAAAATGATATCACTACCACTGTTAAAGAAAATCGGACAAAAATTGATTGCTAGAGTGCAGGAACTTGGTGAATCAAGTTTAGAATGGATGGTGTTTTAGGCATCCTGGAGCCTTGAAACGAAAAGTTATCGTGGTCCAATGCCTCAATGCACCTTGTAGGTCATGTTAATAGCTCACGATTTCATTTCTACCTCGCTAAAAGCTTCAAAGAAAAATAGGACTCACGTAATAATGGAAGGAAAATATGCGGGGCAGCTTTTCCACTTTTTCATCTTTGCTGAAGAAAGGATCTTGAAAATCAAACTGATCACTATTATTAACTGTTCGGCTTTACTGAATTAAATTCTTTTCACGGTAACCACACAAAATACACTTAAACGCTTACAACGGTTTCAAAGAAATCAATACACAAACATTGTCTTCTGCATGTAAATATTTTGATTCTTGGGGAAGTCAGCTGATGTTTATGTTATCGTGAAAAGTACTACAAAGATATAGGAAAAAGTGTATCTAAATCGGAAGCACAAAATTATTACTAGGCGAATAGCAAACACTGAGCAATCACCAAATCGTTTGCTAAAACTCAACTGAAAAAAGTAAATTAATTATTAATAAACTGTCAAAACTTTGTTTCTGTTTTTCAGGGTCTTTAACGTGTAAATGTGTACTCATACCTTGGTCGTTTCGAGGTAGTTGATGAACTACCCAAACAAATGTTGAAACATTGTTAAACGCTACATCATCAGAGAAGCACATTTACTCACCCGTCCATTTACTGTAATTACATGCTCCTGATATATTATTTCATTTGATAAAATAGTGAATCTCAAGAAATTCAGGATAAGTAACTTTTTGCTTTAAAGACAAACGGATCAACTCAAGTCTTATTTTGGTTTAGCTAGAAAAGCTGCGAAGTACAACAAAGCTCTAGAGACAAATACGCTTAATTGTTATTAGATTGGGAAGCACAGTTCCTAAGCAATGTTCGTCCTTTATTACTTGTCTTAGGGGTCTTTTGTGGGATTGTTATTGAAAACAAAGTACTGTTGAAAATGCTGCTGGATTTGGGTTTTTTTGTACCATTTTTATTATTTGGTCCTGTAGAGACAATATTTATTCAGCCACAGAGAAGTTTGTACTTCTAGCACATTGAAAAATCTTTTCTTGAATTTATTCTAATTTTTAAGCTTTACCATCAAAAAACTGTGCTGGCGAAAGACCTAACAAAAATAATTGATTACAAGTTTGATTACCATACAATTGATTTTAAAGTTTAAATTTAGTAAACAACTGGTGGCAAAATTAGATAAATCATGTTGTGTTCTACTTTGCTTAATCATTTTGCTCTACAAGCGTGTCAACTCCCCACATTTGATAAAAATTTGTACCTCTGTCATAGATTTTGTAAGCACCGGTAAGAAAACAAATTTATCACAAAGTGCAAGGAATTAAATAATGCTTATTTTAAAAAATACACACGATCAGAATATAAATGAAATCACAGGGAAAACTTTACCAACCCTAAACAATTTGTTGTCTGCTAACAAGAGAATTGAAATTAATTAAACTAGTCAAAATTAATTAATGTTATTCAAAATCTAACTTATCCTACTAATTAAAAAACTATTTAATATATTTGAGATATATGGAGAATGGATATCTAAGAGAAAACTGAGAATACAAATTCAATAGATTAACTCTCAATATGCCCATCTGTCTGCAAAGGCGAGTCAGGTGTATCGGGCGTGATGGATTTAGAAGGTGTAAAATGTATTTTTCAAGGAAAATTCCTTCTTTTTAAGAATAAAATAAATTGAAAATTCACTTTTATTATTGGGTAGAAATTTGTTTGAACGCTTTATCCTTTGATTTATCTATGGAATAACTAGCAGTTTCCCGTGGCTTCGCTCACAATAAAAATTTCAGCTGATCTTACTTCTGCTCTTTGAAATGTCAAATTATGTTATACACAGCTGTCTACATTTCGGTATTTGAATGTTTACATCCTTATAAAATGTAAAAATGAAGCTAAGGACGTTCACGAGGCGTAGCCTGAGGGGATTTTAAGGATGTGAATAGACCTATATATGTTTCCCAGGTTGAAGATCTACCTCTGTGTGACATTTCAACCCAGTCGGTTCAGTATTTTTCGAGTTTACTCATCCCATACATACATACATACATACATACATACAGAAACCACCTCTTCTTTATAATAGTATAGATAGATAGAAGATAGATAGATAGATATAGATAAGTAGGTTAAAGCCTCGACGATAGAGAAACCGCGACCTATAGCCAACCCACCCTCTCACAAGCTTTTAGCCTCCATACAACCCTCCCACCTTTGTAAAGGTCTTCATCTGCGTGTGAGCTAAACTCTGTATGCACACTTTGAAACATTTTATTTGAGTGATTCTAAAAGGTTTTTTTCTTAAGGAATGCACTTACGGTCAACCAAAATTGTGAATTTATTTAACATAGGCTTGACCGGTTATGAATATTCACTATTCACTCTTTTTAATTACCATTGATTATTAAGAAAAAAATAGATAGTCTAAGCAATGTTAAATTTTGAAGCCAAAACATATGATCATATATTACATAAATTAGCACATTTTGGTATAGAACTTTGGTATTTTATAACTCTGCACCATAATTTAGCTCGGTAGAAGCAAAAACGTTCCATTTCAGGGATAAAAGTCATTTCAGTGTGAAATCACACTCCTGGCGCAATCTCTAGTGACGATTGCCGAACTGATTTCGCGAGTGCTTAATTTCTGGCTTCAAAACATCTTTAAGCATAAGCAGTCTCCTTTTTGTCATAAAGTCAATGTTCTTACATAAACAAAATTATTTTATTTATTTTTAGTATAATAACACGTAAATGATGAACTTATACATATCCATGCCAGTTAAGTTATGAAACTTTATATAGACAAATTTGAACTTCTTGGCGAAGATAAATAAATATGTTTCAGAATGATCTTATATTGACTAAGAAATGTCCATTTTAGCCCTTCCTAATCCCTTAAAGAGACTTTTAAGATACGGTAAAATGTACAGTTATTAGCCATGTAAACCTTTATCTTGAGTTGAATTTTCTTTATGTAAGTAAGTGTTAGACTTGTTCAAATATATTTAATAGCATTAACTAAACAAATTAATCGTAACAAAAACGGCTCGACTATTATATTAAAATACTGTAAACAAAACACAAATAAAAGAACATTAGCGAAAATAAAAATATATAGGCATTAAAGTAAAGTTGCAATAAGTAGCTAAAATCATTCTCTAAATGTAAACGAAACTCGAACAATCACGAGACATTTGAAAAGAGAAAGAACTTTTAACTTCTAGAGTTTACCGTCGTTAGTTATTCATTATGAATTTAAAACAATCTGTGACTCCAATTAAAAGCCGTCGCTAGAAGCGCTTACAACGTAGGCAGACTCGGCAGAGTAGAAACAGTCCCTGGGATAGAACGGGACCTACATTCACGCTTGCATTCAACAAGGACGATTGTGTTGGGGCGAAATAAATGTGTTTCACTACCTAGATACTTCAGCTGTGCTGCAACAATTCTCTAGGTTTTTGCAGTGCTTCCCTCCGTGTCGTTAAACTTCTCAATTGATTTTGAGGTAGTTTTTGATAAATATTTATACTTACTTTAAATTCTTGTTTAGTTTATCTATAAGGTGAACGGTTGCTTATCAAAGGGCTTCCTGAGTAGCTGGAAATAACATACTATTATTTAAATTTTGAGGTGATTTTAGGTGGTGGCAATTCGTATTTTACCTGAGTTGTTAAGAAAAGTGCAGGTTATATTATTTGAATGCAAAATTGCATTCGTGTTTTACAATAATCTTTTGAATTTTTTCTTATTCATTGTTTGTTTTATGGTTTGGTATTTTTGGTGATAAGATTTATCACAAATTAATTATTTTTTTGAATGAATTTTTGGATTTACGTGTTTTAAGATTTGGAGAGCACTTTTTTTTACAGTTTCTATCGTGTAGGTTTTGAGAACGAAGCTAAATTTATTACAAGGACAATATAAACGTAATTTTAATAAATCAATGTCGTTTGTAAATTTTAAAATCTTGGTATGTATTATACTCTGAAAAAAAAAATATATTTTCCAAAAAATAACTTCAAAGTTAAGACGAAAGGAAACTAGTAAGTATATTTCTTTTATAATAATTCATAAAAAATGAGAGTCATATTTTTGTACCTCAACGATACAACATCTTATAAGAGATTGGGATAAGTTTTACTTTACAAAAGACCAGGACTCTAAGGGTAGTGACCTAATATTTACAAACACCAATGGAATTGGAATTGAAAGCTTGAACAAATCTCTTGAGTTCACTTAACGTGAACAAATTCTATTAATTCCTTAGGTCAAGTAGGTTGTCACAGTTTGTCGTCTGCTAGAGACAACATGCCCGCATCTCATCGTTGTTAGAGCTATTGTTATAGGCTTTACCATCATCAGGGTCCTGTCATGACCCTATTGTAAGAGAAACAAACCCACACCTGCTGTCAGTTTGCTATTATAGCTCCAAGATTATGTTAATACTATATTACTTATTAGTATGTTAGATTAGCAATTGCATTTACATTTCCAGTATGTAATACCTATTGCATTTGCTGAAAAACAGCCCCCACAGTCCAACCTAACCTTCATAAATTGTATTTCCAGCACAACTTCAGGTGAACTCTTTTCAACGACACCTTAATTATTACAATCGGTTAAGGGATCTGACAGAGGAATCTTGGTTACACACAAACCCATAGCGTGTTAAATAAAATTTAGATTAATTTTTAATAATATTTACTAAACCATTGAACTTCCGAGTTCGGTAGTTCAAAGCTTAGTTCCATGAATAACAGGCTCTTTTTACATGAAAATATTAACCAGAACTGCCTGCGTTTGCGATTGATTACTAATCAATCAAATCGATGATATATTCTAAATGTCTTCGATTCCAGTTATCAAAACATTTTAAGTTAAACATTTCCTAAGAAATTTAATCAATTTTATTGCAACCCCGTGGGTCATAAGAGCTTGACGCTTTATTCATTTATGGCCATCTACAATAATACTAGACTTTTGAGAATTTCAAAATGCGTCAATTGTATACTTAACGAATTAATACAACGAAGTTTTAACAATCTTGCTATTGACCCTTGGCAAGCTGGCCACACTCGGGGCTAAGGTTCATTGGGTTAAAGAAAATAAATAAGATATCTCATATCTCATGATTTAAGATTTGTTATTTATAAAATTACTATACATGTATAGTTCTTATAATATTATAAAATTACTATACATGTATAGTTCTTATAATATAAAAATTAAATATAAAGGAAATTAAATATAAAGGGAAAACACCTGAAAAATAAATAATAGGTTTATGTGTGATATAAAACCATAATCTAACTGTAACTTTTCTTTTCACCACACTACGACGAAATCACCTGTTTTACAAACGTCAAACGCGGACCGAAACACACCGTTTGCCGCCACAGGACCGAAAACGTTGGGGGCCCTAGGGCCGAAAGTCAGCTGATAGTTTATTTGCTTGAAACAACGTCAGAACATCACAAAATTATACGGCATTCAAGATAGGATAGTTGTGATCATATGATTGTCATAGCTGTGTTTTGTTTTCAAGTGAGTCAAATAATAATCCGTTTTTTAATTATTTAGGGTATATTTCATTGAGTAGTGTGGTGAAAAATAGCGTTCGCACCTCGGCCGAAAGGGTTTTGCAGATCTCGGTCGTTTCAAATTCTCGACTTCGTCTCGAATTTGAAACACGATCTCGAGCCTGCAAAACCTCATTTTCGGCCCTTGTTGCGAAATATACTATTATGTGTTTTGTAATTTTTTACTTTTCGTAAAATTCTACATATTTTTAGTTTCTAAGAATCCCGTAGACCGATAAATAACCACAATTTCTGATTAATAACGAAAACTGATAAACGTTTCAAGTAACAAACGCGTCTAGACAGTAAGGAACACGTTAAACCAACGTTTTTCCGTGTACAATCTGCAGAGTTAACAGTTTGGGGAGGATATATTGCATTACCCCCCCCCCCCCACCCGCCCCACCACCGGTCCTTCTCACCACCACGCAGTGTAGGGGGGGTGGTGAGGGGTGGGGGTGGGAGAGGGGACAGGGGGTATCGACAATCTCATGTTGTCGCATTGTAGCAAATTTACATATTAATACAAATCGGTCACCATTAATTGAAATTTTGATCGCGTAATGAAACGTTTAATAATTTACCCAACTTGGACGGATTGTATGATTTCATCAGATCAAATTAAATTGAGTTATAAATGAATTATTCATTCGGTGCTTGATTAGTTTCTTGGAAATGAACTTCAAATACGGCAATGAAAGATAAAATCACAATTTCATTGTAATATATACAACTTTACAGTGTGCAGTAGCTCCCGCAAACTTTGTATTTTATACTATAAAAGTGATACTGATTTCTCTGAAACATTCCTGGTTTTTAACACAAATTACACATTCAATACTGTATGCTTTTGATTCTTAAACATGTGTTTCATATTCCAAATTTAAGAGAGAACTGTGAGGAAATTTTTGCCAGAAATGTTAGTTTAAACTCAAAAATTCCTTGAGAGGTTAATAATTATTTTTCAAAATACAAAATATAAATATTAATATTTTAATCTGCAGTTCTAACGATATTTTTGTTCTACTGATTTGAAATAACACACTAGCCTAAGTGGGTTATTTTTTAATAATAATTTGCGTAACTAAGTGTTAAAATGTACATTGTTGATTTGAGACAAAATCCCAAGTGGCGGCAGGTACAGCAGACTCTTGACACTTTATTATTTGTAAAATATACGGAATGCTAAGCGATTTTTTTTAGTTTTATGAGTTTAAAAAATTAGGCTTTCACAGATTTTGTAAACAAAATGCCATATTGAAAAATATTATTATCGAAAAAATACGTTTGGAGTTACCTGAAAATAAATTAAATGGGAATGTTGTCATAGGTGGCATTTCATGCCTTTTTTTTACAAATAAAAAACTTGTATGTAAGTAGAGCTAACTATATGTTCACCCTAGCTAAACTGGGATGTCTTTGTTAATCTTTTCTGTAAATTTAAACATAAATTTCTTAATTTAAAAATGTTTTATATTTGTTTTTTATTTACAAAGTCATCCTCCAAGAATATCAACATACGCAACAACTGTGCAGCTCTTTTACCAGGTTATTTTGAACTGAGAGGCCCACCCTTAGGGTTTCTACTTTTTTCAAAATGTATTACCCTCCTGAAATTCAAATTTTGTATTCATGTTTTTAGTATTACATTTGTGCTTTCAGCGCAAACCATGACGGTGGCGTGTCCAAAAATCCAGCTACTTGGAGGTCACGAATTAAGGATAGTTATGAGCGATGGCTTGTGGATGCGGTGTTCCTTAGTGGGGATTAACGTCCGCACTATTGAGTACTCGTTCATGGGACCATCCTTATAATTAGACCAGTTCGTAAATTGTTAACCGAGGCGAAATCAGGGTTCGGATCCCACGTTAAAATGCAGGTCCCTTAGTTGCCATTAGCTGTTGGGCTATTAATTAACAGTCCTATTTAAGGAATATGTCGGCCTTAGTCAGTAACAAGACTACATGATCGCGCCACAATCATCCTTCACTCATCTGTCATTCATACTTGGCTTAAAATACCTACCTGTGTAGGTCGCCATTTCAACTAATGTATCTAATGTATCTAATTTATTGAAAACAGTTATTTTAAAATCGAGAACTGGAATTTACGTAGATAAAATATGGAACGAAAAAACATAGCATGTAGTCAAACCGATATATGTTCACATAGTAGTGGCCACAGCACATTTCGATTTTATATTATAGGTTGTGCAGTACTTAGTTCTAATATAAAGATTGAGGTAGCTCTTTGATTTTGGTTACATAAGCATAATTGATTAGCTTAGAAACAATAGTTCTATTGATTATCACAAAGTAATTCTACCTCACAATCCATAGATAGCCAATAATCAAAATAATAATTTTATTTTAATGATCTTTTTACTATATGTGTAGTAGTGGTTTATAGTAAAACATGACTAAGAGTCAGACGGAACTAAAAGTAAAAGAGATGCAGGTGAAATATGACAGTCGTACAAGAAGCAGTCTCGCCACAAGAATCGTAGTCATGGAGACGTCATTTCCTCGCCACCTCAAAGTCCCCCTCCCCTCTCCCCCCATACTCACTACACAGCCCCTCTTCCTACCTCAACCCTCATTAAACATGGAATTTCTACTTAATGTCTTCTGAATCTGACTTTTCATGGTTTTGTGGCTGTAAAATAAACTAAAACTTTTAGGCGTCGTCGCGCCGGAGTGTAAAAGAGCGTTGTTGTGTCTAAAGTTGTGTTGATGTTTATTAAAATTAATGTTAAAGTTTTAGAAAGTCAAAATAACGAGTTTGTGCTGATTTTGCATCTTACCTTTTGCTTTGATGGATAAACCCAGTGATGAGTATTTTATTTGTCTACTTCTTCAGGGATACTAAAAATAATAATTTATTTTAATTAATTGATCTTTTTCCTTTAACTGTGTAGTAGTGGTTTATGGTAAAACATAACTAAAATCAGACTAAACTGAAAGCAAAAGAGATACAGATGAAACATGACAGATGTACAAGATGCAGTCTTCGTCTTGGTTTTCAAATTTGAACCCTGTAATTGATGAGTTCATTTATGTACCTCCGAAGTGATACTTCATTGAATTGATGAGTTATTTATTCATCTACCTCATTCGCTGGAATTTGTTTTAATTTCGATGAAAACACTTTGACTGGAAACGAATGTTTAGCTTCACACTGTTAAATATTCACTTTATCACATTCTTACAGTTTTGGAACAAATCTATTCACAGAGTATTCACGATAAATTGACAAAAAATGACACTAGAAACCTTAAAATATTACTAGTATATTGAATCATCGAAAAGCAAAAAATCATCCTGATAATAATGTTTACTTCTTAGGCCTTTAAAATTGTCAATTTAGGAAATGTACAACAATTAAATATAATGTCGTTTAAAGTATTGAAACAACACTCTTCGTAAAAAATAATGTTCAAAATTAAACTAAATAGAAGAAAGTCAATAGAGACTTTTGTAATAAAATTTTTGAGAAATCCTGAATGACCTGGTACTCTTAATTGGTTCCGTTTTATGTGGAAGTAAAAAGTTCGTCAAAGGAATTTAATTACTCCACTCAAACAATCAAATAGCGCTATCGTCGAATTGTTTTCTCTGAAATTAATTAAAATTCATTATTTCACAAGGGTTTATCTAGAATCTAGATCAAAAATCACTAAGGGTAAAGAACTTTCAATTGGAATAGTTTCCAGTTTGACGTTTTCAAATTTAAGTTGAGCTGAAACCAAACAATAGTTTATAATTGAAACCCAAGCCCGCATTTTGTGATTTCTTCTTCGAAATACAGTATGTAATCGCAATTATGCATTTACAACCTGGTCTAAATCAAAAATCACTAACTCTAAAGAACTTTTAATTAGAATAGTTTTCAGTTTGACGCTTACACATTTCAGTTGAGCTGAAACTAAACAATTGTTTATTATTGAAACTCAAGCCCGCATTTTGTGATTTCTTCTTCGAAATACAGTTTGTAATCGTAATTATGCATTTACAACCTGGTCTCTCGGGGTGCAGTTGAAACTATATAATTCACAAATTCCGTAAATAAAAGCAAAAAAAGGAAAACTAAAATGGGAAAGAAAATAGAAAGGGAATGGGATTCTTGCGTATAGTGGAGGTTCTATGTGAAAACCACTAGTCCAAGCTTCTCGGCAATCGGTTTTTCTCAATATAGACCTTTGCTTTCACCACACGTGGCGAAAAGGTTCACTTGTTCACTTTGCTCTTTGCTTCACCTCTTCAGCTTTTAAGTCTCTCGATTTTATTAGCTTAGTATCCATTTAGGTGTATTTTTTAAAGTTTGCGTCTTTTTTCAAAAGACTTTTACTCAATGCATACAGTAGACGGTTTATAGAAATACTTTCTGGAAAACAATTTAACATCTTGTGATAAATTGATGCTTTGAATGACACTGTTGTTTGATTAGGCCTACTTACATTTTGTAAAGTTTCGTTTAAACCATCATTTGCACGTTATATCTATTTAATTATTAAAGTTATTAATTTTCATGCTATAAAATTGTTTTAAATCCAATTAGCATTAACTTAACATTTTAAACTTCGGATAAATGGAGGATGAATGTAAATGAATAATTTTTATTATTCAAAGTAATAAAATAAAAGAAACGTATTTTTCAACAAAAATATATAATCGTTCTAGCAAAATTAAATGGAATTAGTGAATAATTAGGAAAATGTGTATATTATTTCAGACATTGTATTTTTGCTAAATTAGTCTCTTTCTGAAACAGTCTATGCTTAGGACACAATTTATAAGCCTAAGAAAGGAATATATTACATTACACTAGATTACCATTAAGACGCCGACCAGAAGTATAAGGAGTATCCTTCACTCATCTGTCATTCATACTTACTTGGCTTAAAATACCTACCCGGGTAGGTCGCCATTTCAACTAATGTATGTATATATAGGGTATGTATGTATAGTATGTATGTATAGGGCGAATGTGAGTGAATACAGTGTTGAATGACTGTGGCGCGATCTTAGAGTCTTGTTACTGACTAATGCCGACATGTTCCTAAGATAGGACTATTAAATTAATAGGCCAACAGCCAATAGCAACTAAGAAATATACATCTTGACGTGGGATCCGAACCACAATTTTGCCTAGTTTACAATTTATTAACTGGTCTTATGGGGACGGTCTTATGAACGTGGTATTCAATAGTGCGGATGTTATAATCCCCATTAGATGAAACTACTAAAGTACGAACCTAGTTGACAGCTTAAGGACCTAGTATTTATTTCCATGATATTTTAAACCTACAACTTGGAACGTGACTTTGCTCAACACGTATGACGCAAACCGCAAAACGTCCTTCGTTTCAATGGTGGCTAATTCAACCTCTGCCTTTGATCATCAGGCTTTCAGGAGATGACCGCTATCATGTGGTCTTCAGTTTCTCTTAAAAAAAAATTCGTCTCCAAAATTACTCATCCAAAGTACTCTTTGTTTGATATGTTTTCCTAAAAAAACGACAAAAATCAAAATTTCTTAAAAACGGCTCTAACGATTTTGATAAAAATTTCATGATTAATCGTGCTTAAGATGACAAACAAAATTACACCACTCGCGTGTCTGTAAAAATTCAGGTTTAGAAGTTATGGGGGTTTAAGTGCTAAAAATTCTTATTTTGAAATTTCACAAAATTTGTAATTTCTAAAGAAAATATACTTTTCACCATGAAATTTGACTTGAAAAACTAAATAATCCAGTATTTTGAATCATTAGACTACGTCAACTCGTTGCGAAGATAATTGATATTTTAGTCCGGTGGTAAATGCAGTACGTTGTCCAATGTTATTCTTACGGCAAATATTTAAAAACCGGTGTCTCCGTTATTTAATAACTGATTTTGATATAATTTGGTTTGTATTCGTCTGATAATTAATTGTTAATTTGTTTTATTTCATAATGTAAGTTTTCTATTTTAAATTACTTTAAGGAGAAAGTATGTGTCAGTTCCCTGAAACCGTTTATTTACTTTGATTCACTATCATATACTTTATGTTTTTAGATTATTCAGATTAATATCTAATCCAAATACTCAGCGAAGCGAGCTGCAATCTTCTAGTCTTTCAATAGATTGCCGGTCAAAATTGCTAAAGTAGTCGACATGGTTCCCTCTAGTTCTCCTCTTGAAAGTTCAATTTTTATTATATAACTAGTAAACCTGTTGCTCAAAATTGAGCAATTGTTATGTATTGATTTCAAAATAATAATAATTATGGTTCCTTATTCTAGAACTATTTTATTATTTATATGGTTGAACTTCCTGTTATACTAAAATTTTTTACAAAAGCTTTTTAAAACTTTTTTTTGTGAATACTCAGTTATCTTTAAGGAGATGTCCATGTTTCGCGGCCCTAAGTAGCGTATGACCCGTCTTAATCTCAAACTGAACTAAAATGGTTCAATAAATCTACTTATAATCAATGTTAAGTCTGTTTCTTTTTCTTTTATTTATATTTATAGAATTTATACATAAGAATTTATTTCTCCCTTTAGTATTTTTCTTCGGAATATAAACATAAATATTAAGATCTTCACACAAATAAATGTTTTTAAAACTGAATTCTGACCTTAAGTATGTATTAGGATAATAGTTTATTTATTTACATCTTCCATCAACTGAAATGCCTCCAGCTCTACATGCAATGGTTTCAATTCCATTAACAACATATGGCTTTGCTGAAAAAGTTTGTTTGCTCCTATCAGCTGCTTTATTTGAAATTTCTATTCCCATGTTAAATTTTATGGACCAATATGAAACTTTAAGGGCGTCTAGGGCTCTCCCCTTTAGTCAAACCTTTTTAAATTTTATTTCCTGCAAAACTTCACGCCAAGCTCTTTCTAATGACACCAAAAACATGATAATCGGTTCAGTAGTTTAGGAGGAGTCTTTGTAACAAAAAAACTGCTCGTGTATTAAATAAGTATAGATAAAAATTATATTGAGTATAGAAAATGTAAGTTACTCATTAATATTGGTTAAATTCTGAGAAAGGTTCACAGTAAGTCATTAACCCTCACCCTTAATATAACGTTCGTCCAAATCAATACGAAATAATTGACTGGTGGACTGATGGATTCCTGATAACTCTGGCTTGGAATTGATGGTTATTATCAATTTTAGTTTGCAACAAGATGCTTCCTGCAAAACTTGCTTTGAGATTTTACGTCCAACTTGTAATGCTTCCAATTTATTGTTCGTTCGTTTCAATGTAAACCTTCCATGTAATTGTCTTGCAAGAACAACTGCTAAGTTAAACCAAATTTAGTCTTTATATACAAATATAATATATTAAGTACAAATATTACATATTATATAAGTCCAATAATAATAAATATTAATAATATTTCAGGCTCCTATTTGAATTTAACAGTATATTCTATTATAAAATCGACATAACCATATGCTGATTTTGTTTGCAAAGTGAATAATATTAGTCTCCTAAGTCCGTTAGTTTAAGAATAATAAGAAAAATAAACTGCTTAATCGGAATTCCTACTTGGGTACATTGTCCTACATAATCGCATTGATTCCTAAATAACCTCATTTTGAATCGCTAGCCTTCGGATACCAATAAATAGCCTTCGGATACTAATAGGGGTGTAAATACCTGCTTCACTGGTTACCAGGGTATAAACAGTTCCTCGTTAACTGTTGGATAACAGTGAAGCAGGTATTACTCCATTATTACTAAACAATATCAGCTTTAATTTACAATATTCACAATCATTATAATTCAGTAGCAAGAATAATATTATAATCACCATTAGTGTACATCTACGCACTGACTCTAGAAATCTACTTCGGCATTAATTTTGTTTCTCTCGAATTGATTTCGACCTATTGCAGTTTATCAATAACAATAGAGAGGTCCCATTTCCATCACGATTATTCGTATTTCGCACAGTCGTTCGAACTACTCTATAAACTTACATAGGTTACAAGGGTACCTGTTAAACAAAATTCATTCGTAAGATTTAAATATTAGTTGCTCTGACGAGTATTATACATTGTATCGCTTGAAATGGCGACCTACCCAGGTAGGTAATTTGAGGCAGGTAGGTATGAATGACAGATGAGTGAGGGATGATTGTGGCGCGATCTTCTAGTCTTGTTACTAAGGCCGACATGCTCCTTAGACAGGACTGTTAATTTAGCCCAACAGCCAATGTCAACTAATGGACCTACATTTTAACGTGGGACTAGAACTAAAATTTTGCCTGGTTTACAATGTACGAACTGGTCTAATTATGAGGATGGCCTTATGAACGTAGTATTCAATAGTGCTGAAGTTAATCCCCACTAGGGAACACCGCGTCCATAAGCAGTTCATAGCTATCCACAATTCCTGACCTCCAAGTAGCTGGATTACAGGACGCTCCATCGTCTCAGTCATTGTTAAATATATTACAGTTAATTCTCCTAAAAGAACTATTCTATTGAATATTGTTTACCCTAATTAACCAGTTAACCCACTATTTAATTGTTTGTTGTTGGCTTTTCATTTTACCCCGACAAACACCCGCATTAACTGTCTGTCAGTTTGTCAGTTGACTGAGCCCCATGATTGTCCTCATGGACAAACTGTTCATGGACAAACTGTTTGTCTGATTGCTATCTAATCACAACCCCCCCAGCCTCTACCCCCCCCCCCCAGTTGGGGTTGTGAGGGTAGTGGGGGGGGGGGCAAATCGATGTTGCCTTGGCCTTGCACTTTCTGACGGCCTCTGTGGTAGCTTGGTACTTGTCTATTTACATATTAATTAAACGCATAATACAATTTCGCGACACATTTTTGCGTGGGTTGGAATATTTGCCAAAGTAATATCGTCAATATTTATTACTGACGTATGGCCTGTAGATACTGTATAAAAATGATTTGCTGATTATGCCTAACATGTTTCAAGGAAACTATACTCATCGTCATCAGCGGCGAATCTAAATTTTTCTAGCACAAATTTCTATCGTTATCATGTAATAAAATATTGCCGTTACTGTACTTAAAACATTTACATGTTTGTTTTTGTCAAAAAAATGTTAGTGTGTAAACTTTGTAACAGTTTTTTAAACGTTTTTAGGTAGTACAGTATTAACAACATTTTATAACATGATAACTACAGAAATGTGGGCTAAATGAGTTTAGATTCGCAACTGATAATGAGGAGTAGATTCCTCGAAACATGTTCGGTATGATCAGCAAATCATTTTAATATATATACAGGCTATTACGTAAGTAATAAATATTAACAATTTTAAAAAAACCGTTACTAGAAAAAAAGAAAAACAATAATATTGTCATTTTTTTAATTTTTGCTTGAACATTTATTTTATCTTAGGTAATTTAATTTGTACCCAGGAAACCTTAATATGAGTTTCGTACTGTAGTTCTATGTTACATTAGATTGTATTACTATTTAAGACGCCAGCCACGAGAAAGGGGTAATTCAAGGCGAATATGAGTGAATATGAATATAAGTACACATTTCTCAAGTTCAAATTGCTATTATTGGCCCAGGATCAATTATTGAATACCCCCGTTGCAGCAGACCTGCATACTCAGCGAATTTCAAATGCAAAAACCATATTTCAATCCAACATTTGACATTTGAAAGCATTTTGTCCAAGATTTGACATGTTTTTGAAAGCTCCATAAGAATAACATGGGAAAGAGTATGCAGGTTTGCTGCTACGGGTATATTAAAACTGGGTGTTTTTAATTCATTCTTTAGTAGATCTGAACTAGAAGAAGCCGTTTACCAAGTTTTATCAAGATATGTTGAGAAATAAGCGAGATATAGAATTTTAGTTATTCCCCATAAGGTTAACATTGGGACAACGTACTGTGTTTACCACTTTTAATATCTCGGTAACCAATGGACATAGAGCAGTGATTCAAAATACTAAATTGTTTGTTTTTTTGAGCTGAATTCAATGGTGCCATCAAAAATTCGATAAATTTGGTTTTTCTATGTAAAACCTCAAAAAACCCATTTTTAGGGGGGTTTACCCCCCTTTACCCCCCTTTTCGGTAGTCCGATCGGGCTGGTTTACGAACTCGTCCGAATAATTACTACTTTACAGGTCTGAGCCAAATTTCATTCCAATCGGGCCATTTTTACGGCCGCTATCGTGCTTAAAGACACATAGATATATATATATATATAGATATATATATATGTATATATATAGATATATATATATATGTATGAAAATGAACGAATAGTGTTTTTTGCTTCTGGGGGCCCCAAAACGAAAAGTTATCATGGTCGCGGGCTTAGGTCTTACCATGAGTACTACGGTAACAGCTTCTTCCCTATAGGGAAAATTCGCTAAAATACTGTAATGGATCAATTATTGAATACTGTAATGGTGACCTTAATTCCGTCATTGATCCAAAGAAGTAACTATTTCGTTACCAGTTTCGAGGTTAGTTTACACGGTCATTGTCAAGGGATCACTTTTATGGATAACAATTAACTTGAAAGCTAAATTGTAAATGAGCTACGTTACTACCCTATGTTTTTATTTATTTAACTTTGAAAATATATTTTATTCGAAATTCAACATAATCACTTACTGATTTTTTTGCAAAGATTAAATTATTAATCTCCTAAGAATGTTAATTCTATCTGACAACATTCTTTCATATTTTGCAATAATGATTTATCTATTATACTAATTTGCTAAGGAATTTCTTGTGTACAGCAAAACTCCTTTATTTATGAACCGATTTTGATGATTGAGGTGTCAAATTAAAGGGAATTTTCTGTAGAGGTTATGGAATAATTTTTGTTATCCTAAGTTCAACGTGCTTTGCCCTGCTGGACTTTAAAGTTCCCATGTATTTTAAATGGAAGTATATTTTACCAAACATATGGTTTATATAAACTCTTTTTATTTTTAACTAACAGCTGTCTTGAGAAAAACCTTAATGTCTACCTTCTGTCACTTTGAATTTATTTACATTTTTTGGTTTTTTTAGTTTACAACAACTACTTTGTGAAAGCATTCATACCTTGGTGGATTATTAATATTGAAATATGATATTCAAATAAAATTTAAATCTGTTGTAAAAAATAAATCTGTTGTAGAGGATCACTCACATAAAATAATTTTCAAAAGTGTGTGTAAAAAACGTAATAAAGTAAAACAATAAATTTCATTTCACCAATACCAAACAAATATATTCTCTTCAAACTGTCTGTCTAAAAGAAATTCCTGATCAGTTCTTTAAAGACGGAGACAAACGAATAAGAAGTTCTATTTAAAAAAGTGTTCCAACTTCCAAGTAGTACTTCAAGAAGGGTTTTACACTCCAACAAGAAATATGAAGGATTAGGAATAAGGAAGGTAGCTTGGGAGATATGATTACTGGTTCGCTTAAAAAGGAAATATACCTTAGGATAGAAGTAATTAGTTATCCATAACCAATTATTCAAGATTTGAAGGAGATAGAGTTTTAACTATGGGCCTCCCAGCCACAAAAAGAGAAAACAATATTTTTATGTACAAGCAAGTCCTAAATGTCAAGTGTTGAAGAAGTATGGACTAAATCCAGGGAATGGCGGGATTGCATGAAGACGACCTGTAACGGTGAAGGTTGCCAGAGGGCCTAATAAAATTGTTGCAGACATTAGAATGCGTATGTGAAAAAATTAAAGAAAGAAAACTGTGAACCATATGAAGAGGAGAAGTATGCATTTAGGATATTGGGAGTTCGAGGAAAAGTTGATGATAAAGCGAAAATCAAAAGGAACAAATAAAGGCTTAATACGAGTAGTTAATCTCACATTCAGGTTCGAGACCACTTCTATACAGACCGAGGAAATTCACACATGGAAAATCTATAAACACAACAACTATGCTGTACCTCAGTGGAGAGCAAATATTGATTATTATACTTCTAGAAATCATCAGAAAAAATATGAAAATTAAAGAGAAAACCAAACTAAAATCATAATAACGCTAAGATAACATAATCTTATAAGAATTAAACTAATAATGATATCCAAAATTTCCAAACTATATAATATATGCCTGCTCAAAGTTGACAAAATTTTCTCTCATCATTTAAATGGTTAATTTCATTAACTAGAAACGACTAGTACTATACTAATACTAGTTGTTAACCGTCGTGGCTTCCCCGCCATTGTGATTTATCTAAGTGGACGATAACATTTTTAAGGGTACGCACTTCCTGTTTTAAAAATTCAATAGAATTTTAAGTAATTAAGTAACTTATTATTATTATTATTAAGTTACTATAAATAAATATAATGCCTTAAATCCATAAAAACTGTTTTAATTTAATACATCTCGATAAACAATAGTGTTTGATTCATTATTTTCAGCCAAGACGTGCAATTTTTTTTACTTGACACCCTAGAGCAAGCAACACAAAGCTGCCCGTGTGAGAAGCATGCGTATATTAGTTTAGGAGTCCAATTTTAGATCAAAAAGTGAAAAATTACTTTTAAAATCGTCAAACTCTTTTGACTATAAGTTCTGGTGTCTCCCGCAAGGTAGCAGCACTACCACCCAATAGCACTAAATAGAGTAAACCATTGACTTAACATCTCTTGTAAAGTCAATAGTAAAACCTCTCATATTACGACCGCAACTTAGGGTGTCGGAATTGCCGAGGTGTCGCTATTTCCCCGGTCTACCCAAAGCAATGACTGGGTTGACAGCATAGAGTAAGCAAGACTTCGATTTGAATAAAACAATCTCATCAAACCTCCATATTATACTATCGTGGAATCCATTAATGGGGGCGTCAAGAAAATGCGACTCTCGCAAAACTTCAAAACAGCTAGCTTTTTCCGATGTAATCACATGGGTAAATTATCAGCTGATTAAGTTTTTGAGAGTCGCAATTTTTCACGCCTACCATTAGACCTCCTTTGAAGCTATATATATTGAGTTACTTCGTATGTCAATGTCATTAGCCAAAATAAATATTTTACTAATAAAAAAACTTAGATCCCAGACTGTTTCGAATATCGATCTCAAACTTTTGGCTAAGAAGAAAAAGATAAACGAACAAGAGGTATAGTTTGTAAATGGCCGTAAAAACCTCGGTAGAGTAGGATTCACCTAAGTTGGCCAAAGCGTACTAATCATCTCATCAAACATTTTTATACAAGTCACATTTAAAACATTGTTGGTTACACATGGTGTCTGTTTACATTTTCTCAGAACTGTCAAATCGCAACGTTGCGTTTGTTTACAATGTTGTTATTTTCATTCAACCTTTTTACATAGCTGTCACAGTTTAATTTGATTTTATTTCCTGATTTACATTTACATGTTTTTTTAGTTTGTTTAACTGCTTGTTCATTTTTTTCCTGGGCCAATAAGGAAACACTCTTAACAAGTTTTGACCGCAATATGAAACTATCTCTCTTTTCAGCTGCTGACTTGCAGCAAGTAGTACTGCCTATTCAAAAACTCACCTATTTTTCTTTGTAAATATTATTTCATAAGAAAATCTAAGACTATGTACCAGACCGCATCCATGACACATCCTCTCTCTGTTAATAGATAATTAATTTGGAAAAGCCCCTGAGTAATATTTTAAGCTGCGCAAGTGAACTTCCAGCTGCAATATTGCACCAAAACTTTTCCTTTGTTATAAGTGCTACACTAAAACAGATGTTCGTTGACAATGTTTTCAGCACAGCTGGATTTTATGCTTAAATTCGTAAAAAGCTAATAATTTGTTTACTTTTGTTTTGGCCAACTTAGGTGAATCTTACTCTACTTGTTTGCCGATCGCAAGAAGCATTTTTAAAGTCAATGCTAGTAGGGTTATTCAAGGTAGCAACTTGGGTCCTCTCTTATTCTTGATATACATAAATAACATCACCAAAGTCCATGTATCATGTAAAATATTTCTTTTTACGGATGATACTGCTCTTTTCTTTCATAGTAGATCGTGGGACGAGCTTTTCCAAATTGCGACTAGAGACATTATGGTAGTAAAGAAGTGGTTTGACCAAAATATTTTGACACTCAACGTTTCAAAAACTAAATTCATGCCAATTTCATTAAGAGACCGAGGGAACACGCTCAGAGATAATCTCACAATTCACACTTGTGGTGACGTCAATAACAACAACTGTGTCTGCCAGGCGGTTCAAAGGGTGGAATCTTTCAAATATCCTGGGGTGGTTATTGACAGTAAGCTTAGTTGGGCTGAACATATAAATCATTTAAACAAGAAATTAAGGAAATGCATATTTGCATTCCACCAGCTCAGCACAATCCTTAATTTTAATGAAATCAAGATGGCGTATTTTGCATATGCCCAATCGTTAATGGAAGGTGCAATCATAGCCTGGGGAGGAGCATACAAGTCCACCCTTCAACCTCTGGCGGTAACGCAGAAAGCCATTTTAAAGGCTGCTATGGGTAGGTGCCGACGATACCCTTCGGAGGCGCTCTTCAACGACTGGAACGTATTAGACATAAGACAATTGTTTGTTAGGACTTTACTCATTTATACGTACAAACACGCTGACTGTTTATTTGACAATGTGAACCACACTTACTGAACTAATATATATATAAATATATATATATATATATATATATATATATATATATATATATATATATATATATATTCGAACGAATTGTGTTTTCTGCTTCTGGTGGTCCCAAAATGAAAAGTTATCATGGTCTCGGACTTAGGTCTTACCATGAGACCTACGGTAATAGCTTCTTCCCTATAGGGGAAATTCGCTAAAACTACCTCAACTTAAATAAAGGTTATACGTTACATGTTGTAAACAAGTAAATGTGGATTTGAAATACAGTAGTTCCATAAGTATGACAGTAGAATTCAAAAAGCATAATTTCCAAACCCACATAAAGGACAAATAAAGGAAAGGACACATTTAGGCTTATAGTTTATCGACCCTGTATTATTCACTAATTTACTAATTTTTACGGCCGCGGTGAGGCGCCTTCAAGGGGTTGGCCGGCAATACAGGCACAGACATTATGTTGCGCTCAATTTGAAAGCGCTCAGTATCTCTGTTCTTATATTCCAAGCGTTTTCTTACGTTCTTGTAGAATTAACCAGTGGGTCGAAGGGGTTCATAGCCTCGAATCATAATAGGGAAATTTTTAAATAAAATGATCCTTGTTAATACAGTACAGTATACCTTTATAGCAAACTGGAGTTATGATCTACCGTTATGGTAATATCTAGTACATGGTTTTGAATCAAGTAACAGCACCACACGTAATAAACAAAGCTGACGTTAGGCCTACTACATTCCAAATGGTAGGTATTTTACGTAATTTCTCGATTCCTGGTAAATCTGAAAAAATGCCAGTATCGTCCCGAGTCTCTTGTATGAAACCCTTTAATTTTAGCCCACTCCCATCGTTCTGCAACTTACCAAAACTCCACAAGTTATATTCAAAATTTTGCCTTACTTAATTTTATATAGACTAGTAAACCTATTGCTCGAAATCGAGCAAACCAATCAAATTCCTTTTTTCTGAAGGTGTCCACCTCTTGCACGGAAAATAGCAGCAACGTCTGTGGTAATTGCATTATTTTTTCGACTTTCGTAAAAAACGTTTTTTGCTAAGATATTAATACAAACATCATTCTCTCATGACTGGTGGCATATGTCTGCAATTGTTCAGCAGTTTTAAACGAACAGATGTAAATAAAGTTCAGTTTCCAGCATTAAATGTATTTCATAGTTTTTGTTGCATATCTCCATCCGTCTATGTTTGGTTGTCGTCTTTACGTTGAACTGTACATTTATGCTTCCTTTGGAATAGTGCTTTCTTCCAGTAATAAGGTAACTATTCTATGATGAAAATGTTTATATATACATATATAAACATGACATACCGAAAATTGTTACATTCATGACATTCATATACATATATATATATATATATATATATATATATATATATATATATGAACATTATAAAGACCACCCAATAGACTCATCGAGGTCTATTGGGCTGAGCTTACCATAACAAATGCGGAATCGAATTATTTTAAATTTTCCAAGTAGTTTGAGATGTTTTGTTTGGTCTATTGAGTGAAAGCGTGCTTCTCAATAATGAGTAAAACGTGTCATTTTGCACAATTACCTTCCATTTGTGACGGCTCAATTTATATGAAGTGTTATTGTTTCAATTTGCTTCAGTCCTAAGATTTTTAGATTCGCAAGAAACACATTAGTTTACCCAGGGGCATGAAAGTTAAGGGCTAAACCTCTTATATGAGTCAATGTTCATATCAACACGATTTTGTTCGTGCACCGTTTCATTGGCGTTTCGTTGATACTCATGAGTTCTACGAAAATACCCTCTTCAAATTCGTGGCATTACATTGTTGTTAAAAATAAGTTAAAAGAACTTTAACATTACATACAAAAAATGTGATTTAGATTAAGTTATGGATAAATTGAGTTTATGGGACATCATTACTACAACCACAGAACATCACTAAATTCAAAAAGAACTGGTAAAATATTGTTCATTGTTTACATCATTCATGGTCAGCACTTCACAGTTGAACAACATTAAAATAGTTTTATAAACAATTTATGTCTTCATTTTTAAATAATTACCCACAAACACTTCACATCAACATTCACTATCACTTCCAAGTAAATTGTGTATTCTATCGAGTTCCACAAGGTGTCTTTGTCCTACATAATATTAGTTAAAATAATTATTCTTGGGATGATAATGAAATAAATAAACTAAAACAAATAGTTATTTGAAAATCGACTGTAAATGTGTTTATACAACACACATGATTTTAAATAGGTTGTTTTGGATAGGTAACGGCAGTAATGAATTAATGTTTTCAAAAAAATGACACTTTGTTTCGTAGGTTTTATATTATTATAATAAAACTTTCTGTAATTCAGTATCTATGGCTAAATACGTCTCGTCTTGAGCCAAACTGAAATGGTTTTCTAAATCTCCTTATAAATAAATGTTTAAAGTTTGCCTCAATATAGGCTATATATATTTATTGGTTTCAGTTCCATTAATGACAAATGGTTTTGCTGAAAATCTTTGTTTATTACACTCAGCTGCTTTGTTTGAAATTTATATTCCCATGTTAAATCTCATGGACAAATATGAAACTTTAAGGGCGTCAAATCTTTGTTTATTACACTCAGCTGCTTTGTTTGAAATTTATATTCCCATGTTAAATCTCATGGACAAATATGAAACTTTAAGGGCGTCTAGGGCTCTTCCCTTTCGTCTAACCTTCATAAAATTTATTTCCTGCAAAACTACACGCTAAGCACTTTTCAATGACACCAAAAACATGAAAATCGGTTCAGTAGTTTAGGAGGAGTCTTTGTAACAAAAAAACTGCTCGTGTATTAAATAAGTAAATAAATAAATATATATAGAAGATAGAAGATATGGTGGATCCAAAATGTTAGCGAAAAATGAGTACCCTGTCAAAATTAAGAACCAATCACCAAACAATAATTGGCGGCGGTCCAAAGTCAATACCTTAAAAAATATTGATAAAAATGAAGTTGAGTGATATTTTCCAAAAATTTTCACATGGTGGGAAAAGCCGCAATTTTAAACTTGATTTTAGTCAGGTTCCCATGGTCCGATTTTGGTAAACTTTGGATATATTAAAATATACATTTTATTTAGTAGAATTTTATCAAAAAACGTCTCCTTGCAGGTTTTTAAGGTCATCGAGTAGACTGACTGGACCAATATTGTAAAAGTGATTCATTTATTCAAATAAAAATTCAATGTTCTTATAAGGGTAAAATTTGAAATTAAAAAATCATAATCTTGATTTTTATGTTGAAAATTTTGTATGATTTGGAATGAAGTATTCAACCTAGTTCCACCAAGTTTGTAGCTGATCGCACCAAGGTCACACAGGTGTTAATGTTTACAATGTGACGTTCGGCACTCGCTCTGACCTATGTAACACAACTTTAACATGTACCAGTCCTTAAACCCTAAAACCATCATTTCACATACATGAAAAATACATTCATGATCATTTCATGGCTAAATTTTCGTGATTTTAAGATCAAATGAAACAAGTTGCAAAATGTACGATATTCCATCTAATGAAGCTAAAACTCATCCTAAAAACCTTAAAATCAAATTATGTTTTTATAATAATACTAAAAAACCTATTGCTCGAAATCGAGCAATTGTTATGTATTGATTTCAAAATAAAAATAATTATGGTTCACTATTCTAGAAATATTTTGTTAATTATATGTTTGAGCTTCCTGTAATCCTGAAATTTTTTACAACAGCTTTTTAAAACTAAATTTTTTGTGAATACTCAGTCAACTTTAAGGAGATGTCCATGTTTCGCGGCCCTAAGTAGCGTATGACCCGTCTTAGTCTCAAACCGAACTAAAATGGTTCAATAAACCTACTTATAATCAATGTTAAGTCTGTTTCTTTTTTCTTTTATTTATATTTATAGAATTTATACATAAGAATTTATTCCTCCTTTTATTATTTTTCTTTGGAATATAAACATATGTAAATATTAAGATCTTCACACATGTGATTCAAAATAAATGTTTTTAAAACTGAATTCTGACCTTAAGTATGTATTAGGATAATAGTTTATTTATTCACATCCTCCACCAACTGAAATGCCTCCAGCTCTACATGCAATGGTTTCAATTCCATTAACAACATATGGCTTTGCTGAAAAACTTAGTTTGCTCCAATCAGCTGCTTTATTTGAAATTTCTATTCCCATCTTAAATCTTATGGGCTAATATGAAACTTTAAGGGCGTCTAGGGCTCTTCCCTTTAGTCTAACCTTTTTAAATTTTATTTCCTGCAAAACTTCATGTCAAGCTCTTTCCAATGACACCAAAAACATGAAAATCGGTTCAGTAGTTTAGGAGGAGTCTTTGTAACAAAAAAACTGCTCGCGTATTAAATAAGTAACTAGTAAACCTGTTGCTCGAAATCGAGCAATTGTTATGTATTGATTTCAAAATAAAAATAATTATAGTTCAGTATTCTAGAACTATTCTATTAATTATATGGTTGAACTTCCTATACTAAAACTTTTTACAAAAGCATTTTTAATATAGATTTTTTGTGGATACTCAGTCATCTTTAAGGAGATGTCCATGTTTCACGGCCCTAAGTAGTGTATGACCCGTCTTAATCTCAAACCGAACTAAAATGGTTCAACAAATCTACTTATAATCAATGTTAAGTCGGTTTCTTTTAGCGAATTTCCTTAAAGGAATAAGCTATTACCGTAGGTCTCATGGTAAGACCTAAGCCCGAGACTATGTTAACTTTTCATTTTGGGGCCCCCAGAAGCAAAAAACACTATTCGTTTGAATTTATATATATATATATCTATATATCTATATATATATATGTCTGTTAACACAATAGCGGCCGTAAACATGGTCCGATCTTAATGAAATTTGGTACAGGCGTGTAAAGTGGTAATCACTCGGAGAAGTTCGTGAACCAGCCCGATCGGACCACCGGAAGGGGGGGTAAAGGGGGGTAAACCCCCCCATAAATGGGTTTTTTGAGTTTTTTTGCATAGAAAATTAAAAATTATCCAATTTTTGCTAGCATTATTGAATTCAGCTCAAAAAAACAAACAATTTAGTAATTTGAGTCACTGCTCTATGTCCATTGGTTTCCGAGATATTGAAAGTGGTAAACACAGTACGTTGTCCCAATGTTAACCTTATGGGAAATAAAGAAAATTCTATATCTCGCTTATTTCTCAACATATCTTGATAAAACTTGGTAAATGGCTTCTTCTAGTTCAGATCAACTAAATATTGAATTAAAACCACCCAGTTTTAATATACACGTAGCAGCAAACCTGCATACACTTTCCCCATGTTATTCTTAAGGAGCTTACAAAAACATGTTGAATCTCTGTATGTTGGATTGAAATATGTTGTTTTGCATTTGAAATTCGCTGAGTATGCAGGTCTGCTGCAACGGGGGTATTTTCTTTTATTTACATTTATAGAATTTATACATACGAATTTATTTCTCCTTTTAGTATTTTTCTTTGGAATATAAACATATGTAAATATTAAGATCTTCACACATGTGATTCAAAATAAATGTTTTTAAAACTGAATTCTGACCTTAAGTATGTATTAGGATAATAGTTTATTTATTTACATCTTCCATCAACTGAAATGCCCCCAGCTCTACATGCAATGGTTTCAATTCCATTAACAACATATGGCTTTGCTGAAAAACTTTGTTTGCTCCAATCAGCTGCTTTATTTGAAATTTCTATTCCCATGTTAAATCTTATGGACTAATACGAAACTTTAAGGGCGCCTAGGGCTCTTCCCTTTGGTCAAACCTTTTTAAATTTTATTTCCTGCAAAACTTCACGCCAAGCTCTTTCCAATGACACCAAAAACATGAAAATCGGTTCGGTAGTTTAGGAGGAGTCTTTGTAACAAAAAAACTGCTCGCGTATTAAATAAGTATAGATATAGAATATAGATACTAGCAGGACCCATGGCTTCGCTCACGATAAAAATAAAACATACAGTACCGCCCTTCAATAATATAGTTTTGCATTTTTATATATTCTTCTTGTTGTAAAAACATGATTCTTTATACATGTCAGATGTACTTTCATGAAACAGATGAATGTTTAGACATTTGCTTAGTACGCAGGTCTTCTGTGACAGGGGTATTTTATTCCTGTCTAAAGGGCCTGTCTCACAGATTATAATTGCGGCTGCACCCTAGCTGCCGCAGTTATAATCCTATTTACTTTGAATTTGGTGTAGATATTATTTGCTATTATCTGATTGGCTGGTAATAAATTGGAATCCCATATCCCCATTTTAGTAGGGCATAAAACCAAAATTTGGGGGTTTCGGCTTAATACGGACAATTTAAGCCCTAAAATTTAAATTCAATCCGTCATACCAGTGTGCTGTGTGAGTAATCGTTGTGTACTTATACTGGATTGACATATCAGCATGTTAACAAGAGTTGGCAATTGGCATCCAGAAAAGAACTCCTATTAGCCAAGAAATCATAGCTAATGATAAACTGAGAACATAGTAACATTTGGGGGAGGGGGGGGTTTAGTGAGAATAAATCTATCTCAGTTGCGGTAACAACATTTTATTTTAAGTTTATTATACACAAAGTTTTGTGTTGGTCCTTTGCACTGACATGCCCATGGAGATATGTTTCTTGTCTAATATTATGAGCTCAATTGTGAAATTCAAATCATCATCTCCATGGTACCTGTAAATCAAGAATTTGTCCCTTTTAGTAAAAGGGATAATATGACATATGATAATTATCAGCATGAAGGACCAACATACTGTTAGCCTATCATGGTCTCAAGTTTAGGTCTGACCATGAGACCTACAGTAGGTAATAGCTCCTATAGGAAAAATTCACTGAAACATTTAGTCTCTAAAATGTTTTGTGGATTGAATATAAAAATAAAGTGTGCTTTGCTTGAATATCTTCCATAAAAGTCTGGTACTGTGAAAAAAATTCTTTATTTTTCATAATGTACATTAAAAACTGTGGGCCTTTTCAGTATATAGGCTAGTATAAAGAGAGTTGTGTGTTGGTATATTTCGTGCTGCTGCCAAAACTACACGTTGTACACAGTAGATCTTGGTGTGCACTTAAATTAAAGCTTGGCATCTCATGATGTGCACTATGGTGGTTTGGTATATTTATGATATATTTAAGGACTAAGGCACATGATTGTTTGAGAGGGACCTATTTCAAGCATTTTGAAAGTGCTTTGAATAGTCACTATGGTTACCATTTAAAAAACCTGTCATGGTTACCAACAGAATGCAGCACTAAGAAACAATGAGAATACAACAAGGAAACAATCTCCTGGGCAAAGCCAGGGTTATCAGCTGGTAAAATATATAAATCATAATTTACAAAGAAGAGAACCTTACTTACTAACAAAGTACAAAATGGAGGAGTATTTAAATATTTTTTTAATGAGCAAATAAATGTCACTATCATCTTATTATCACTATCACTGTAATTAAAAATACTAGTAACCATGATAAATTGAAACAGAAATTAAAAGCTTACTTAGTACAAAAAGCTCTAAATTTAATAGAAGAATTCCTTCCACAGGTAGCTCTTAAGTAAAGAAGTTTGTAAGGGCACTATTAAAAAAAATGATAAGCACTCTGTTTGAAATAGTCAGAGATATAAAAAGTTGTACATATGTACATAATATATGTTAGTTATAGTTAGACTAGTTATTGAAATGACACTGTATATTTATACCTATGTATATTTTATGAATACAGATTATTCGAAATTTAAATTTAAATTGAAATATCATTAATAAAATTACTAATTTAGGCCTTATATTAAAATACTAGCTGATCAACAAGGTTTCACCCGTGGAAAAAACATAAAAACTTCCTCTGTCTTTTTTTAGGATTTCATTTGTCATACTTTTTAAGGTTGCTATGACAACCTTATATCCTTGCCTATAATTAAACATTAAAACTTTGAAGTAGCATAGGGCGGAACCCTTTAGGAATTTTGTAAAACCGTTTCTTAGTGTGCATCTAAGACCCAAGGGGAGCACATGTGCCAAATTTCAACTCTTTAGGTATTATAGTTTTGGTGATTTGCTGCCCGATAGAAAACCCCTTCTCCTTTATATATAGAAGATTTACATTTACGACATAGTATTATTATAACTTACAGGTCACGTAATTACGGACGACAGTTATAGGATGAGTTATGTTCGTCGGGGCCACACGATTCGTCTCGATAACTCAATCTGCAGCCACAGCCTGAAAAAAGAGGAATGTGTTGATTCAGTAGTCCAGACCTGTACCGCAACCTGATTTCTTCCGGACTGCAAAACCCTACAAAACCAAAATTAGATGAATTTTTAGCAGCACCGTGCCGAAACGTCCCCACAAGCGGTAACCAAAAGACACAATCGGCACAAATCAAATCAAATCAAAATCACTTTATTAACAAAACATAAACGTTTGTAATTGTAATGGCGTCATTAGTGTTACATTAGTGAGAAAAAATGGCCGAGAGGCAGAGGGTCGCACTAAACCTTGTTGTACACCACTAGCCGCATAAAAAACCAGCTCGTATGAAAGGGGCCTTAATGGTTGCAAGTAAATTTTGATTAGTGATAGTAGGCTAATTTTAACCAGATTAGAAAAATATGAATTTTTTCACTCCAAAATCCTCATAACCTGTAAATCTGAATTTATACAGACAAGCAGATAGTTTCATTTTGTTCGGCTTCTTAAGGGGCATCTTTGTAATCATACTGTTTTGAGGGTAAAATAAAAAATAATATAGGACAACGTACTGTGTTTAGCACATTCAATATCTAGGCAACAGATTGACATAGAATAATAGCCTAGTTCAAAATGTAAAATTGTTTATTTTTTAAGCTGAATCCAATTTAGACAATTAAATGTATATAAAATTAATAAAAACATATAAAATCCTAAAACTAAATTTTATTTAGTTAAAAAAACCCTTCTTAGAGTTACTACTCGTGATGGTTTTCGAACTCAAAGAAATACATGTCGCTCTCAAATTCAAATTCAAATATTTTCATTGCATTAAAGACAATATACATTGCATTGCAAACGTCAAAAGTACAATTTTTTACATACAAAAGTACAATTTTTTCACTTTGTTTAAAAAGTGACACGCCAATGCTAGATTTCATTCGCGTAAATTTGCTCTAATTTTGATTTCCCCAGCGGCTTAGCATGAACTCATCAATCGAGTAAAGCGACTTTGACACTAAAAAGCGTTTAAGTCGAGTTTTGAATTGATTTTGATTTGGGATTTCATTGATTTCTTTAGGGAGCTTGTTAATAAACTTAACACCAGCCTGCGAGGGTAAGTGTCCGCACGCCACAGTCCTATGCTGCTGCGCACGGAAACTGTCCCTGCCTCTGGTGTCATAGTTGTGTATTTGACTGCCCTGAACAACAGAACATTTCGTGCGGCAGTAAAGTACCACCTCGAAGATGTAAAGTGAGGGCAGAGTGAGTAAATCAAGCTCCCTAAAGGCATCCCTGCACGACTCTCTTGGATGCAGATTCAAAATGATTCTGATTGCTCTCTTTTGCAATTTAAACACTCTTTCCAGTCTGTGTTTAGCGCAACCACCCCATAGCCTGATGCCATAAGCCAGGTAGGGGAAAATTAGGCCATAGTAGGCCATTAGAAGTATATTTCTAGAACATACTTTGGCTAGGTTGCGGAGAGCAAAAATACCCGAGGTGACCTTTGAACAAACATGGTAAACATGGTCGCTCCACGTCAGACCTCTATCGAGGATCATTCCGAGGAACTTTGTTGAATCAGTTAACTCTAGGAGGTCTTCATCCACCATGACAACTGGTTGCAGGTCAGCCTCCTGCTGTCGAAGACGAAACAAAATCACATTCGACTTCGAATTGTTCGTTCTCAAATTGATATCTGAGAAGAACTGAATGCAGGAATTCAGATCAACAAAAGAATTTAGTTCCAAGTCCACTTTTGAACTTGATTTCACACAGAGAGTCGTGTCATCTGCATACTGGATCACCTTTCCATTCTGGATTGATGAACCTAAATTGTTAACATACAGCAAAAGTAGAACTGGTCCTAATATTGATCCCTGGGGGACGCCATAGGATATACCCTCCTTTAGAGAAAGTTTGTTTTCAACCTGCACTTGCTGAGTTCTATCTTTCAAGTACGAGGTGACCCACCTGAGGGGTAGGCCTCGAATGCCGTACTGCTCTAACTGGTGCAACAGTGTCTCATGATGCACACAGTCAAAAGCCTTAGAGAGATCGAGAAATACGCTTAGCACATGTTCTCTCCTCTCTATGCTCTATCGACAACTAACTCAATGAGGTTCGTCACCGCATCAATTGTTGATTTGGTTTTTCGAAATCCAAATTGGTTTTCAGAAAGAATGTTGAAACGTTCAAGGAAAAGCGTGAGCCTGTTGAGAAAGAGTTTCTCAAAGACCTTGCTGAAGACAGGGAGAATGGATATTGGACGATAGTTGCTTGAAGAGCTCGGATCGTCTTTTTTGAAGATTGGAACAACTTTGGCTGTTTTTAGAAGTGATGGAAAAACTCCTTCTTGGAATGAGAAGTTCACAAGCTTGGTTGGGGGTTTTTTAATGTGCTTAAAGCATCGTTTCACCAACCAAACAGACATTCCGTTAATGTCACACGATTTTTTTGGACTCAGACTTTCAACAACACGAGCCACCTCATCCTCGTCCACAGGAGTCAAGGCCATAGACGACAATAGGGGTTCGGCTAAAATTTTGAATGGCTTTTCAAAGGGGACATCAGGCGTTGCCACGGTTGAAAAAAATTTGTTAAATTCACAGGCGACGTCATAGGGATTTTCAACAAGACCTTCCTGTGATTCGAGTTTGATTGGTTTTGAAAAGGTTTTAGGATTCCTTGAACTATTAATTATTCCCCACGCAGTTTTTGAAAAATTTTCACAAGACCGGAGGGTTTTCTCAATGTCATACGATTTTGCGGCATGGATGCCTTTACGATAAATTCGTTTATAATTTCTGTAATATTCCTTCTCGTCGTTTGTTCGAACGTAAATCGTGTGTAAAAATTTAAGTCTTTCCCTTGATTTAAGAATTCCTCGAGTGATCCATTTGTTTTTTGAATTTTTCTGCATTTGTTTCTTTTTTTGGTATGGGCATGAGATATTGAGGTGGAACATAAAACAATTGTTAAAATATTCAAAAGATTCGTCTACTGAGTCGAAATGATTTAAAAAATCTCAAGTTTCTTTTTGTAATCTATTGTTTAGTGAATCGATGTCTTTGGGCTGAGTATCCCTTTGAATTTTGAACGTAATTGGCAACTTTTCCGGCATTTGTCCATGGACCACAACTTCCTGCGCAAAATGGTCTGAGATGGCAGTGTTGAAGACCGAAACTGAGCTATTGGGAATGTTTGTGATGATGTTGTCGATGACTGTACTCGACGTCGCTGTTACCCGAGTTGCCGAGTCCACAGACCAGATTAGACCAAATGAGTTCAGAATATCCCGAAACCGCTGGGTAAGGGGATGGGTGTGGTTTAGAACGTCAATATTAAAGTCACCTACTACAATAAATCTTGTTGTTTTTTTACTAAGAAAATTAAGCAGGGTTTCGAATTTTTCGAAAAAATTTAAACTACATCCATTTGGGGATCGGTAAATACCGATGACATACACTTTACCAAAAGAATCTAAGGTGACTTTAATACCAGCTGCTTCAACATCTAGATCTGTACTGTAATCAATGTGGAATGGTTCAAAATTTAGAAACTGTTTCAGGAAAATTGCCACACCCCCCATTACTCTAACAGTACGTGCCAAATTTCATCGCGATCGGACCTTTTTTACGAAAGTTATCGTGCCTACAGACATATTTATACATGTAAGTAAATAAATATATATATATATATATATATATATATATATATATATATACTAGAGGCCCCATGCGCAAATTGCGCATTTTTATAATTTTTATGTTTTGTGGGAAACTCGCCTACAGTTAAAATAAATTGCATGACTTCAAACTCACCTTTAATAACCAAATTAACCTTTTCAATTGAAATTTAAAGACCTCACCTAAGTAAACAAAGGCCTGACTGAACAAAACACACAAAGTTTTTATTTGTGATGTATTTTTATGTATGTATGATGGATTTTATGATGTATTTGATGTATTATGTATTTTATGATGTATTTTTATTTGTGACGCCCTTCCACTGTTTTTTATTTTGGTTGTCTTCTCGCACAACAGTAGGATAACGGAAGTTTTTTTAGGAAGCCCTTGTGCAAATTGCTCATTTTAATATTTTCTCTGGTGTTCAATTAGTCTTTTTCTCTCAGGAGTTCTATGTTCTTGCAGAAGGTTACGCGTACTTTCCTTAATCACATCGAGTCGTTTTAGCGAATTTCCCCTATAGGGAAGAAGCTGTTACCGTAGTACTCATGGTAAGACCTAAGCCCGAGATCATGATAACTTTTCGTTTTGGGGCCCCCAGAAGCAAAAAACACTATTCGTTCATTTTCATAAATATATATATATATATATGTGTGTGTCTTTAAGCACGATAACTCGCGTAAGAATGGTCCAATCTTAATGAAATTTGGCATGGATGTGTAAAGTAGTAATTATTCGGACGAGTTCGTAATCCAGCCCAATCCGACTACCGGAAGGGGGGGTAAAGGGGGGTAAACCCCCCCAAAGATGGGTTTTTTGAGTTTTTTACACAGAAAAATAAAAATAACCCGATTTTTATTGGCACCATTGAATTCAGCTCAAAAAAACAAACAATTTAGTATTTTGGATCACTGTTCTATGTCCATTGGTTACCGAGATATTGAAAGTGGTAAACACAGTACGTTGTCCCAATGTTAACCTTATGGGAAATAAGTAAAATTCTATATCTCGCTTATTTCTCAACACATCTTGATAAAACTTGGTAAGTGGCTTCTTCTAGTTCAGATCTACTAAATATTGAATTAAAACCACCCAGTTTTAATATACCCGTCGCAGCAAACCTGCATACTCATTCCCCATGTTATTCTTATGGAGCTTTCAAAAACCTGTAAAATCTCGCTATGTTGGATTGAAATATGTTGTTTTGTACTGGAAATTCGCTGAGTATGCAGGTCTGCTGCAACGGGGGTATTTCTCTATGCCCTCTTCTACTTTGTTTCAGGGTTCAGTTTGCAATATATTTAAAATCTAATGATCATGGATCTTCACCATAAAAAATTATTTTCCTGCCTCAATTTGGCTAAAATAGTCTATGAAAGTGGCCCAAAATCATGTTTCTGCCCTGCATTTGGATTTTGTTTACATTAGCATTCAATCTTTTTTGTTTACAATGTGACTAGTTAGAAATTAGTCTCTACAAGGTAGTCAGCTGGTAAATTACAATCACATTTTAAAACCGTTATAACGCAAGTTGGTCAGCACTGGAGCGTTGAAAGCGCCCTCTATAAATAAATTAAAGCCTTGGGGGTCGAAGCCGAAAAAGAAATGCCTATTTTAACTATCTGTCGCAGGTGCGCTACATTATAAGCTTTGAAATGACACCTCAATCATAAAAGTCGGTTCAGTAGGACGCCTGAAAAAGGGATCTAACAGAAAAAACTTATTGTATTAAGTATATAGATATATATATGTAAATGAACAAACTGTGTTTTTGGGGAAAATTCGCTAAAAGATTATCCATAGGGCTTAAAAGTGTCATCATTTTCAGAAGTGCTTTGGTTCATGCCAGTCACAAGCAACGAGTTTAGCTTCAAGTCATAAATCATCAATCACATTCAGTCATTCTGTGAGCGAGCACTCAACTTTCTGCATGTTATTGTACCTCTATATGACAGTACAAAAACACAATTGAAAAAAAATCAGTCCTCTACTAAGATGATTAGTAAACCATGGTGGGTGCTTGCTAAGTAAAAGCAAGTATTTTGTGCAGAGAGGTGGATCCTGATAGTGGGAGAGGGAGTGGGATGACGTCACTACCCTCCACCGTTGGCGGTGCAATGATTTCCTGAATTGTGATTTCCTCAGTTGCACTGCTGGCTTAATTAATTTGCCTAATATCGTCAATGCCAAGTTTGACTTACAGTAAGCACTGGGTCGACCGAACCATCCAAATATTTTTCCGTCTGCCGAACTGTGGAAGAGTCCTCCGCAAGTTTCACCGTCCTGATTTTCCAGTTCACCGTGAGCAATCACCAGCATCTGTAAAGCAAAACGACACTATCTTATACAGGGTGTTCGAAAAATATGGGGAAATAAGTTTGTAATGTTTCATTCGCCTCATCCATATTTGTTATTGTAAATATTATTATTTTCTTGTTTCCTTAGATTAGTTATCGCAAGTTCCACATAATTTATTTAATACTTAACCAAATAAGATAAATACAGATAATAGTTAATTAATTAATGAGTTTTAATGTTCAATACTTGTCATTATTTAGTTTATCATTTTATCCATCACCCCTCAGAAGATCATCCATTCATTATAAGTTAAGAATATTAAAAATCATAATTATTATTTCAAAATTAATTGTTATAAAATTTAGATTCTTAAAATTTGAGAAATGATTTATTAATAATAGCCCCACCCAAAAAACAACATATCCTTTTATTAATAATAATAATGTGAGAGAGTTGTAATTAAAAATAATTTCATATAATATAAAATTCAAAATTAAGTCTCATAATTTATACCAAAATTCCAGTGACCAGTGAAATGTATTTCTGCATCCTACAAGACATCTGGACAACAATACTACTGTTGTACTTGGACACATACCTGAGCATGATTGAGCCTCCAGCACCCAGCAAGAACAGTGATAAAATGAATTTATAAATTCTGGAGATACAATTCTCCATTTCAAATTAGGCCCAGTTGGACTAAGATTCGCATAGCCTAGTCCTGTTTCAAATAGGGAAATTTGCCTGAGTACCATTTAAAGTCAACCCCTTTTGTCAACATCAAGATTCAAAGTACCAGGTGAAGAAAATGTTGTGAGCAGATTTGGTAACCACCATTTTGATTCAACAAGGACTATCATAACTTCCAATTCATCATTTTGATCAAGCCTAATAACTTAATTTATTTCAACTAAACTATCTATTCAAGTGAACTTTCTTGTATTCTTTGTGAACTTAAATTGACTCAATTTTCATTAGGCCTATTTTAAATTCTGGCATATTTTATATCTGTACCAAAATTCAATCAAATTTGGCTTTAGATTATCACTTCATTAAAAGAGCTAAGGTTATTTCCGGCACAAACCTCTCCCTGAGAATAAGAACCCATATCTATTGTATATTTTATTTCATTAATAAATATTCTTTGCTTATGTGAATGCATAACCGACTTCTTTATTTAATAGTATTAGACATAGGCAAATAGGTTTCTTAGCGTCAGTCAAGAGCCATGGCGTCCCCTTGCTGCCACGTCACCAACGTCAAGAAGATAGTCGTGGCAGAAGAGTACTTAGATTAAAATAGAATAAGTCATTTATCAATAAACAGCAAATAAATAAATAAATGTATAAATATTTAGATAAATTTATATATATGTGTATTTGTAAGTTACGTAGTGATTCCTTGGGTAAAAATAATCACAAAATATTATATAAACATAGGTCCTAAAGTGCTCTGTTTTCCGTCTGTGTAAAATACAGACTTATTTATTGTTCAAGCTAATTTTGATGGTTGTAAGTATAGTTTGATTAATTATTATAATTTTAAGACAGACGTTTATGATTTTTACATATTTAATCATATCTCTCGAACCACTCAGCATATAAACTTCAAACTCGGTATATGGATAACCACTATTAAGAACTATTTTCGTAAGAAGTATCGAGTTTATATTTTGTACCATTTAAATATGGCGACTGCTTTTTGTTTTCAAAGCTAAATATCTTAAAAACTGTAAATTTTAGAAAAAGTATACGAGAGACAAAAAAGTCGAGAAATTTAATATTATATATAATTAAAGTTGATATTAAAATTATAACAATCGGAGAACTAATAATGGAGAAATTTTACGTTTTCCGACTAAAAACATGCAATTTCCGACCAGAATGTTCTATGAAACCATGTTTTTATGCAGAAAAGTTAAAATTTCTCCGTTATTAGTAGTCTGATTATCATAATGTTAATATCAGCATTAATTAGATTAAATTCTGTAAGTTTTTTGTCTCTTGTGTAATTTTTCTAAAATGTACGGTCATTTACTGCACCATGGGTTTTGAACTGGAAACGTAATCTAAAGCTGGATTTTACTTACCATTATGAGAAGCAGCATTATGATGAAGAGGGTCGTGAAAAAGTACATGATTCCAAGACTTGGGGTGACTGATTGAGTGGAGTGCGGACCTAACTACACAGTTCTTTATTTTAAAATGGAAGGTGGTTCACCATCACTATTGCGCAAAATGTTGCATCAACTCCAATTAGTTGCACATGTGTTGCGTAACTGGCATTGTCGTTCGATGGCCAAATAACGGCTTCTCAACTAAGAAATAAAATGTATCATAATTTTAAAACTTAACAGATGTGGTAGTATGGCTTATAAATGTCAAACAAATTTTTATTTTGTACTTGTTTGAGACCGGTTTCGGTTCTATAAAAAACATCTTCAGTCAGGTCTCGAAATTAATCTATGATATTAAAAGTGGAGAGCAATTTCGTGATTGTCGAGATATTAAAAAATTATTTTGAGAGCGCTACACAAACAAAAAAATATTTTTATATTTTTCCAGCACATTAACAGTTTTAAGCACATTTTTTACCAGTTATAGGTTAATAGACGGTATCAGCAAACTGACACATACTTTCTCCCTTAAAGCCATTTAAAGCAAGAAAACCTAAATAAAGAAGTAAAACAAATTCAACTAATTTGTTAAATTACATACAAAATTAAAAATACATACAAAATTTTATCAAATTCGGTTGGTAATTAATGGTGGTATCGGTTTTTAAACATTTGACAACATACTGTATTTACCGCCAAAGAAAAATATCATTTATCTTCACAACCAGTTGATGTAGACTAAATAGTTCAAAATACAGACTTATTTATTATTCAAGCTAATTTTGATGGTTGTAAATATAGTTTGATTAATTATTATAATTTTAAGTCAATTTAAAAAATTTAAATTTTTTTAATTCTTAAATCATCATAACTTCTGTGTCTGAATTTTTACCGCCGTGCGGGTGATGGCATTTTGTTTGTCATCTTAAGCACTAAATACCCCTGTTGTAGCATAACTAACTCAATAACTCAATAACTCGTTTATTCAGCCAAATTGACAAATTACATTGCATTAGCCAAGTCATAATGCACATTAAAACTAAAGAAAACACTTCTCAAAATAAACCCTTAAAGTTATACGATTGCAACGTTACAAGCTAAGAAGATCCGTCAGCAAGAAACTCACGGACACTGTAGTAACACCTTTGCACAAGAAAAGACTTAAGGTGCCTTTTAAAGCTTTTTGGGTCGCTTAAGGATTTGAGAACGTTTGGCAAGGCGTTAAAAAGTTTAACGGCATTGAAAGAGAGATGCTTTTGAAAGAAAGTTGTTGAATGTGTGGGTACTCTCAAGCAAGAACTTTTACGTAGTGGATAGGTATGGGCGGTGTTGCTTTGAAACTGAGATGAATTTAATTTGAGAAAATTCAGTGCTTCCAAGATGTAAATTGAGGGAAAAGTCAGAATTCTTGACGAAACGAAGGACTCTTTGCAGGTCTGTCTACTAGCAAGGCCAAAAATGACGCGGATAGGTTTTTTCTGCTGCCTAAAAAGAAAGAGGGTTCTAGAGTTCTCGCCGCCCCAAATCGCAACAGCATAAATCAAGTATGGAAAGGTTACACCATAGTAAGCAGTCAGAAGGACATCCTGATTACAAAATTTCGCCAGTTGACGCAAAAGAAATATCCCAGAACTGACTTTCCTGCAGACAGCACTAATTTGTGGATGGTATAAACTATCCGGAAATCGACTATTAATCAGATCAGTTACCTCCGTCCAAAATTAATACTTAATAAGAGATTCATTCATGGTTTTCTCACATTAGTACAACAAATAAAAATTGTTTAAAAATAAAACTTATAAGCTCCCACGAGGAAGCACGTATCTAGACGACATACAATAGGAGAGCATTATATTTCAAGGTCTTACTAGGAAGGAGGCAAATGACCGAGATCAGTTCGATTCTCATGGGAGAAATTATATTAGAAAAATTGGAATAACTCACCATCAGCGACACGCCTTATTCTCGGAACAATAGGGCTGGACTTCAGTCGTTCTCCCAATGGCTCCGTAGGTATCGGATTCGCCATCGCCGATTGGCAGGAGGGCGTGACAATAGCACTACGGGGGAAAAGTCCGAGGGAAGGGAGAGTGATGGAAAAATTGAAAGGAAGAGTTAGGAAATCAGTCTTCGAAGAGGAGTAGAAGTAATAAGTTGGGGAACTCAGGGGCCACTCTGAATTGAGTAGGAGTTGGTAAACCGTCGCGGACAGTATTAAGCACCCGTCGGCACCCTCGAGATAGTCTATCTCCCCAACGCACGAACTTCGAGATTTCGCTTCGAGACTCGCACCACCGAGGGACATCCAGCGGAAGACATCCTACCGGAACGAGACCCAGGCCACCGGAGACCAACACCGAGGCGACGCACACCATCAGGAGGCAACGCACACCACCGAGGGGGCGAAGACACCACCGAGGATCACGCAGACCACCGAAAGGAGTGGAGATCACCGAGAGGAGACACCGACTCGGGGATCCACGCGGGCCTTCAACTGGCTGGCGACGCGGGCGTAACACGGGTCCACCAGGAAAGATGCAGCGGGTATGTCCCCAATCAAATTAAAATAATTTGGTGCACTATAAGCTCAATTAAACTCTCGGAGAAAGAATTTGAAAGTCCAACCCAAAGGGATAAATTGAATAACAATAATTTAAATAAATAAATATTAAATAATAAACTTGTATCGAACAAAGATAATAATAATGAAATGAAATAAACTGTTTATTAACAACGCAAATAAAATCCATTAAAGGAATGACTGTCTAAGAAATAGATCCTATCTCCACTTAGGAAGGAAAGTGAGATAGACAATTGTCAATATAAAAGACAATTGTAAATATAAAATAAGGTTAACCATTTGTGAATAGTTGTGAAAGACATTATAGTTAACTTGTCGTTTATTCTTATCAAAATATAAGAGTCATTTTGATTTTCTTTGTGTAAAAGGGTTTGTACTTGTATATAATATGTAATATCTTTATTAAGGTCCTTGTAGCGTACATGATAATCAATACAATATATTTCAACCTATAAAATGTGTATTCAATTTATATAATACTATGAAAAATTGACTCTACTAAGGAAAACAGTTCACTCAGTGACCTATAACATATTTGGAGAATATAATTTTCAAGAGGGTCAGTAAATAAGTAGTGCACAATGTATATTTAATAGTTCATGTATATTAAAGGAAATTATTGCTCTACAGTGTGTTCACTCAATCTACGTTCCTTTGTGTCACCTTTCACTTGCCATGCGAGTTACACAGTCTATGCTCTGAACCAGTCTGTTTAAGGTTCCCTCAGAACCCCCAAAGTTTACAATGGAAATTCAAATTTTCGTCCACCAGCAAACCCAAAAATTTGACCTGAGTAGTGGCTTCAAGCTCGCTTTCATCCAAAATGAAATTTTCTTTGTTGTTGTTTTTCCGAATTGAAAATTCAACAAGCTCAGTTTTTGATGAGTTCAGTTTCAAAAAATGATCTTCAAACCACTGCATCAAGCCACTCGCTTGTATAAAGGCACCTATTGTTACGTCGAGTCGGTTAGAGCCAGAGACAGAGAGTGAGTATGAGCATAACTGCATACTCAGTGAGATTCAAAGGCGAAGACGCTCTTGATTCTTTTTTTTTGTAAAACCACATTAGATGGAAGAAAAGAAGAAACTAAGAAATATATGTTTTTTTTGTGTCTTGCTACGCCAGTGGCATTTTTTAACGTTTTGATCGGGAACGGTCCAAACCCGTTTTAATTATGGTATTTAATTACACTGGAATAACGACACAACAAATTGAAAACAGATTCAAGAAGTACAGTGTTTCTGTAGCATTTAAGACACAGAACAAAATGGGGAAAATTCGACACCCAAGAATTTAAAAATGCAACAAATTTGATTCTGCTGGAATATACAAAACTAGCTGCAATGACCGTGATAAATTTTATAAAGGACAGTGAATTTTGTAAAAAGGTATAAGAACCATATATCAGCCTGGAAAAACAAGGGAAGTGTTGTAAAATGTGTGTGTGTGTGTGTGTGTGTGTGTGTGTGTGTGTGTGTGTGTGTGTGTGTGTGTGTGTGTGTGTGTGTGTGAGTGAAGCTAGAGACGACACCAGTGGTCCGATTTTCATGAAATTTGGCATGTAGGTATAAAGCCGTGGTATCTCCAGGCGTATTTTTCATTTTTTTGAATTTTTTATTTTTAAGGGTATTTACCCCACAAAAACCCATAAAAAATGACAAAAATCCAAATTTTTAAAAAACGGCTCTAACAATTTTGATAAAATTTTCATGGTTTTTAGTCCATAAGATGACAAACAAAATGACACCACCTGCATGTCTGTAAATATTCAGGTTCGGATGTTATGGGGGTTTAAGTGTTATAAAATTCATATTTTTCAAATTTCACAAAATCCGTGTCCTCTAAATAAAATATACTTGCAACCATTAAATTTGACTTGAAAAACTAAATAATCTAGTATTTTGAATCATTAGTTTACGTCAACTGGTTGCGGAGATAATTGACATTTTAGTTCGGCGGAAAACGCAGTACGTTGTCCAATGTTATTCTTATGGCAAATATTTTAAAACCGATATTTCCGATATTTATTTTCTAACCGATTTTGATAAAATTTGGTATAAATTTGTGTGATGATTAATTGTTAGTTTGTTTTATTTCACTACATCTGTTTTCTGGTTTAAAAAGACTTGAAGGGAGAAAGTATGTGTCAGTTTCCTGATACCGTTTATTTTTGAAATGGGTGAATTGACAAGCGAGTGTTTCCCTCAAGTTATTTGTTTCTAATTTTAAAATGAATTCACTGATAAAAATAAAAATATTCCTAACTAACTTTATGAATTAAGCCTAAAATATCTGTGTATATCATTTCAATAGACATTTATTCTTAAAAATTCATAATTTTAATATAGACATCATATACATTGAGTATTTCACCAATCCAACCATTTTTAGCCTACTCAGCAAGCAATAGGCTGTTGAGTAAAAACGTGTGAGTTGACAGGACATGCTTCTTCTTCTTCTTCTTCTCTTTTGGAGGAAGTAATAACAGTAATCATGGAAAGCCTTTCCAGGTCATGTTTACTTTCTAATATTAAATATTTAAATGCGTTCGGATAGCCTTTGAAGTAATTAATTATAAAATGCCTTACAACTGAATTGACCTATAATTATACTAAGATAGTTCAGTTAAAGCACAGATTACACAATGAGTAATCTGTGGTTAAAGTCATGAAAAACGAGGTAATTCCTTAAATTGGTCAATGTTTACATTTGGCTTTTTAGTTTGACAGATGTATCGTTTGAAACGTTGACACCCCACAAGGTGGTTTAAACAATGCTACTATCAGCTGTTAGGTGACTTGACGATTGACTCACTACTCAATTCTCAACCGTTTCAAAAATAGGGCCCCTGTTGTGGAGCCTTGATTGTTGTGTTTGATCATGAACCTCATCATGTCCAAGGCCATGCTCATGTCGTTGTGCTCACTAATTGTGGAAGATAAGTTCCTGTGACTCTAACGGATGTAAATGATGTGCTTCAACTCGTCAATGAGTACTTAATAAATTAGAGGACCAAAGCTGTGGCCAGGAAATTTTTTGGGGGGGTTTGGGCTCCGCGGTTACAAACTTCCTAACCTTTCATTTAATCACAATTTCAACATTTTCGGGAAGGGGGGGTTGACCCCCTGACCCCCCCATTAGCTATGGCCTTGCAGAGGACCAATGATTTGAGAAGGATAATTCTATTTTGATGGGCAACAGGGAAAACATACTAACACAAATTCACTTTGCGATAATTTATTTAAAATAATATTTCCGTATACAAAAAAATCAATGCATACACTACAATACACAAATAAAACACTACACCAAACTACTCTAAAAAAATCTTAAACCTAGTCGTAAACGTAAACACAGTAACATACTTACTTCATACTTCATACTTCTCCTCTTCGTCTGTGACCAGTGGTTACTGGATTGACAGCGTCACTATTATTACACTACTAAAACTAACATATATTTAAAACTAGCAGTTGCCCGTGGCTTCGCTCACGATAACAATTTTAACACCCGCTGTCTGGTGCCACATACTGAGTTTATGATTAAATCGGTAAGATACAAAAACTATTGGTGACTTTAATATAGTACATATCACCTAAATAAAGAAAAAACAACCATGATAAAAGGAACCAAACTATAAATCAGCTGTAGAGACCTATCTGTAGGCCCTACGTGAAGCGTAAACCGCATTCTTGATTAAATGAAAATTGACAATTTCAAGGAAAGATCGTCCATTAAATTATACAGAAAGATTTTAGACCGTTGACCCCACCGAAAAACCCTGAAAACTTTGAATTTTGAAAAACCCGTTCTCAGCGGATGCTCACGCCCTATAGCAAGGCCACACTAACGTCCATGAAAAGTTTCAAGGTCCGAAGTCAAGTTCAGGTAGTTTGGGCTGTGCGATGATAGGTCAGTGGTATTTGACAAATGTAAATTAGATATCCTTTCATTAGCCAGAAAAATGTTTTAGGAATCCGCTAAGGGTGTCGCTGCCGACGGGAGAACCTAGAAATATTGCTGCCCCGCCGCACGAGGCATTTTTATTTGGCCTCTCTATACTACACATGTCAGCACATTCCAGCGCCCCCACCGATAAAACCCCTAAGGGTGTCGATGCCTGGGAAGGCTTATACTCAGTAGGCCTAACGTTGAATCTGTGCTATAGTACAGAGTGCCCCTGAGGCAAGAAATACCCTCTTCGCAGCAGACCGTGCGTACTTGGTGAATCTTAAAGCAGTTTCCTGTTTCATGAAATTTTATATACGTAGAGTAGAAAATGCCTTGATTAAATGCCACCGAAGTATTTTCTAATGTTTTTAGGGTCTATTTTGAACAACAACAAAATAACAGAGCCGTCCCGCAATTTTTTACAAATGGTTTACATTATATCTTTTATTAACAGCTGTTATAAGGAAGGAAGGACTTTTAAGTATCTTTAGTCAGTGATTTATTTTATTTTTTACAGACAGCTGGTTTTACATTCTATGAAATTAATGTAAATGAATATAAACATTTCATCACTTATAATTGTGGCATAAGGATATTAATATGTGATCTTTGAGAGGGTCTGTGCGCGACCTTGGTCTGTGGTGGAGTCCGAGGGTCAGATCAGGATGAAAATCCTGATAAATGTATAATGAATGGGAAAATATTAACTTTATATAGTACATGTCAATTAAAAAGAAATATTATAAACCAAAACATAAAACTGAATGAAACCATAAAACATCTGTAACGACGAATCAATTAGTGAAGGTAACTACCATCTGCTTGGAACACTGAAAATGTAAACAAAACGTCATCCCCTTGAATTATGGGAAAATTCAAAACAAAAGTGGTCGAAATCAATTAAAACTCGGTTTTTAGAAGCTTACTATTTAATTTCAAAAAAACGTACGCTAGTTTTAAGTCGTCTAAAACCTTCTCATATGTGCATACTACACAGGAAAAAAGTTTCAGCCATAAAAGTAATTTAGTTTTTGCGTGAAAAGCGGTCTAAAGTGTGATGTTGAGCGTTACCAACACACATCGTGACATAAATTGAGTTAAGGCTTGATTCGGATTCTCTGACCTTCAAAACGCAAAAATAACCAAACATTTCATAATTCTAAGCAATGTACAGACAAAACTCTAATTTTATTTATATAGACTGTACAATATTTACAAACATGCATGGCGGCAGGTCTTTATTCGGTAGGCCTAAATTTCCTCCAGGTCGGCTTGAAAGTACTCCTCAATGGAGTAAAAAGGAGTTTTCCTTAGCCAGTCCTCAACCCGTTTGCTAAATTCTTTGCAATCTAGGTTTCTTATCTTAACAGGCAGCCGGTTAAACATCTTCATAGCCAAAACCGGGAAACATTCTTTTTTCTTGCTTAGCCTACAGAAGGGAACGTCAACTTTCTCTTTCCCACGGGTATCGTAGGGGTGTTGGTCTCCCCTTCTAGAAAGTGACAAGTAGTTCTTCTTAATATGAAGAAGACTAAGCAAGATGTATTGGCTGTATATGGTGAGGATTCCTAGCCTGATGAAGATAGGCCTGCAGTGGTCACGGAACCCGGCCGAGTCAATAATACGCAGGGCTTTCTTTTGCTGGAGGAGGATGTTCTTACACCCCGCGGCATGTCCCCACAACTGGAGGCCATAGGTAACATGGCTGTGGAACAGGGCGTGGTACACAACCAGAAGGTGACTCTTAGACAACAAAGATTTCAGGCGCCTAAGAAGAAATGTTACCTTGGCTAACTTTAGGCAGATGTTGGCCGTATGACTACTCCAGTTTAGCTTACTGTCGATTGTGAAGCCCAGCAGCTTAACTTCTAGAGACTCAGTAGGCTGGCTCAGACTAAGACTGCAGACCATTTCTTGTGTCTTATCTTCGTTCAGGCTAAGTTTGTTGTCCGAGAACCATTGTTTGGCTAAGGCAAAGTTTTCAGCTACCGACTCCTGCGCCATGTCGGATGTTTTCCCACTAGCAAAAAAGGTGGTATAATCTGCAAACAGAAGAATGTCTCCCAGTACACCGAGGTCATTGATCAGGACCAAGAAGAGAACCGGTCCAATGACCGAACCTTGAGGAACGCCATGACTGACAGGAAGGGATGCGGAGTTCGCTCCGCACCTACGAAGACAGTCGTGACAGCACGTTTACTGAGGGTTGGGTTGATAGTTGTACCCCGGGTACTGGCCCTGCTGGGCAGGGGTAGCCGCCCGGGGCGCCATGGGTGGCCGGGTACTGCCCGCCGTAGCCCTGCTGGTAGCTCTTCGGGTACGGTTGCTGGCCACTGGGGTAAGTCTGGGCGCTCGGGTAGCCCCCCGCCGGCTGGTCGGGGGGTAGGTCAGCGTGGCGGCCGACGGCGCGACGGTGGACTGCGGCGGGTAAGAGGTCTGCGGGTCGGGCGAGGCGACGGTGGAAGGTCCGTAGTTACCGGGTTGTGCGGGGAACCCCCCCCCCCCCCCTGGGGCGGGGGCGGGGCGGCCTGCTGCCCGGGGGCCGGGGGGTGCGGACTGCGGGGGCTGGCCGCTAGGGTAGGACTGATACCCCGGGCCGTAGCTCCCCGGCTGAGCGTTGGCAGGGAAGTACCCCGATGGCGGAGGGTTGCTGTAGGCCCCGCCGGACTGCTGGTAGTTACCGGTGGGGTTGGCCCCGCCGGGGTACCCTTGAGGCGGGGGCCCCTGAGACTGGGGTGGGGGCCCTCCGTAGCTCGACGTCTCTCCTGAGTTTGGATAACCCTGCAAAGGAAACAAAACCGTTGATGTTCCAAAATTTCAAATTATTTATCATTCACTTTAGTTTTAGGATTAGAAGGATAGACAGCCAGCTTACCTTTGAAAGAGTTCAGGAGGCTATAGAACACTTGAAGTAAATCACGATGTATCACAATATTTCGTCCCAATTAGGGACTTCTTGGGAGAAAGACTTCTTAAATGGCTGCATTATTAACTATACTAGTGATCGCCAGTGGTTGAAAATTCGACCAATTTTCAAAGTGACAAATAGGGATAGCTAATTTTATAAATAATCCCCGCATAAACCAATGCGTTTCTAAATACATTTCATATAATACATATTTTCCATGTAAACACATAATAAACCAAACTGGGGGCCCAAAAACAAAAGAGAAATACTCAGTCCTCTTTTTGGGGGGAGGGGGCACGTGTTTCTTGTCACATATCACGTGACCACTGGGCCGACAAACGCGATCACTCGTGCCATTGGCCGCCTTACGTCTTCTGCTACAAAGTGGGCAAAGGCTTCTTACCTCAAACACCTCCCCCCACCCCCATTCCAACCGACGACTTAAACCCTTACTGGATCTCCTTTTGTAACAGCACACTTTTTATATTCTTAATCGTCCTCCCTTAATAATTAATTATAAGCTTTAACTTTTTCATTAAATTACAGACGATTATTACTTTTATGTTAAAAATTAAATTATTGGATTCCGAACATTTGCAATGTTAATACATAAAAATCAATTCGATTTAAATACATTACGATTATTCATTACACATAAGTGAACTTCTTTATCGGAGTGTGATAAAGAACAATCCGTTATGTTTACCTCTTCACAATCACTCACAGTTTTACATAAAAACTGCGAATTTCGCATAAAATTATGCGAATATTTGCTATAACTGCCTTAAACAAGTATGTATTCTGTTATAAAAATTGCAATAACTCCGCTATTTGTGGTTCGATCTTTATGATCTTTATATGGTTTTGTAGTAAATAAAATTATGCAACTTTTTTGTGACATGTAAAATTTTCGTAACATTTAAGTTTTTTGCATCTAAAGCTCAAAATACACCCGTTGCAGCAGACCTGCATACTCAGCGAATTTCAAATGCAAAAAAACATAATTCAATGCAACATAGCTAAATTTGACATGTTTTTGTAATCTCCATAAGACTAACATGGGGAATGAGTATGCAGGTTTGCTGAAACAGGTATGTTAAAACTGGTTGGTTTTAATTCATTATTTAGTAGATCTTGACTAGAAGAAGCCATGTACCAAGTTTTATCAAGAAATGTTAAAAAAATAAGGAAGATATAGAATTTTTTTTATTTCCCATAAGGATAACATGGGGAATGATTATGCAGGTTTGCTGCCACAAAAACGGGAATTTCGGGGGTTTTAGACTAAAATACATTAGACCTCATCTAGATGAAGCCACAAACCAAGTTTTATTAAGATTTGTTGAGAAATAAGCAAGATATAGAATTTTAATTATTCCCCATAAGGTTAACATTGGGACAACGTACTGTGTTTACCACTTTCAATATCTCGGTAACCAATGGAGATAGAGCAATGATTCAAGATACTAAATTGTTTGTTTTTTTTAGCTGAATTCAATAGTGCCAACAAAAATTTGATTAATTTTATTTTTCTATGTAAAAAACTCAAAAAACCCATTTTTGGGGAGTTTATCCCCCTTTACCCCCCCTTCCGATGGTCCGATCGGGCTGGTTTACGAACTCGTCCAATTGATTACCACTTAACATGTCTGTACCAAATTTCATTAAGATCGGATCATATTTACGGCCGCTATCGTGCTTACAGACACATATATATATATATATATATATACAGGGTGAGTTTTAATTGTCCCCCCCCTTACTTTTTTTTACATTTCTAAAAATAACTATCCCAGACCCCGCCCAAACATTATTGGGTGGTAAGTATCTCGTTTTGAGGGGGTACTCATTTTCGGCCGCCATCTTGGATCCGCCATATTGGATCCAAAATAATTTTTTCAAATGTAAAAGTGGTGTTGTGACCCATCATTTCAAGCTAGATTTTTTCACTGATTACAATGCCGCAATCCGTTTTTTAATATCTCGATTCGTTCTCAAGATATGAGTACTTTTAATTTATTTATTTTCAACCAATCTTAACATTACAAATTGATAAAATAGGCCCATAACCACAAAATAATGCTAGATAGTGAAGAATAACCACCATCAGTCATTGTTGAGCGATTTACACTTAACTTTCACCAATGTAAATTTTTTGGCCGCCATCTTGGATCCGCCATTTTGAAATGAGGTAAGTTATTTCAAATATGAAGTTGGGGTTGTGACCCATCATTTCAAACTAGTTTTTTGCGCCGAATTCAATGCCGCAACCCATTATTAGCTATAAAAATTCGTTTTTGAAAAATTAATACTTTTTGAGATTTTTATTAGAAATTTGTCAATATCTTGAAAACTAAACATGATAATTAAAAACGGGTTGCGGCATTGAATTCGGCGCAAAAAACTAGTTTGAAATGATGGGTCACAACCCCAACTTCATATTTGAAATAACTTACCTCATTTCAAAATGGCGGATCCAAGATGGCGGTCGAAAAATTTACATTGGTGAAAGTTAAGTGTAAATCGCTCAAAAATGACTGATGGTGGTTATTTGTCACTATCTAGCATTATTTTGTGGTTATGGGCCTATTTTATCAATTTGTAATGTTTAAATTGGTTGAAAATAAATAAATTAAAAGTACTCATATCTTGAGAACGAATCGAGATATTAAAAAACGGATTGCGGCATTGTAATCAGTGAAAAAATCTAGCTTGAAATAATGAGTCACAACACCACTTTTACATTTGAAAAAATTATTTTGGATCCAATATGGCGGATCCAAGATGGCGGCCGAAAATGAGTACCCCCTCAAAACGAGGTACTTACTACCCAATAATGTTTGGGCGGGGTCTGGGATAGTTATTTTTATAAATGTAAAAAAATGTAAGGGGGGGGACAATTAAAACTCACCCTGTATATATATATAGATAGATAGATAGATAGATATATATATAAAAATTCGAACGAATGGTGTTTTTTGCTTGTGGTGGCCCCAAAACGAAAAGTTATCACGGTCTCGGGCTTAGGTCTTACCATGAGACCTACGGTAATAGCTTCTTCCCTATAGGGGAAATTCGCTAAAAAGCAAAAAAACATTGCATCTAAAGCTTTTTAATCTACATCTCCAGCCAATTTCAATAAAACATACTATCAATCCTCATCATTGTAAACATACCATTTATGCTACATTTTCAGGCAGTTTAGACCAAGACATCCCCCCCTCCAAATGCTCATACTTTCTTTATTACATTTAAACATAATTTGTATTTTTTTATAGAGTATATTTTTTCTGCACAATATTGATCAATGAACTCTAACTATTCAAATTCAACACAAATAAAATATTCATCCCCTGAAAATTTAATCATATGGTCAGAATTTTATTTAAAAAAATCTTAAATCAGGGTGACTATACTTTTTGTAGGGAAAAATTAAGAATAATATTGGACAACGTACTGTGTTTAGCACATCCAATATCATCCAATATTTAAGCAACGGATTGACGTAAAACAATAATTCAAAATGCTAAATTGTTTGCTTTTTTAAGCTGAATTCAATTTTGACAATTACATTTAAAAATAATCAGTAAAAAGGTGTTAAATCTTGAAAATAAATTTTATTTTGTCAAAAAAACCTTCTTACATTAAACCAATCTTGCTGGTTTTCGAACTCGAAGTCATGAATGACGCTTTACATATTTGTTCCAAATTTCATCAAGATCGGACATTTTTTACAAACGTTATCGCGCCTACGGACAGCAGGTATATATATAAACATATATGTGAAAATGAAAGAATTGTTTTTTTTTTTTAATTCCGGTGGTCTCCACTAATTTACGTACAACTATTTTGTGATTATTATTAGCCTTCGATGCTTTACCTGTACATCATAGCTTTGCGGTTGCTTTCTGGGACTTGAAAAACACTACAGAAGTGTGACAACCTGTATTTTTTCTAATTCTATTCATCAACCTCGCTCGGATAATCTAGGATCCGGATACTTCCGGTCCAGAAGGTCCGAGGCGTCAATAAATGAGAATGTGAGATATAGTTTTTAATTTGAAATAAAATAGAAAAAGATACTTTTTCCCGAAGGTTAAGAACGTGTAATTTTTTAATTACTTTCTCGTCTGTCACCTGACTTTTAATGTTAGGCCTACTAAACTAGGAGTACGCTCCTATGTCGCGTATAGGTCGACGAGCATTAAAATTAAATTAAGGCTATTAACCAAAAATATTTAATATTTAATTGTATAATTATCTACTCATTTATAGATTAAAACAATCTTCGGAGTATAAATATGATGTAGTTCAAATTTCACGAATTTTCATCAAATAATAAAAGAGGAGTTAGTTCACAAAGAGTGATTTTCAAGTTGAGTATAACTTACTTCGATTCACTTCGTTCGAATAAATATGCTATTTCTTTGATTGTGTAAAAAACATTTTGTTAAAATTCTGATGTGATCGACAATATTCAGAATTTAATCTGTGAGCAGCCTCAAATTAGTTCTAATTTCGGGAGATATTCTGTTTGTTGTTATGCCTCTAGATGGCCTAAAAACGCGAATTTACAGTTGTAATTTATGAAAATTTCCTGAGGGAGGGCCCTCGGACCCCCCTGGGGGGGCCAGGTTTATCCCCCCCCCGAAAATAAATCCTGATGCGTACGCCACTGGTGAAAGATACACATACACATTTCTCAAGTATTCAGTTTACAGGGTCATTGTCAAGGGATCACTTTTATGGATAACAATAAATTTGAAAACTAAATTGTAAATGAGCTACGTTACTACCCTATGTTTTTATTCATTTAACTTTGGAAATATATTCTATTCGAAATTCAACATAATCACATACCGATTTTGTTTGCAAAGATTAAATTATTAATCTCCTAAGAATGTTAATTCTATCTGACGACATTTTTTCATATTTTGCAACAATGATTTATACTATGTATACTAATCAATATATATAAATAAATATATATAAACTCTTTATAAATATAAACACATATATAAAGAGTTGTGTGTTGGTATATTTCGGGCTACAGCCAACTACATGTCGTAGACACTTGATCTTGGTATCAAATTAATGCTTGGAATCTCATGATGTGCACTATGGTGGTTTGGTTTTGATATCTTTAAGGGCTTAGGTCCAGGATCGTTCTAAAGGGACCTATGTCAAGGATTTTGGGAGTGCTTTGAATAGTTGCTAAGGTTACCATTAGTATTAGCTACTATGGTTACTAACAGAATGTAGCTCTACGAAACAAGAATTCGAGAAGAAAAATAATCTCCCGGGCAAAGCCAGGGTTATCAGGTAGTATGTTTTAAAAAGTCCGATATTATTATGTATCCATGACAATGGACGTTATTACAATAATAATTAAAAATATACTTTCTTAGACTGGTTTGGCTTCTAATTACTTAAGTCTATTTTTAATTACTTAAGACAAATGTTGAAAAAACTGTTAATTCATAAAAGAAAGAATAAATTATACACACATATAAGGAATTACTGTTTGTATAATTTTTAACACGGTTTGGACTGCTTGAAGATTAGAACACCAGTCCTGAAGAAGCAGGGAAACTATAGTGTTGAGGTATGTATTACATTTTAAAATAAAGCTAAGATGGGATGTCCCTTAACAAAGGTTGGCAAGTCTGGTCGTTAGAGGGATGAAAAATTAGCCCAACTCTATCAAAGCTAAATCTGTTCCGAGCTCCTCTTGTGTTGATATAATAAAATCGTTATCTTAATAAACAGTATTATATAATTTTTAGTTCGCCTTTATTTTCTTCTCCCCCTGTAATCCTTTAACAAGCTGGTTACCTTTGAAACAGCTTCGAATTTCAAATTTAAGGGGGAAACTCTGATAACGCGTTACTACAGGCTTGTTTCTCAGAGATTATTGTTTATTTTGAAATTCAAATAACCTCATTAACTGACAAAATTGCAGGTTTTTAGCTGTTATAAGGAAAAGGAAAATTGCGACTTCAATCGGTAAGATATGTTCTATAGGTTAAATTAAGTTGTAAATTTATAATTTCGCAGTGTAAATTTTTATTTAATTATAAATGGTGATGAATTATCACATGATATCCCTTTTTCTTTTTTACTGGAACTCATAGAGTTCAATCGAGTACGACTTAAACTAACTTGGAGGCAATACAATATTTGGAAAAAGTCATGAAACCTTACTACTCTTGCTTTTTAGGGTTAAATTGGATTTTATCTATAATATATCTCTATTTTTATTACAGTTAAAGTTTACAATAAAATTACTTTTTTTCGCAAAGTTTCATAATTTTAACCACGTTCTGGTATAATCTGTTAAGTATACATATTAGACCATCTTTGGCTTCTCGATTGTAGGGCGAGGTTTCATATTGGTTTCTGCTTTTCGAACTCTTCAAGGGAAGGAAAACTTAGATCTAATTATTTTAAGCTATGCAATTTCAGACCTTTATATTTCCAGAATGCTGGCGATAAAAGTTTTAACAGATTGACTACTGTCTGTCACACCTCCTGTGATACACCCTTGCTTATGTTAGTGAATGTGTTGAACGAATTATTCTTCTGATTATTATTCAATTTTTTGGACTTTTCCTTTCGCTTCTAGTGTTTAAATAAAACGCTTAAACTCTAGAAGCGAAAGAAAAGGTCCTGAAAATTAAATAATAATTACAAATCCTTCGCTATTATGAATTTTAAAAATACGGTGTACCTCTGAGTTCTTGTTGTCATGTGTACAGTATTTGCAAAATTTAACTTCAACGATATTGGGGAACGCAACTAACTGCCAATTTTTCCCTTCCCTCGGAATTTGCCTTTAGTTAAGGGTCTACTAGGTTGCAACTAAAACTTCTACCTTTAATTACAAACAAGAGCCAGTTGATCCACGTGTCCTTTCGCCCTTTCCACTAACAATCATAACGTAAAATAGTATAACATCGATTCAATGTTACGTAATACAGTCACGTGACAGAATGACGTCATCGTACCTGTCAGACACGAGGGAGAGGGGTGGTGAGAGGGGTGATGGGAGGGGGAGAGGGGAGGGGTAGTGGGGGAGGGGGCACGTGTTTCTTGTCACATATCACGTGACCATTGGGCCGACAAACGCGATCACTCGTGCCATTGGCCGCCTTACGTCTTAGTCTTGCTACAAAGTGGGTAAAGGCTTCTTACCTCAAACACCTCCCCCCACCCCCATTCCTACCGACGACTTAAACCCTTACTGGATCTCCTTTTGTAACAGCACACTGTTTATATTCTTCACTGTCCACCCTTAACAGTTTAGAGCTTTAAATTTGTTTTAAATTATAAACAATTATTGCTTCAAGGATAAAAATTAAACTATTGGATTCCAAACATTTGCAATGTTAATACATAAAAATCAATTCGATTTAAATACATTACGATTATTCATTACACATAAGTGAACTTCTTTATCGGAGTGTGATAAAGAACAATCCGTTATGTTTACCTCTCCACAATCACTTAAGTATTACACTCATACTGTCACACTGTGTACAAGGTTATGTCTGTCTAAGTAACTCGATTAGTATTGAACGTGCGTCATTCAGGAAACTGGAGTAGCACTTTGTTATAATAAAATGGTATCAAGTGCTACTCCAGTTTCCTGAATGACGCACGTTCAATACTACAGTATAATAAAATGGTATCATGTGATGTGAGCGGCCTGGCATAGTGGTTAGAGCGCGGAACTTTGATCTGGGAGGCCCGGGTTCTAAATCGCTATCAACCCAATCCATTACAAATACTTAACTTAAATAAATTCCTGAATAAATTTTTCTTGTTTTAAATGCTGAAAAAATTAAAATCACGTTAGAGCGTCGTCATACATACATTAGATACATTAGTTGAAATGGCGACCTACCCAGGTAGGTATTTTAAGCCAAGTATGAATGACAGATGAGTGAAGGATGATTGTGGCGCGATCTTGTAGTCTTGTTACTGACTAAGGCCGACATATTCCTTAGACAGGACTGTTAATTAATAGCCCAACAGCCAATGACAACTAAGGGACCTACATTTTTACGTGTGATCCGAACCACGATTTCGCCTCGGTAATCAATTTACGAACTGGTCTAATTATGAGGATGGTCCCATGAACGAGTACTCAATAGTGCGGACGTTAATCCCCACTAAGGAACACCGCGTTCACAAGCCACCGCTCATAACTATCCACAATTCGTGACCTCCAAATAGCAGGATTACAGGATATATATAAATACATACAGTAAATACACACCGGTAAGTAAATTGTTTAAGTTATTAAATCTCCCCTTAACATATTTTGTCAATTTTCTCTAAAAAGGAATGTAAATTTGGAAGCTGCTTTAAACGTAATAAAAAAATAATCAAAACCTTCCTACGCATCTTTCTTATATATATATATATATATATATATATATATATATATATATATATATATATATTATTAATTCTGTAAGCGATTTTTTCAGTCAAAATTGTGAGAGTTTGACAGGTCGCAGGATGATGGGAGAGGGCTCAAATTAAAGGTCTTGCTGGTCCCAGGGGGTCGGGAAAAATAGCAGATTATGTTCAAATCTACCAGAAAATGAGAAACAACGAAAAATATATTCCATTTAAAATGCATTGGGATTGAAAAACGTCTGCTTTGTTTACATTAAACATGTGGTGCTAATGCTTGATTCAAAGCCATATGCTAGATGTTGATGTTGACATGTGGTTTTTTTCCAAATGCAGCTAACTATGCACGTTCAATGTACTATAACAAATAAATATATTACGTTTAATTTTTTCCAATTTTATAAGAATTAAGGGTTTGAGTTTTTTCATAATTTAAAATTATAAAAAGTTAAGTTCACATGTTTAGTTTACGTTACAACGATGCAGATTTAATACCAAATGATCTATACCGTAAGCGAAATTTTTGTGCCGAAATTGTGGGCGTTTGGAAGGTCGCAGGTTGATGGGAGGGGACTCAAATTGTAGATCTTCATCCCAGGGACTCGGGGAAAATACTGAAATTGCCTTAAGCTTAATAGAAAATGAGAAATAACGTAAAATAGCTGCCATTTAAAACCATTGGGATGTAAAAATGTCTGTTTTGTTTATTTAAAGTATGTAGCGCTGATACTTGATTTGGAAACCATATGCTAGATATAATCATAATTTTTTGGATCCAAAAGTCTATTTTCTATGACAGTATTTTGTACTATAATAAAGAAGGATTATTTTTAGGGGCTGTTAGCCCCTTCAAGCCTCTAGTTGACATTATAAATTGCTGCCCATATTTTGCAGTTGCAGGTAACTAGAATTTTAAAAAGGATCTATTATCAGTAAAGATAATTAAATACTTTGATAAAGTAATAACCACTTCACTGCATACTCCATTCGCCGCTAATCATGAAATTTGCTCAACGAATAATTTCGTAGGTCCTTTTGACGCACAAATTAACAAAAGTAAATTTGGATTTTATGATTTGGGAACTAATCCATCACGATTTTGTCAATATAACAGCTAGGAGAGTAATCATTCATTCGTTGATTTTGAGAGGTGCAATATAACAGCTAGGAGAGTAATCATTCATTCGTTGATTTTGGGAGGTGCAATATAACAGCTAGGAGAGTAATCATTCATTCGTTGATTTTGGGAGGTGCAATATAACAGCTAGGAGAGTAATCATTCATTCGTTGATTTTGGGAGGTGCAATATAACAGCTAGGAGAGTAATCATTCATTCGTTGATTTTGGGAGGTGCAATATAACAGCTAGGAGAGTAATCATTCATTCGTTGATTTTGGGAGGTGCAATATAACAGCCAGGAGAGTAATCATTCATTCGTTGATTTTGGGAGGTGCAATATAACAGCTAGGAGAGTAATCATTCATTCGTTGATTTTGGGAGGTGCAAAGGACTGACATTTGAGTTGTCTGACTCGGAAATAAATATTCAGCCGGCTTGATGTGATTGCAACTGCATACTTCATGGCCCCAGGTGAAATTGCACGCGATTGCAGTTATGCTACTTGGATCAGTCAATCCCACATTATAACATCCAAAATGAAATTCCAAATTAGAAATTGTTTTGGAGGGATTTGTTCTTATTTAGAAGGAAGTCGAGGATTTTTGTAGATCTCAGTTGTGTGGTAATGGGCTATTTTGGAATACAAAGTAACGAAAATGTGTCTCCTTTAAACAGCTGTTTTACTTAAAATTTCTACTTCAATGCATGGAGTAATGCCATCATTTGACGACCTCTTGGGCTATTAGTCCAGGCAACGAAAGGTTATAGAGGGAATTGCATGGATCACAATTTTTGACTTTTTAACTTTGTTTGGACTAGTTAGGAGTAAAACATATCAAAAGTCCCCGCCCTTAGCCTTTGAGCCGGCTGAGCTGGAAGGGCCTAAAAGATTTCCAGTAATTCGACACCTCAATCATAAAAATTTGTCTAAAATCAAGGCGTTGGCGAGCTCACAAAAAACGTCATTTTTTAAGGAATTATTACAATTTGTTATAATTCCTTGAAAAATAACGTATTTTGTGAGCTCGCCAACGCCTTGATTTTAGACCAATTTTTATGATTGAGGTGTCAAATTACTGGAAATTTTGTCAATATTTCCTGAATGCTGTTCATTTTCCTTTAGGTGGAAAAACGTTGCCCAATTGGGCATCTATGTTACCCACAAATTTACATGTATTTCTTATGGAAGGGATATTTTTTTTTAATATTAACAAAATTAGTGCTTACCTTGTAAACTGTTGGACCAAAGTAGACATATTATATATTTTTCTTACAGGAAATTTAACTTTCTTTAATTTTCAAATTTAATAGGGAATACTAAAAGTTGATAGTTTTCAAGATATTTAGGAAAACCCAAAAAATTGTACCTTTAGGCCCTTCCAGCCCAGCCGGCTCAAGGGCTAAGGGCGGGGACTTCTGATATGTTTTACTCCTAACTAGTCCAAACAAAGTTACAAAGTCAAAAATTGTGATCCATGCAATTCCCTCTATACCTCTTTTTGAGCATTCATTGTGTGGACTATATGCCCTTCATACATTTTTTGCCCTGCATAACTTAAGAACAACGGTCTTACACCGAAATCGCTGAAACCGGTTAAGGCTGAAGGTTTAACCGGTTCATTTTTTAATCTAAAAAAAAAACACTAACATTTTATATCTTTTATTTATACACTAACGGTTATTTTGTGATCGACTCTGCCTTCGATATTATTCACCTTTTCTGTTAAAAGTACTGAATTTTACACTTTGTGTGATGGTAATTTTTATTGTACTGATTTACTGTTTATGAAATACTAGCTTTGCAAATACTGCTGTTAACTGACAATTGAAATTCAATGTATCTCAGACTAACGAACGTAAAACAAGTGTCACCTTTCAGTTTTTTAGTTCTCGTAGGATCTTGTTGCTATGAGCTATAATATTAAACTGTAAGCACATTGGGGAAATATATATTGATGTATGTATGTAACGTTCAGCTCTGAGGTGTATGCATAAACCTCTAACGCAAATCAATTAGAGTGTTAATGTAATTTTAAAGGTTTTATTGTTCAGAGAAAGACGCAGTGGAAAATAAATCCCTCGCTTTCATTCATCACTTTAACGATGAGGACGAGTGAAGGTTAGTTACTCCGGCTTTGATAAATAATGAATTAAATAATGTAATCAATCATTTTATACGCTAAGTAATACAGAGTGTATAAATTAATAAAGTTGGAGAAACATTATGAAAAACCTTTTCTCCTTTAAACAGTTAATGTTTTACCCATTAAAAATCCCTAAAAATGTGGATACATAAATCTTAATCTTAGTCGAATTCCTTAGCTTATAAAGTTGTAAAGTTCGTATGGTTTAAAAATATATTACGGCGCATGTATATTAAACATTTTAAACCATCAACTATTAACCCAAACTTAAAAGACATTAGATCGTTTACTTAAACATAGCAGCTATGCTTGTTTAACATTGTATCAAATTAATTTGGTTTTTTGGACCCATCAAAAACTGAATATGATTCATATTCTAAGAATTCGTTTTTTCAGGGTTGAACTGGAAACAATTAATTTGCTATTCTATTATGAAACAAACGAAATTTCCGTAAATATTTATTTCCAAAATACTTGTCATTAGCACAAGAATTAAATTGTAAATAAATTATACCATTAAGCCAATGAGCGAACATATTCTGCCAACCATTTGTTATGTCTGTTCCACAACAAAAATCAACCACCTCAACAGTTACCCATAAATCAGGTTACAACAAATATCCCTCGACAAAAATGGATTTGTTTCTTATTCGTTTCGTCCATGCTCCGTATAGATGTTCAGGTATGTGTAAATTTTAGTGGATTAAGGATCGCAAAGGGAAACAAGTTCCAGGACACCAAACAAACCAAGTATTTGTTTTCCATCCCTCAAATTTACGAGTTATAGTTAAGGGCTTTAACTATGTTGTTTGATGTGAGGTTGGATTAGCTTAAACAGAATTCAATCTCAAGAATGAGCTCTTATAAAAACACATTTTTATAAAAAGTTCTTAGATTATGCACCAATACACGTTAAGACCTACAAACTAAGGACCACCAAGATATTACAGTAGTACTCGACACGGGAAACAGTACAAGGACTTCAAACAAACTAAATATTATGTGTTTCAACCCTAAAATTTACTTGTTCTAAGGATTTCAGCTGTTGTTTGATGCGAGGTTGGATTATTTTATACAGAATTTAATCTTAAAATTCCCTTTTTAGATAGTTATTAGATTATGCACCAATGCGACTAAGACCTACAAATCAAGAACCATCAAGGTACGTTTTATTAAAGTAGCACCCGGCAAGGGAAGCAGTACCAGAACATAAAAAAACAAGTACTTATGATCCAACACTCATTTGCATGTTCTAAAGGTTTAACTATGGTATTTGATTTGAAGTTGGATTAGCTTATGCCAGATTTTAAAAAAAGGGCTGAAGAACCCCCTTCTAGGTAAGTTCATAGGTTATGCACCAATCAAGACCTACAAACCATGCACGAAAAAAGGTACAGGCCGAATCATATCAATTGGCCCAGTCTGCCCATATGACCAATGTGATTTTAAGGCCTTGGCCAAGCTATATGAGACACTCTATATCTATATTCGATCCTTATATATCTCATTGCACTAGGTACTCACAGACAGCGTAGCCGCCCCCGGAGTTGGGGGGTGGAGACGGCGCCGCGACCAGCATCGCTCACACACTGACGGCCAACCGACGTCGCGACGCCGGCGCCGCCTCTACTGGCGTTTCTGAAAACATCGACTGCCTACTGGCCGTCGTGAAAACATCAGACTGAAGAGGAATACCGCTTGGAACCTCGCCAGTCCCGGGGAACTTTCTTGTGCGTTTCTTTCGGTATTTGAATCAGCGTAGTGAGATAAAAATGTTTGCTCTGTTATAGTTCTTATTTACTTTTTTGGGAGAGAATTGAATATTTTTAAAAGTAAACTGCTGCGACTTGGTCGCTCGACAAAGAAAATAGTGAGTGTGTGATATGAGGAATTAAGAACTTAAACAATACTAGCAATACCCGCGGCTTCGCTCAGGATAATGATTCCTCAAATTAAAGCCATTTATGGAAAGGTGTAAGAAAATAAATTTTATTTATAAAATTCTTTACATTTTTATATTAATCTTATTATATTTTACAATATTAAAAAAACTTTACATTATTTAAAAAGTAATATTTTACTTTCACTTTTAAATATTATGATTGAAAGTAAATTAGAAAAATATGAATTTTAAACACTTAAATCCCTATAACTTCTGAACCGGAGTTTTTAAAGACATGTGGTGGCATTTTGTTTGTCATCTTAAGCACTATGAACTTTGAAATTTTTATCAAAGTCGTTTCAGCCGTTTTTGAGAAATTCAGCTTTTTTGTAATTTTATGCAAGAAATCGTCCAAATTGATTACCACTTTACGAGCATATGTCTTTACCAGAGACATATATGTTTAACGGGCCATTTAACGGCCGTTATCTCGATAACAGACATACTTGGATTTATTTAAATTAGAACGAATGGTGTTTTTTGCTTCTGGGTGTTCCAAAACGAAAAGTTGCCGTAATCTTGGGCTTACCATGAGACCTTCGGTAATAGTTTCTTTCTTTTCGGGGAAATTCACTCAAATAAACTTATTGTTAGATTTTTATTTACCTACACTTGGTGGTTTTAATCTCTACTAAATGTTTGTCAAAACCACTCACGTAAAAGCCCAAATTAATTACTTGACTTAAAACCTTGAAACGGTGCATAAATGTTCCTTACAGGGCGTAGGCATCCGCTAAGAATGGAATTAGCAAAAATCCATGTATAAAATTACGTAAGGGAAATTTTTGCGCAGAAATTGTGGCGTTTGACAAGTCACAGGATGATAGAGAGGGTTCAAAGGACGACCTAGCGCCTTCAAAAATTAACATGCTATAAGAGAGGTGTATCTGTTTTGCAGCATCAGCTTTCACGGCACTGGCGCTCATCCCTTTAAAAATTTAATTGTTTACTAAAGTGGACAAATAAAAATTACTGTTTTAAACCATTAGTTTGGTGGATGTAAATCAATCTATTTTTCAGTAATTTATTTATTTACACAGGATTTTCCCTGAAGAAAATCGCAAAAGGCATTACAGAGTAATTTTTTAAGCAAGTTACTTTTTCTAAATGTGACTTAGATTTGCATGTACTTCTTTAATTCATATATGTTTTTTTCTGATATCATATCATTTCTCATAAAATTTGCAATCTCTCATCATTACAATTCCAAGGGTATTACCTATATTTCCAATTATTTTGATTGAAGTCAAAGTTTTTAATTATTTGCACATTACCTTTGAAGTGTGTATTTGTAAAAAAAGAGTATAGGCATGTGGTGACCTATCATAATCAAAGTTACCTTCAATAATTTAACCAAAGCATGGTTAAATTATTGATAGTGTAAAATATTTTAAAATCAATTCTTTAGTAATACATAGTTAAAGGTAATACCACTGATTTTAGCAATTCCATTTAAGACTAAATTGTAATAATTTATTCTCATTATCGCTTCTCCTACGATCACATTCAAACAGAAAGATGTATTAGGAGCGATTAGTCAGTGAGCTCGTCGAGTAAGAGGGAGTCGACACATTCCTCGGATGAACAGTGGCCTTCAGTTTGGTGCGTGAAGTCCAACAACCCTGAGTGAACTTCAGATTGCTGTGTATCGTCCAAAAGATCAGAACGATCCTCAGAGTATTTTAAGTATTCCAACAGATACTGTTCCAAGGTTTTGGCATATGTCGTATTCATAGACTCAGTGAAAGCTGGATCAACTTCGTCACCCATAACCAAAGGTGATCCTTCAATCTCTGAAGCTGCAAAAGAAAAGAAAAGTAGTTTTGCGGTACTCTATAGGCTATTGATCGTAAACAATAAAATAAGTCCATTGACTTTAAATACACTATCAGATGATGAACGTGAGGATTTACATTTGCAGAAATCAGTTATTGGTAATTATTGTCCAAACTACATTTCAACATTTACTTTGAATTCTCTTTTAAATATATTTTTGGAATGTTTGTTTTTATTCGCCATTTGCATGGTGAGTTTTGATTCGTTCCCCCCCCTCCCCTCACTCCTCCAGCCTATTTGTGTCTCATATTTTCAAATATCAATTCAAAATCACCCCCAAAAGTTTTTTTGGATAATAAGAATGTCATTTTAATGGGTGGTTATTTTTAGCCACAGTATAGAATTTCCTATCAAGGAAACAAATTTTTTTCATCCTAGAGTGGTCACTTTTTTCATGCATCAGGGCCCGTGATTTTACTAGATTTTTACAATGCAATGCTGCAATTAGTTTAAAACTATACTATAATTTTACTATAAATTATTTACTAAATCTTGACACATTTAGTAATTTTTAAAATTTGATTTTTTAGCAAATTTCCCCCTAAGGGAAAGAAGCTATTTATTAACATTAACATGATACACTATAGAAATAAGTTCATTGTCTAAGAAAAGGTCTTGTTAGCGACAATTGCTCCCCAACAATCATTGTCGGCCCATTGTCACTTTAATCTTAGGGATATAAAACTTTTGGCTGTCATCTTAATCTTGGATCCACTATTTTTATTGTGACAAATGCGGATGTTATATTGTGGCATATCAATGTGTACTTTTTTAGCTGAGTTGAATGACCCAATAGTTTTTAATTTTAATTTTAAAATTTTTAGATATCAGCATTGTGTTTGATTATAATTAGAAAAATATCCGCTCACCAGCTGTCAACTGCCAGTGAAGTTCACTTTTATAACCAAGGTGGCATTGATAATTGGTGTCACATAAACTACGCCACAAAGATCGAATGGCGGATTTTACAGAGATCAAAGAGTCGGTTCAGCACTTGCATAGCCAAAAGCCATCTCTAGCAACAGCCATGGAATTTGTTTAAGTGGCTGTAGCCGGGAATCGTTATCTTAATCAGTTGAATGCTTTCAGACATTGTGTCCTTACTTAAAAAAATGTGGTGGTAAAATACATACGAAATAATTCATCCAATCCGACTGAGAAAGGGTAACGAGTATCACTATTCAATTCACTGATAGCCAGTAGGTTTTGCAAGTAAAGTGCATAGCGATTAAGGAATTCTTCGAGATCTAATTGATTCTTTTCAAACCTTTTAAGGTACTTTAGATAATTTGTGAAGAAAATATTTTCCTCCCCACTGTCCTGTAAAACAAAACAAATTCAAATTGAAACAATCTTCTTTGCTCAACATTATTACAGCTCTCTGTGAAAGCATATTTTCCATTGAGATATAAGATAAAATGCATTAATAGTCTTATTTAAATTATTAAACAAGATTATGTACTACTGTAATAAATAACAATTCTATATTCTTATATGAGAAATGTTAGCTTGGTTACCATTTGCTTGAATATTGTTTTAGTGAACGAACAATATTCAAGAAAATATGAATATATTCATTCGTTGTCTTAGGCTGAGAACAAATTTATTCAGGAAATAGACTCTTCAAAATAAAAATTTTAAAATAACAGTCTCCTCACTCAGAAGAAGTCCCACAGAGGGATAACATATAAGTGATAAACTATGTGTATACCTTCAATATTCCTCTGTAAGTGAATGAAATGAATGAATGAATGAATGAATGAATGAATGAAACGTTTATTCCAAGAAAATAAACAGCTGTACAAATATAATCCACAAAAAAACATAAATCTATACCAAATGCAAAAAATAAATTAAGAGTTTAATTACAATTTTATAGGCTGCTAAGAAAAAGGGAATGGTCTTATGGAATCAGCAGACATAGGCAAATGCCTGTGCGTCTGCTGCGTTGCAGTACAAAAATATCGTAAGTTTGACCTCTTTATTGGAAATTATTATTAAAAAAAATAAAAAAAAATAATAATAATTAATGAAGTTTAATTAGGAAATTTGTTGTTTTTAGAAAAAACGTTTCCACAATCATCTCAAAAACTGTTCTGAACGTTCCCTTCAAAGTCTTGAAACAACTAGTCCGTCTCAAAAAAAGTTACTTGCAGGTTGCTTGGCCAGACAAAATATAATAAATGTAAAAAAATGAATCATAAAGTCAAAAATTTTCAAAAATGGCCATACGGTTAGCCATGTTAGCAACGAAATAAACGACGAAAATTCAAACAAGGTATAATCATAACAGCTATTTGCAAATTCTTCTATCTATTAAAAGAACACATTGAAGATTGTTTCATGGAGTATGAAAATCAACGAGCAAGGCTCGGTCCACCAGGTACTATATCGTCAAAATATTGTTGTCAGCTTGGTTGTTTTGTAGCACAACATTTCTAAAAATCGTACGATTAGTTCCAAACTTTCAAACTAAATTCATTAAAAATACATTCTATGAAGGTGAAATATTTATATGGAAAACATATACACACGCTTTTTTAAATACGCTTAGGAGTTCTTTGGGATCTAAACTCCTCTCAGTTCTTCACTGATTTTAATAATTAAGGGTCGTTGAAAATAGGTTATTGTGAAGTTTAGCAGGAAACAAAACTTCTGGAGTTGAGACTAAAAGGAAGAGCCTTAGACGTTCTTAAAGTTACGTATTTGTCTATAAGATTTATCATTAGAATATAAAGTAAATAGAATATAGAATATATGAAGTAGAATATATGAAGTAAATAGGTGATTGCAGTGAAAAGAATGCAAGTAAATGCATTCAAGTAAGTTAAAACATGTTTAAATAAAATATAGATTCAAGTAAAAATCGATGTCTCATTGTTGGCAAAGCTGCACCAGTCTTATTTCATAGAAATATTGTGAAATAATAGGAATTCTAAGAAGTAGTTTATGGGTTAACATGTTGGCAGCATCATAAAAATCAATTGAAGATTAGGCTACATATTAAAACATGAAATATATTCAGTTGGCCCAAATTTTCTGTGAGCATGATAGAGTAAAAAAACATGAGTACTTATTATTAACTGCTAAAAACAAGAGCTGGTGTCAAGTGTTGTCAGTTGAAAGAGCTGGTGTTGCTGTAGTTATTGTGTCAAAAGCAAATAAGAAATATTCCTCTCCTGTTAGAATATTCAATTCATTAGCGATCATTTGTCAAAATATTTTTGGAACAGTAGGCTCTACCCCCCCCCCCTTATCAATCACTATTTTGGAAGTGGCCTCAGACAAAGATAATTAGGTAATGAACTTGCAAAAACAAAATTTTTCTATATATTTTTTTCTATTCACCCATAAATTATGTAAGAAACATAAAGTTGATCAAAATAAAGTTGATGTTTTTCAAATATATTCTTGAAACACTTACTTGTGGCTTACCCAGACTCTCTGCGGAGGATGCACTGAACAAGTAAAAACATGAAAAAAACAGAAATAACTCGAAAAACATGTTTCTCATTTTACAAAATCGACCAAATTCGCTGATTTCATAGAGCTGTTATAACACAGACTAATGAAATGATTATGCAGTTATTCAAACTACTCCACTCCAATACATCGTTAAATGGTCCAACTCTCATCAATTCAATTGCAAGTTATCTATGGTAATAAACCCTAACAACATATTTTTTTATTGAAAGAATTGATCATTGTGTTTTCTTTTTAATGCATTCATTCATCCATGGCAGTTATCATAAACCATTTAATTATAGTAAAAAATTAATCAATTTCTTCTATAAAAGTCAGTTTCATAAACAATTTTCTTCGCGATTTATGAGCATTTATACATCATAAATTAGTGATTCATATTTTTATATTGGGCTACATTAAATATCAATTATTGGTAAACTTTTATGACAAAATGACCCCTGCAGCAAACCTGCGTTCTCAGTGAATTCCTAAAGGTCTCATTTTTTCATTCAATCATATTTAGCATAGGTATTTATAAAAATTTTATTTTCCAATATTTTATATTTAGAATAGCATATTTCACCATAAATGCTTTTCCAACTTAAGGAAAAAGAACAAGGTAATCAAATTGGTTTCCATTATAGTAATGTACCAATAATTCTTTTATTTAATAATTATTCTTCGTTTATTGACAATAAATAAATAAAATAAATAAATAAATAAATTCTTTATTTTCCATTATGTACATTACAATATCGTAATACATTGTAGGTTACAATAAAATATACAAATAATAATTACAAAAAAGAGAACCTTAAATAAAAAAGTACAAAATGGATAGCCACCTCTGTAGCATATTGCCGTGTTGAGGTGGCATCACGTTACAATTAAAAGTGTGTTGTGTGCCAGAACTCCCGCTAACATAAAGTAAAAAAGTATTCAAGACAAATAGATTATTCAATATACAATACAATAGCGCCTTAACTAAAAACATTTACTACACAACGTGTTTAAACACAAACAAACACAAGACTACTTAAAAAGGAATGAACAAACATATACCTACCTACACTATTCTAACATTCATTGTCAAAACGCACAACAGAAAAAAGCCAATATTAAGAACCCAGTAAAAATTACAGTATCTAGCCTATATATGATTCCAAATTGTTAGTTGACATTAACCATGCCTTCAAACTCCTGATGAATGAAGAAAATACCCCTGAACTAGTCACAGACGTGGGAAGAAAATTATATAAATTTGGAGCTGAAAAAGTATAAAAACGTTTGTAGGCTTCAGTCCTAGGAAACGGAACTGACACTTTATTTAAATTTCTCAGCCTTTCTGAATGTACACTTATGTTACCCAGCAAATGACCTCCTCTTGTGAAGAAAATTCTCAGAACGCGATAAACGTACAAATGTCTGAGAGGTAAGATATTTAGAGATACATATAAAGGAAATGCAGAATCACGCCTGCGAGCCCCACTTATAACTTTGATGATTTTATTTTGGCAAATAATTAAAGGATAAAGTGTGGAATAGTAAGTCCCACCCCAGACACATAAACCGTACTGCAATTTGGAATTCACTAAAGAAAAATAAACAGTTTTTAAGACAGGTATCGGACATAGATATTTCAAAAAATAAAACTTCCTAAGAACTGCATAAAGATAACCTTTAACACTGGAAACATGTTTTTTCCAGTTCAACCTATCATCCAGGAAAACACCTAAATATTTTATGTTTTCCACTTGTTCAATTTTAACACAGTCATCACACGAGCTACCCAGTGATGGAAGACAAGATTTACATTTAAAAAATATCCCAGCATATTCAATATTTTTGTTTCTTAGGGAAAAATAAACGGCTTTGGTTTTTGTACTCAAAACCATCTTATTTCTGGCAAACCATACATTGAGCTTATCAAGGTCACTTTGCATTTTTGTATTTAACTCAAACTTATCTTTAGCTGTATAGCATAATGCAGTATCATCAGCAAAGCATGATAAAGTCCCAGAAAATTCTCCGTTACAAAGGCTATTGATATAGATCAAGAACAAGATCGGTCCCAAGACGGATCCTTGGGGAACTCCTAGGGTAATTGCCAGAGTGCTACTAATAGAATTTCGAATTTTTACACATTGCGAGCGCTCGCTTAGGTAACTCACAAACCATTTTAAAGGGACACCTCTGATACCAGCACTCCAAAGAATGTTAAGTAAAATTCCATGATTGACGGAATCAAATGCTTTAGTAATGTCTACAAAAATTCCACTTACAGATTCATCCCTATTTAACCCTTCAAAAACAGTGGAGCAAAAAAATAACAGAGCATCCTCAGTAGACTTGGCAGCAGTAAAGCCAAACTGGTTTTTACTAAAGAAATTGTTTGAATCCAGAAACTTCAAAAGTCTAAATTTCATTATTTTTTCAAATATCTTCGAAAAGACAGACAAAAGAGAAATTGGGCGGTAATTGTTCACGTTAGTACTGCAGCCCTTCTTATGTAGAGGAATTACCAACGCGATCTTTAGGGAACTTGGGAATTTACCTGTTTCAAAACTCAGATTTATCAAATGTGATAATACGGGTGAGATAATGTTCCCTATTTGCTTTATTAAAAAGGGTGATATGCCATCTATTCCAGGAGATTTACTACTAGACAGTTTGTTGACAATTGATTGTACCTCTTCAGTTGAAGTAGGATAACAAAAAATTGATTTATTTTCAAATGGAGTAGGAAAGTACTGTTCATATTCATTTAGATTAATACCATTAAAATTGTCTGAGTTCAGTGTTAAATCGTTCACTACATTAACAAAAAAATTATTAAATTCAAGAGCAATTTCGTAATCATCAGAAACCAAAACATCATTGTTTGACTTCGAGTGGACTCCACTAATTTCATGTTTCTTAAAACTTACACCCAAAACGTCGTTGATAGTTTTCCACTGTTTTTTTATATCAGATTTATTCCGTTCAAATAAATTGTAATAATATGCAGTCTTTTGTTCAAGCATTTCCTTTTTAATTTACTAGAGTAACTGAGGTAAAACCTTTGCAGTTTAATGTCGTTAGGCCTCTTTTTTGATTTTAAATAAAGTGCATTTCGAAATTTCTGTCGCTTACATAACTCAAGAGTCATCCACGGTTTTAATATTTTTACCTTACCAATACGCTTGGCTGCAAACTTAGAACTATCTACATTATGCTTTAAAACGCTGATGAAAGAATCAAATCCATCATCAACATTTTTTACATTATACACAGAAGACCAATCTGTATTTCTTAACAAAGCTAACAAAGTTCTAAAATCAATTCTAAGCAGGGATTTTTCTTCGAGACTAAAATTATTTTTTGAGGTTTCAGGTATAACTAGGTTACATACTATGGCATCATGATCACTTCTGCAAGATTCATGGACATAAGCGCTAAACTCAAAATTATCCCTTGTTCTTAGAAAAAAATGGTCGAGGCAACTCATTCCCCTAGTTGGCGAATTAATTAATTGCTCAAGGCCATTACTTGCCATTACAGTCAAATAATTATCAACATGATGCGACTGTTTAAGTAAACATAGGTTCATGTCCCCAACTATAAGTAAATTACGCTCAGGCGATTCAGTTAATAAAACATTTAACTCATCTAAAAAAGAACCAACAGTGTGCGCATGCAATCTGTATATCGCAACTAATGTTAACGCCACAGCACGGCCAGGCTGCAGGTCAACGGTGACTTTGAGCGCGTCAGCTGATTGGATATTGACAGCTGACTGCTTAGCCATAAACCGATCGCTCACGTAAACAATCACACCACCTGACCTATAGCTATCGTTACACTTTGCATATTGATTGTACCCTGCAATATTATAAATATCTAACTCACAACTGTTTATCCAGATTTCTGTTAAGACTATCACATCAGGTAATTCAGAATTTGCATTAAGATCAAATAAAAAACCATCAAAATTTTCCCTTAAACTAGAAATATTTTGGTGAAATATACTCATTTTACAGGAATCAATTAAACTACTGTCTATCGTAATACTTTAATAGTTTTGGTTCTTTACCATTTTTTTTCTTCTTATAGTACGTAATTTTGATCAGCAAACATTCAATAAAATCAAACATCAAATATAACTCCAACTCAATCAAATTAAACGGTATCAGCAAACTGACACATACTTTCTCCCTTAAACCCATTTAAAGCAAGAGAACCTATGATGAAATAAAATAAAACCTGCATAACAAATTCACAATTATCTCACAAATACATACCAAATTTTATTAAAATCGGTTTGTAATAAACTGAGATATTGGTTTTAAAGTATTTGCCATAAGAATTAGATTAGACAATGTACTGTGTTTACTGCCAAATGAAAATACCAATTATCTCCATAACCAGTTGACATGGACTAATGATCAAAATACTGATTATTAATTTTTTTCAAGCCAAATTTAATGATTGCAAGTATATTTTTATTAATTATTATGATTTTAAGTAAATTTGAAAAAATTGAGTTTTTTAACACTTAAATCACCATAACATCTGAACCTAAAGTTTTACAGACGTGAGGGTGGTGTCATTTTGTTTGGAATCTTAAGCACAACAAATCATGAAATCGTTATTAAAATCGTTGAAGCTGTTTTTGAGAAATTTGGATTTTTGTTGCTTTTTATGGGTATTTATCAGAAAAATCACTAAAAATAAAAAATTTAAAAAGCCTGGAGATATCATGTTTTAGTACCCACAAGCCAAATTTCATGAAAATCGGACCAATGGTGTCGTCTCTAGCTCTGTTTACACACATCCATATGACACAAACGGACAGACAGACACCACTCTGAATACCACTTCTTTGGATCCGGGGAGCACTAAAACAAATAAATCCACTAACAACTCAAATTCTAAATCTTTACAAAAACAATTTTTTCTTCATATACTATGTTTAGGGGGGAGAAAGTAATAAAAAGCGTCATGAAATCGTGATTTTTAAAACTGCTTAAAAAGCTGATTTCCTATATTATGACTAAAATTGGAAATCAGCTCAAGTAATTTTGGACTTCACAATTTCATGCCGCTTAGTATAAAAACTAAGGAGGTTAAGGTCTATACTGGAGATACCGCGACAATGCTTTTGTTGATGAAATAACGGCCCTTTCATTTAGTCAGGTTGGCAATATGAGGGGGAGTAATTATTAATATACTATTGCAATTTAGATCTTTGTACAGCTTTTTAAAAAGATCCGAATCTTAACAAGAAGATTCGAAGAATGACGAAAAATTCAAATCAATTGTAAAAAATATGTAATAAATTTTAAGGTATTGATTACTCTCAATAATTTTTTTTTAATGTTGACAAACGGGAACACAATTAAACCAATTTTTTTATAATTTAGAGTCTTTGAAAATATAGTTTATAAGTTAATAAGTTAATTGTCTGGATAACCGAATGGATGAAGCACTCACCTCACAGCCTGAGAGTCACCGGTTCAAATCCTGACCACGGGATCAAAACTGGTTACGAGTTTCACATCTGATCTTCTAGGTTATGTTTACCGTCGATTGTTTACCTTTAATGCTTAGGTTTGATAACTGAACTTCTCAATAGGATTTAACATAGGCAAAGATCAGTTTTGTTTTCGGTACTCAGTTCAGGTTTCGGTTATCCGATATCAACTATCCTATCAACTATCCGATATCAAATATCCTATCGTGTTTAACTCAACCGATGTACTGTTTCAACAACCGTCAGTAATGAAGAAACTTTGATAACAAACAATAACCGAAACCATTGTCAATTATGTTATTCGATTTTCTCACAATCAATAAGACATATAAAATGAAGCCTAAATATAATACAACTAATATTAAACTAAACATAGATTAAAAACTTAACTAAAACTTTACTATAACTAACTAAACCCAAATTAACACTAATCGTCGTCCATCCTGTAATAAAATACTATCGATAAATATATTTTCATAGATTAACAAAACAATCTATATGAAATACAACGGAATCCGGATGTCAAGTTTCGACCAACAAACAGTACATCGAACTTCGACTATCGGTAGATCGTTCGATATTGTTTTCTTAGAAAATCATCGTCTTCTTGTTTTCTTAGAAAGTCATCGTTTTCTTAGATGTTGAATCGTCTGCTATAGGAACGAACAGCAGAAGATCAGATATGAAACTCGTACCTCAAAACTGATTCCAGCTGCCATTTTTCACTGGGCAATAAATTAATGATTCTATCTAAAAAATGGTCTGCGTTAGGTAGAAACGAGACCCGGTTTCGGGTTGTTCCCGATCAAAATGTTAAATACCCCCGTTGCAGCAGACCTGCATACTCAGCGAATTTCAAATGCAAAACAACATATTTCAATCCAACATAGCGAGATTTGACATGTTTCGGTAAGCTTCATAAGAATAACATGGGGAATGAGTATGCAGGTTTGCTGCTACAGGTATGTTAAAACTGGGTAGTTTTAATTCAATATTTTGTAGGTCTGAACTAGAAGAAGCCATTTACCAAGTTTTATCAAGATATGTTGAGAAATAAGCGAGATATATAATTTTACTTATTTCCCATAAGGTTAACATTGGGACAACGTACTGTGTTTACCACTTTCAATATCTCGGTAACTAATAGACATAGAGCAGTGATTCAATATATTAAATTGTTTGTTTTTTTGAGCTGAATTCAATGGTGCCAACAAAAATTCGTAAAATTTTATTTTTCTATGTAAAAAACCCAAAAAACCCATTTTTGGGGGGCTTTACCCCCCCTTCCGGTGGTCCGATTGGGCTGGTTCACGAACTCGTCCGAATAATTACTACTTTACACATCCATGCCAAATTTCATTAAGATTGGGCCATTTTTACGCGAGTTATCGTGCTTAAAGACACATAGATATATAGATATATATATATATAGATATATATATATTTATGAAAATGAACGAATAGTGTTTTTTACTTTTGGGGCCCCCAAAACGAAAAGTTATCATGGTCTCGGGCTTAGGTCTTACCATGAGTACTACGGTAACAGCTTCTTCCCTATAGGGGAAATTCGCTAAAAAGGCACCGGCGTAGAGATGCACACAAAATGAAATTAAAAATATATAAAACTAGCAGATATATCCGCAGCTTCGCCCGCTGAAAGAATAACTAATTTTAGTTAAATCATATTATCCCATGATTTCCATGTGCAAATTTGAAGAATAATTAACAAATAGACTGATTTATTTGGGCCATGGGCATGCAATACTCCCCTAAGGTGTAATGATACTTCCACCCTAGATGGAAATGAGAAGGTGTAACGTTTCCTTTAAAAATTTTCGCTTATGATTAGCAAATGGTATTAATTAGCTTCCTCCCATACCTCAATACAGAGAATGAGGATAACCCGGAATTTAAAAGCAAAAAGACGCTAAGGATGGATTTTCGACTTAATGTCAATCTGAATTCAAAACATTTTGAAAGTAAACCGAAAACTGTAAGAAAAAGTAGACAGTAAACTTGGCCAAAAACCTACTTCCCAAAAAGGTTTCTTATTTGAAATTTGTCTACATTTTATTCTTTTATTAGATTGGATCTCGTACATTTTCTATCCCCTGAAAATATTCTTCAGTACTCCAATCCATAGTTTTAAAAACTGAATTGGCCGCCATATTATTATTTTTTTCAAATACTCTATTTTAGCCGTCTGAGAAAAAATATTTTTATATCCTTTCTTTTTTTGTATCTAAAGCCTATTAAGAATAATTTTCCCAAGTTTCATGGCCCAAATTGTTGTAGTTCTCGAGAAAGTAAGATTTGAAAGCTAAAAATGGCCACTATTTTGAGTTTTGCAATATATCATATTTAGGGCTTTTGAGAAAAAATATTGCAAAATCCTTTCTTAGTATGCATCTAGAGCCTGTAAAGAATATTTGTGCCAAGTTTCATGGCTCTAAGCCTTATAGTTTTTGAGAAACTGTGATCAGTCAGTCAGTCAGTCAAGTCAGTCAATGGGTTTTGGCTTTTATATGTATACCGGGTGTCTCACCTAAAGTGAACCAATAGCTAACTTTTTTATTATAAATCTGACAAAGAACTTCTTATGGGGCACTTCCCTTAATTTTTAGTGGTGTTTTTTGGAGTCACTTCGAAAATTAAAAAAAAGGCCGCCATTTTCCAATATGGCGGACAACTTTGATTTTTCTTATGGAACACCCTATTTTTAGGGTGTTTTTAGATTCTACGCTTAATTTTAGGAACTTTTTATTCTTTATAATTTTTTCCTAAACCCAATGGTTCAGCAGATATGAGCAGTTAAAGTTTGATTTTTCCCCATTTAAAATGCATTGTGTCCCTTTAACTGTGCCATCTCATGTATTCCTTATGGAGTAAAATCATATTCAAAATAACACATTTCCATGATTAAATCTCGACTAAAAATTATTTTATGATTAAACCTCAACTAAACTAACATTTTTAGGCACTTTTATTCTTTGGTATCTTTTATCAAACCCAACCGTTTTTGATATTCAGACTACCAACAATTTCACGATGCATTTTAAGTGGCGATAAAATCTAACTTTAACTGTTCATACCTCCTTAACCATTGGGTTTAGGAAAGAATTATAAAGAATAAAAAGTTCCTAAAATTAAGCGTAGAATCTAAAAACATCCTAAAATATAGGATGTTCCATAAGAAAAATCAAAGTTGTCCGCCATATTGGAAAATGGCGACAATATTTTTAATTTTCGAAATGACTCCAAAAAGCAACGTTAAAAATTAAGGGAAGTGCCCCATAAGAAGTTCTTTGTCAGATTTATAATAAAAAAGTTAGCTATTGGTTCACTTTAGGTGAGACACCCGGTATACATACATGTAGGCCCCATAATGTTAAGGTATCGACTTAAGAACAATAAAAAATTATGGTTTGATATGGTAAGGTAAAGTAAAGCACACAGGAGTACAAGTTACTTACTATATTTATTACAAACATAAATGTACTTCAGAATTATGTATAAAAGTATTTACAGTTGTGATGCTATAGCAAATTACTCTCAACTACACTGATCCGTTCAGGCCATGCATCATGCTTAAAAAGCTAAATTCTTACAATTTTCCACATCATGGTACATAAAGTTATTTCTAAAAAGTTTATAAAATTTCATTGAATAAAATCTTTTTTATAATAATTTGTTACATAATCTAGATGTAAACAATATCTAATCTTTAGAAGCTAAGCATAAAATTTTGAATTTAGAAACAATACCTAACTGTAAATTTATTTAACTACTTAAAAGGCTTGTTTTAAACATTTTCTAAGAGTATTCTTCTGGTTATACTAGGAATTCTAGATTTTTTGTAATTTGTAGAAAATTATATAACTAAAAACTAATAATATATACTTTTGATAAAATATGAAACTTTGAGGGTGGTACTTTTGAAAGATGAGTTTAATGATTACTGGAAGATGAATTACTCAAAAATTGAAGCTAATATTAGTTAATAATTAGATATGAAATAATCTAAGAAAGAATTTCTACTCATTGAGGGAGTATTTGAGCAATGGAATTAAACTTTTGATTCAATTTTCATTATCTTTATATTTTACAAATATCAGACTTTTTTTTATAGATTTGGCACGAATATATTACTTTCAATATCTAAAGACTGGCATTGATGCACCAATCAATTGCACACAGTTAAAATATTTTACGGGTTCTCAGAGTTTCAATTTACTAAATTTTAGGGCTTGGACGGAGATTTATTCGTTTGTTAGGTTTTAATGACCCGTAAAATAAGGAAAACAAGAAATATTTTATAAAAAATTAGGGGAAAAGGAATTTTTTCCATATCATTAATTAAATTAGTTTTTACAGCGCACAAAAGCAAACATTCAAATTGAAAAAATTTAAAAATTGATAAAATACTAATGACAAATTTTTTGGTAATAGTACAGTATATCTCCCTCTCTTCTGATCTTTTTACTATTTCTAATGTAAAGTTCTTTAGACTTGTGTGATGAAAAAGTGTAGTCATTTTTATAAGTTGCAAGGTGCAAACATTTATTTCAAAAAGAAAATAAATGAAGGGGCCAAAGCCACTTATTACAGAATATTCAGTTTTATATTTATATAGAGTTTTGTATAGGAATATAAATTTATATTCCTATGTAAAATCTTAAAAGACAAATACAAAAATTTAAGGGCATCAAATCAAGGGTTCAACCATTAATTCTAACCTTCGTAAATTTTATTTCCAAAAAACACAAAACTTTACATTGAGCTCTTTCCTAAGTTATAAAACTCGGTTCAGGACTGTTACAGGACTCTTCATCACAAAAAAGAATTCTACAACAAAAATTAGCATACTTTTAGACATAGATAGATGTAAGAATGTGATTCTAAATACTTATTTTTTAGATTACATTCTCAAAATTATTAGTTTGTGAAACGTAAAATTTATGTTTATTTCACAAAATATGTCAGTCTAAAGAGTGACAAATTTAAGTAATAAAGAGATTAGAGGTGAGTGTATTATATTGTACTATTACATTGTTCTCTGCTTAAATACATATTTGCTGAGAAAAAATATATTGAGTATAACCTCTTCCTAAATAAAAAAAATCTTGTTTACATACATATTTTTAAGCTGACTTAATTAGGTGACCAAGGGAGGAACCTCTTTTAACAACTTTAAAACTAGAACCAGTCTAGGTTTGTTAAAAATAAACTTTAATATACTGCTAAATTGTTAGAACTCGATCTAATTTTTCTATATTTATTCAACTGAAAAATGCCTAAATTGTGTCAGCATGTTAAAAAATAAAATAAATCAAACAAGGTCACTGATAGTAAAAGTTATTTTAGGCCAAAAGACAGTCTGTCAAAAGAAATTATTACGTTGACAATAGCAATTACAATTCAACATCAAAAGAGTAAATATTAGTAACAATACTTTAATACCTAGCACATTAAAACCGGTAGAGAATTAATATCTGTGTCTTATTCCCTTTTTTAACACTAACAGGCTATGGGAAAGCACGGAGAATATCATCTTGCATTTAAACAATAGCTTTGAACATACTGGAGCAGGGGCAAACCCAGGATTTAATTTCAGGGGGGGATATCCAATAAGAAGGGGGAAGGGGGTATTTAGGTACTCACAAAAACCCATACCAATATGACGGTAGGCGAATAAGGTTGTTGCGGTAGGCGAGTATCGCGTCACAATAGACAAATATGGATGTCACAGTTGTCGGGTCCTGGAAGCCTCGACCCTGACATTGACAATAACTCGACATGAATGGAGATACAGGTTGCCGTGGAAAATATGTTGTCACAATTACCCTCGACTTGCCAGCTTTATGAGCGTTATGATTTATTTAGAATTATGAATTAACTAACCTGACCTACGACTGTTCAACTACGAATTTAATAATGATCTAGCATTTCTTTGTTTAAAATTCATTGTTGGTGATGGTGATTTTATATTTTGAAACGTCGTGAAACTTGTTTTTTACTGATCTAGCATGTTCCAACAACTAAGTCTGAAAATTTTTAAGGAAATTGATAGGAAAGCAGTAAATCAATTTCCTTAAAAATTCCTGGCAAATGCCCTATCCTTTAATCAATAAGTCTGAAAATTGATATTTAAGTGCCATGGCTAACGATAACCCTATCAATTTAGAATTTAGAATCTGTGGACCGAATTAGTTGCCAATTAATTTAACCTAAACCCCCAAAACCCCTCCTTTCGGAATCTGTACCGAGCAACCCATAATGTTAATTTAGATACCTGACCAAATGATGTTGACAGTCCGATAGCTGGTGGAGAAGAGGACTTGAAGTTGGGCCGTTGGCGGTATTTTGAATTGGCGCATGCGCAGAGGGACAGTTAAGTAAATGATCATTCATTTCTAGGTGCAGGTGTACCAACGGGATAAATGTGGATATCCCACACAGTAGATAAATATCGTCAAGGTAAGCGAATATAGTCGCGAACCTTATTTGTCATGGTAGACGAGTATCGTCGTTGTGGTAGATGCCACGGTAGACGACTATCGCAACGCAGTAGACGAATATGGTCGTCACAGAAGACAAATGTCATTGTCACAGTTGACACAAATCGTTGTCACGACGCAGTAGATGAAAATTGTTGTCGCGGTAGAAAGATATTGTTGTCACGGTAGATGAATATTGTCGCCACGGTAGATAAAATATCTTCGCCGTAGTAAACGAGTATCATGTTGCAGTAGACGAATATGGACGTCATGGTACCAGTAGGCAAATATAGGCGTCGCGGTAGGCAAAGACTGACAATGCGCTATACAAGTATCGTCGTTGTGATAGACGATATTGTCGTTGCAGTAGACGAATATTATTGTCACAGTAGACAAATATCGTTGTCACGTTGCAGTTGACAAAAATCGCCGTAGCGTTGCGGTAGACGAAAAATTGTCTTCGCATCACAGAAGACAAAAATCATCTTCGCGTCGCGGTAGACAAAAATCGTAGCCGCGTCGCGGTACCTGAAAATGGTTGTCTTGTTGCCCAAAATTTCTGTTTTCCAAAATTTCGGGGGGGGATGATATATCCCCTTTATCCCCCCCCCTGGGTTTGCCCCTGTACTGGATTAGTCACTAGTAGACTACATACCTGAGAAACATTGAGTTATGTAGTATTTAAGTACTATTACAACAATATATTGTCAGCATAATGAGTAAAGATTGTACCTCCAAAAAGACAGATTTGAAAGGAGAACAAGAAAACCGTTTTCATTACACACACTACAATTTAAATAAAAATTTTTTTCTCTTCAATATTTACTATTTAGATAAAAACTACTTTTAATTGTAAATTATTTAATATTATTAGAGGTTCAACGTATAGTGTAATTTTTATTTTATTTCTAAAAACATTATAAAATTGGTATTGGGAGATAGAGTTCTTTCTACTCAAAATGAAATGTTTTTATGAGATCCTATTCTTTTTCTGACTAAACAACTAGGGCGTCTACATGATATATCTGATTCAATTTAGGTACTAACTACACATTAGTTACTTTAAAAAACGGTTTCATGAATAAAAAGTACCTAGCTCACATGAAAAATTGAAATCACCTTTTGCTTTCAATGATTTATGAAGAAGCAACAGACACAATTCATAAGAGTATTAACTACTCTAAATTTGATCACTAACTTGGAGATTCAACCTTTGACAAGTTGTGTTTGTACACACCAACTTTTTTGGAGTTGCAGCCTTACATCAGATTATTGAGCAATACTATAACCAAGACAGTGGCCAAAATCTCAAAAAAAAAAAATAATAATTGTGGAGTCCGATCTTTGCTCATACATCTGACGATATGTGATTATGGCAGTGTTTGCAATATCATTTGTCTCAATAGGAAACTTTAAACCCAAAAAATACCAGACCACATTTTGTTATTACATAAGCAGTAAAATCTCGAATACTGATTCCAAGCTCATTAAGTTATTATACAATATTTTCTGAAACATTATTCCTTTACAATAATAAAATCTAAAATATCGATTCAAAGTTCATTCTGTTTATATGATAAGTTTTGATAAATTAGTCGTTTACAACATTAAAATCTCAAACACCAATTCCAAGTTCATCAATATTTTCAGACTTTTATTTAATTTGATGTAAGAATCTTCGTGACTTTGTGCATCTGCACTTCAAAAAACATATTTCTTGAAACAAGTCAATCTTTAAATTGATTTCAAGATAATTTATTAAAAGAATGAAAATTGACGATGGTTACTACTTCTTAAGAACAAATATTGCAGCTTATAGCAAAGGTGAGATTATAAGAGCCATAACTAACTTGAGAAATGCAAATTTGTCAACTGGATTCCTAAATAAAAGGTAATCCATTTCAATTAAATTATTGGTAAATTAAAAGATAAGGCAGATTAAATGATAATTAAGGTTAATTTTTGACATAAGCTAACAGAATTTGAATTAAAACTTTATATACCTCATTTACATATTTAAAAAAATTAATAAAACTCTACACATCAATAGATTCCAAACATATTTTACATTTCCAGTAGAATCCCACAAACTCGACTCCTTGTAACGTGACACGGTTTTCACAGTAATCTTGTAACTTATGGCATTCAGGTTAATATGGTTTGTAATTTATTACCATTTTCAGCTTATTAATTACTTTTTGAAGTTATTTATATATAAAAAGTCCTTTATTTAGACCATTAATTAGGCTGGTTAACAGTTTAAGAGATTTTTCTTGAGAGATTTTTCTTCCTTCTTCCTCATTAATGTATACTGGAAAACTCGACATTCCCCTAACTCGATATTCCCCCAACTCGAAATTCCCCGAAGTCAATATGACGTCGAGTTTGTGAGATTCTACTGCATAGTAAATTTTTCTCTATTGTATCTTACATATAATCTGAGTATATTCTTTATAGACAGCAGAATAGATTTCTAAACCGAAAACATGTCAAACTTAACATCGAGTAAACATATTTTTTACAATAGAATTCAGGCTAACAGGTCAAACCCATAACAATCAACAGCCTTACAGCAACAAATAAAAATCATCAACATATTTACGCAATAAACAGCTTTAACAATCATGACACAATAATACACATAATATACCTAAATATCACAAATAGAAGCAAAATTAAAGTGTATATTTACACATGCAGTTACTTATGTTTTGTGGTCGCTAGCACTACACTAGTGTATAAATTAACAGCTAATATGACTTAACATTAAAAGAAAGGGGTAAGAAATGAAACCTTACGTTAATACTATGAAATTTCTAAACTTTACAGCAATTAATTTTTGAAATTTCCAGGGAAGATTGAAAATCTATTGGCAGTTATTGGCTGCAATACTTTGTAACAAATGATAAAAAAATAGTTTTGTCATAATTTTGTTGAGTTTTCTCAAAATAATTTAGACTAAAACTATAAATAGATTTTTCAAAATACTATTTGCAATGAAAGTTTTATAGCCTAAATTAGGATGAGCCTTATATTAATGACACAGAATTTTAATTGGCAAGTAAACAATTATTGACCATGGTCATTACATTTGATTTGTATACACTTTTGCAAACAGTATTCAGTCTTTTCTTGATTGCAGAAAAACTGCAAATGGCATAATAATTCTTACGACAAGATAAAAATGGCTATTCATCGACCAAGAAAAGTTTTATGAAAAAATTAGATACTATGTGTTAAAAAAGAACTCTCTATAAAGGACAGTTAGTACTATAACATAAATTATGTAAACTATTCAAGGTACTGTAAATTTATACAGTTATTCAATGATATCTAGCCCTTGTTATTTCCTTGCATTTATAGTCCTACGATTGGTAGACTTTTTTTAAAAATATTTGTTACTTTAGAAGATCAATTTATTTGGAAGACTTACAGGTAAGTCTCAAATACCTGGGCACATATGAGAAATCCTCTTAGATTTTTTAAATTGAAACAGGCTAAGCTGGCAAATATTAGTTAGAATTAAGGAAAAAATTATAATTAAAAAAATATAAATGTAACTGTGTAAGGGTGATATTTTTGATAAAACTATTAAGGTTCTAAAGTAGGGAGTTCTTTTCGAACAGTTAGTATCTGATAGTACCCAATATACATCTGAACGCTGTCTCTCTTGTATGTACTGAAAACTAACAAAAACATACTGCATATTTTAAAAACAAATGTTGGATACAAATAATGAAAAATAAAGAAAAAGTAATAGCTAATCAGATAAAATTGATCAAAAAATTTGTATACTCAATAAACTAAGGCAAAATAAAAATACTTAACTGGAAAAATAAGTAAAAAATAAATAAGTAGAATACAATACAAAGTAAAATATCAGAAAATGAGTAAAAGTGAACAATACACAACAAAATCGTGCAATGTGTAGAGAACATTGTCACATCAGAAAGTGTTGACTCTACATTTAATCATTTCAACAGCCTTTTTCATGTCATCAAGGCCAATAATTCAAGAAGGTAGATAAATAATCAATCCTTAGTCTTGAAACTGAGTACTGATTGAATTCTCTGCATTTAAGTAAAACTATTACAGATAAATAATTAAATCTATAAACTATGTCAGGTATTACATACATTATTTAGACAATAATTAGGGATATTCATCACCGAGTGAACCAAAATTAAGAAAAAATAGTTTTATAAATATAAGATGCTTTATGCGTTATTCTGTACCCTTGGATACAGTTTTAAATACTGTATCCAGGCCTGTCCAAACGATTTTGTTGGATATTTTTCCATAATTTCAGTCAAATTTATTTAGTCTTAAAAATTATAGCAAAGGGAAATTTACTCCATGAAAACAAAATGTATTCCATATTTTGGATAAAAAATACAAGTAGAATAATTAAAAGTGATCAAATTAAAAATCTAATTAAAAGTCAAATTAAAAGTGATTATTTTTATGTTACTGTCAGTTTGGTTACTACTGGCATTATATTCAATTAGTTCAAGACTACCAGGCCTCGTTAAAATTTTAAGTAGGCAAACACATTCTGACAAAATGTTTAACACTTAAAAATTGTTTGACGACAGCAAGGTCCTACTTTTCAATTAATTTTTATAAGTAGAAATATACAATGTTGCTGTCTATATCAATAGAGAGGTAAAGAAACAAACTTGTGAATTAATAGCTAGTCTTAAGAATAAATTACGTATACCTCCTAAAAACACATTTTTCATGCTTTCAGATTCATTAAAATTTAAAATAAATTGTATAACATGGATTCTAAATAATATACAACATAATATAACTTAAAACTATTACTCTTGCCAATAAACAAAAACAATAAGAGTGCTTACTAAAGAAAGAACAACAAACTATACTCGTTTCCAAATTGACCGTGCAGTACAAAGCAGGCAAAAGCTTTATTAAAACATTACACTCAATAAGAGTTTAATTAGTATCCCAGTAGATTAGGATTTTTGCGGACATTTGCCATCACTGATTAGTAAAAAACAAGTTTCACGACGTTTCGGGATCTGGAATCTGATCCCGTCTTCAGGTGGAAGAAAACCTAGAACATAACAAGATTAGTAACACATAGCCAGGAAAACCTGGACAAAAACACAGCTAAAACAGAGAATTGTAAAAGCAGTCACGAAAACACTAAGCTGAAAAGAAAAAACAATAACACAAAAAAAAACAAAAAAAAACACAGGAATCACAAGTATCAAGAATCACCAGACAGGAGAGAGCACGTCCACACCCAATCAGAGCTGAGCTGAGACTGGTTTTTTCTTTTCAGCTTAGTGTTTTCGTGACTGCTTTTACAGTTCTCTGTTTTAGCTGTGTTTTTGTCCAGGTTTTCCTGGCTATGTGTTACTAATCTTGTTATGTTCTAGGTTTTCTTCCACCTGAAGACGGGATCAGATTCCAGATCCCGAAACGTCGTGAAACTTGTTTTTTACTAATCAGTGATGGCAAATGTCCGCAAAAATCCTAATCAAAATATAAAATCACCATCACCAACAATGAATTTCAAACAAAGAATCCCAGTAGAACTGTACTACATGGAAAATATGGAATCAAGTAGAGCCTTCGAAATAATTGTTATTTACCAAGGTAAATAATTTTATGTGTTACATAAGACGTACAGTTGCAACAATTTCTTTCATTTTATTCTTCCCTCTAGATTGTAATGGCTGTTACATTCGAGGTTGATTTCAAATGGTTTTGTTCCTCTTCTTATTTTTAAAAATGTTTCTTCCAAAAATCTGAGAAACAACCTCTTTCTATGATAATTTCAATTTAGGCCTCACAACTTAATAGAAAATTGGGTTGACCGACAAACTTTACCACTAGTATCATGCAGTGTGATTAACAAAACAGAAAGTTTGCGGCTGTACCTTCTTGAGTTATGTACACCTATAAAATGCAATCACTAAACTAAGCGTAAAGAGGGAGAAGGAACCATGGAATGCTACGCAATGCCGTGAAAATCTATGCAATAACACCTTCATGACAATTCCTGATCTATGCAATTTTAGCTACATCATAACTCCTGTTCAATACATTTGTTACGCCATCATTCTTACGAGCATTGTGATAACTTATACACAAGGCATACACCAAAACCAAAATAGAACTATTCAAAGTTTTACAAATGTATTTTTTATCTTTAAACAGAAAAAACTTGATAGAGGATAAAAGGCTTTTTGTAATACATAGCTGTTAACAAACTAAATTGGTTTGAAATGCATTTTTTGAGGCAAGGAGAGAACAAATTACACACGATCGTTCAGTTCAAGATCATTAGTTTAAAAGATATTACTCATTTCAACTTCACCCCTACACATTAGATCAAACCGTTTTTGTATTTATTTATAAGAAAATAAGCTTTAAGAAGAAACTCATGACCTCCAACAAAATAAGTGGCAATCAGGAAATTAATTAGTAACACCAAAATACAATTAAGTAGGTTGAAACAAAATTTGGATATTGGAGAATGCCTATTGTAAACTTAAAGCAACTCAATACAGTAGAACCTCGCTAATCCGACTTCGGATGGTCCGAATCCTCACTTGGTCTGACCGTGCCGTCGGCTCAGTAGGCATCCGCTAGTCCAACCTGGCGGGGTTTCCTCTTAGCTTAGTCCAACCATGCTAGCGGAAATTTATCTCTGTTTACGTTTTGTGGGAATCACTCCGTTCAGGTTGGCTCCTGTCGATGACAAATAAGGCATTGTCAATGCGTATTTTGGTCAGCAGAGCATTGACCCTTAGTGCGGTAAAATGTTTTCTGTTTGAACTACAGTTTTACAGTGTGTTTATGTCAATAGACGTGTTCCTCTAATAATCCGACCTTTCTGCTGGTCCGATCATGCCCTCGGTCTCGTATGTGACGGATTAGTGAGGTTCTACTGCAATTGTATACAAGTAAGCTTAAGAAGAAACTCATAACCTCTTAAAAAATAATTGTCGATCAGAGGTAATTTCTAACACAAAAAGACAATAAAGTAAGTAGAAACAAAATGTTGACAGTGGTATGAGATTGGAGAAGGCGCACAATAAACTTACAATAACACAAGAGTGCAATGTGAGATGTGTTGGGTAATAGAACCACCGCGTCCTGATTGCAGAGAAACATTTTCCAAGAGTCCCATATCGGCACAAGTCCTGCGCTGCGGCGTCGTCTACACAGCGCTAAAGTTACAGCTGACTCCGTCTACGTAGTGCTAGAGATACAACTGACTCGTCTACGCGGCGCTAGACTTACAGTACCGTCTACGCGGCGCTAGAGTTACAGCTGACTCCGTCTACAAGGTGCTAGACTTACAGCTGACTCGTCTATGCGGCGCTAGAGTTACAGCTGGCGCCGCTGATGGCACTGAACAGCGCCTGGCTGTTGCGTTTGAACGAGCCAACCTCATCGTCGGGCCAAAGCGACTCGCCGAGTAGCGCCGTCAGCTCGAGGACGAGTTTGTGGAAGTTCTGCTTCAGCACGACCTGGTACTCGGCCTGGTCGGCGCGCACCACCTGGCTGTTCAGCTGCAGCGCCGCGTAGCACACCCGCACAAACTCCCTGCCACAACACACAGATGTAAAGATTCAAGACTCAAGATTTTATTAATAACAAGCGTAATATTCTACAACTAAAAATATACATTTTTAACATAAAAAAACTTCACAAAAATTAGGAAATAAAATTAATACTTATTTTCAAGTAAGTCATGGATACTGTAAAATGCTTTGTCTATTAAGAGTTTTTTTAAATGGACTGGAATTTTGAAAATAACGTAACCACCTGAAGCTCCTGAGGCAACGAGTTGAAAAGCCTTAAACAATTGCATGATATGTTATGCTGAAAAAGGGTAGGGTTGTGTTTAGGGACAGGAATATTTGATCGTGGTCGGAGTGAATAACTAGAGCTTGCATGATTATTAGGAGGAAGTAAAGAAGGATTCTTTTTGAAAAATACCGATGTTAGGAATATATACAGGCAAGGGAAAGTTAAAAACTAGTTCTGGAGGAAAATTAATCTGCATGAATCATGTTCCTCAAGATGAAATACAATGCGCAGAGCTTTTTTTTGAAGCTCTTTTTTTATGGTGCGTGAACTCTCAAAGCCCCAAATCGGCAGAGCATATATCATACGAGGATAAAAACAGCCATGATAAAGAATCATTAAAGTATCAGACACGCTTGATCTCCTGGCTGTATCTTACAAATCTTGTTACGTTCTAGGTTCTTTTCCACCAGAAGATGGGATCGGATTTCAGATCCCAAAACATCATGAAACTTGTCCACAATAAAATCAAAACATAACTCATCATCGCCAACAATGAATTTTAAACAAAGAAAAAGGTTGTTACAGAGATTTTGAAAAGATAACTATTTTGTAATAGTAGTTTATGCAACCATTGCATTATGAATGTCTTCAAGTCACGAGTGAGATGTAAGTTAGAACACGAGCGGAGCGAGTGTTCTAAATCTCTCACGAGTTAAATATCTCTAAAGTCTAACTGTCTCATAAAGTTAACTTTATGATATGGGTTTGTATTTTTGTTTAATAATGGACCTCATTATGACAAATTCTTTGTAATATCGTAATTGGTGATTATTGCAATGGTCGTAGATAAAATTAATTTAAATAACTAAAACCATTAATTAATTGCAAAGAAAACTTCGACCAGTGGCTTTATTAAACTACACCCTCTTAAAAATTGACACTGTGATTAATGCTAAAAGAGGTAAGAGTTGCTGTAAACATAACTTCCACTGTATTTTAGTCAACAGTAGAAATGTGTCTTAAAAAATAATTGACTGTTCATTTTAATTCTCGTATTCCTTCTGTTGGCGTACCTTCTCCAAACATCTTAAATGAGACAGAGAACAAAAAAATCTTACATTCACTGATCTAATATTAACAAAATAAGAGAAGAAATCCTCTTTAATATTAAGGCACATAACCTTAGGCATGTCATACTGCTACCACTATTCCATAAAGATTTTATATAGACGACACACCGTAAAAGATGAAACTAATTTTAACACATTACCATCTAAATTAGAAACACAATGCTTCATTTTTATAGTTGCCAACCATTCAGTGTTTTATCTTAGCTGCAGATTGATAAATTGTAATTATTTTCCACCATTAACTTCACTAATTAAGCACCTATCAGTCATGATGAATACATTAAAAAGACTTCCAGTTCAATTATATTTACTGATTCAACCCAACAGTTTTTCTACATTACTTTCTCCAGTAATTCAATACTTTTATTTCATCTCGTATTTAATATGACTATAAAACTGATGTACAATATAATATCACACAACTATCTTACGAAAAAACATTTTCAGCATTATTTATTTAAAATAAAAAATACAATTAAAAACGTTACCGGAAAACATCTTTGAGCTCCTCGACTTTGTCGTCGGGATACTGGGAGGCTTGGCTCGGCTCCAGGAAGGCTTTGGCGTAGGCTTGGGGTCCGGCGTTCACTTGGACACACACACTTCCCTGAAACACAGTTTGCGGCTAAGTTACCACCGGGAAAATAGTGTAAATACTGGTAATTTCTAACAATCGGTAAACTAAGTAAAAAACCAGGCAGGAGCATGTATTTCTTATATTTAATGATAATTTTGACTTAAAAACCTTAAGAAAATTTCTTATGTTTATTAAGTCATGTATATGTTATGTATGGGAGTATACTAGAGGTTTGACCAAACTGCATTTTAAAGAGTTTTTGATTTAGTAAGAAATGATTTAATAGTTAGTTAATTGTTTGATGAATCAGAATAAAAATTCAGATAGAGTAGACACACAAATAAATCAAGAAGCCATAAAAATGTTGAGCTTTCTTCAATTCCCAAATTTAGAATAAATCCTCCTGCATAGATATCTAATAAAAAACCTTAAGATAATTTATTATCTTAAGGGAAGAGTGGCCTGGTGTAGTGGTGGAATGCAAGACTTCAGTTCAAGGGTCTCGGGTTCGAATCCTGCCAGTCATCAATGGTATTTAGCTATGTGATAATGCCATAACCTTGAGTGCAAAATAAGCTGAATATACAGGGTGTTGATAAAAACCCTTCAGGACTTCGGAATATGGTTACTTACATCAAAACTAAGAAAAAAGTTCCTATAAACATGGGTCCTAAAATGCTCAGTTATCCGTCTAACGGTCTGTATGTGTTTTTAACATGATTTTGCATAACTTTGGAACTACAAAAGACATCAACTTCAAACTTGGTACTTACATGCTGACTATTAGGACCTATTTTGGTGCGGAGTATCAAGTTTCTACTTTGTACCGTTTCAAAATGGCTGCCATTTTTATATTTTTATATTTCACACCGTCCGCTCCGCCTTCTAGCGGACGGTGTGACCATGAGGGCCATGATCTGACCCGGTCATACTGCGCTACCTGTAACAGGTACGGGCACTACACAGGCCAGCGATCCTGCCCCAAGTACCCAAAAGACCAAAATGACCCCCATGCGACCCGCCCTGTCAAGATCATTCCTCCTCCCAACCCCCCAAAATCGAACCCATGGGACCTTCGTCTCTCCGACTTCCCGGCCCTCAAACCTGACAACCTTCTGGCCCCCACAACCACCTCCGACCCGGACCCCGATGCCTCATCCCAACATGAACAACAACCCTCCACAAACCCGACGCCCTCCACAGGCCCTTCAACTACCGACCCCTGCCCCGAAACCTCCGACCAACCACAGCCCCCCACCAACTTCGTCACCCTCGAAGCCCTCAACTCATTCCTCGATCAACTCCTCACCACCCTGAGCGACGGCTTCAAAAGGACCTTTGACGCCCTGCTGTCGCTCCTCCTCGCCTCCGCTCCCGCCCAAGGTCAGCAGCGAGTTCGTGAGACGGTCAACGGCGTCACCAAACGTTTGTTTGAGACCCGCACCATTTTGCACGAGGCTGGCAACGGGCTGAGCGTCATCCACACCGCCTCCAAACGTCCTTCCAATGCCGGTTGTCACTAAAACCCGCTCTTGTCTCCGCCTCTGCCACATCAACCTCAACTCCTTCCGAACCAGGCGTTCCGCCCTCATCGACCTCATCACAGACTACCACCTGGACATCCTAACCCTCAACGAAACCAAACTGTCCCCCACCACCCGAGCCTCCCTCCCCGGCTTTTCTCTCCTCCGTCGTGACAACCTTCCCCGGTCCGGTGGCCTCGCCATCGCTTTCCGTTCCGAACTCGACGTCCGTCACCTCCCTCTCCCAGGTAACCCGGCTTCCGCCCTCATGGCATCTGTTCGCCTACCTAGGCAACCCCCCTTCACTCTTCTTACCCTCCACGCCAACCCTCTCGATCCCGACCTCATCGACCTGATGGAACAGGTTGCCGCTACCCACCCACGACTGGTAATAGCGGCAGACCTGAACTGTCACCACCAGGCCCTGGGGGATCGTACCACTACGCCCCCGGGCCGCCTCCTTTTCCAATTTCTCCTGGACGCTCGACTCCACCACCACATGACCCCTCCCACACGTTACCCGAACCACGAAGGCCAACTCCCTACATCCCCCGACAAGCTCATCACATCCCCCGAACTATCCCGGAAAATCATAAAAGTCCTCTCCGGCCACGACATAGGCTCCGACCACGTTCCTCTCATTTTTGACTTGAAAATCCGCCCTTACCCCTTCAAATCCGACACCCATGATGCATTCTACGTCTCCGACTACAAGAATGCAGACTGGGATTCCTATAACCGCTCCCTCACCACATCTCTCACTCCACTGACCCAGCAACCACCCCCCCACACACCCGGCCAAATTGATGACCTCCACTCATCCATCACCACAGCAATCCTTTCCGCCAAGGAAGCCTCCGTCCCCACGAAACGTGTTCTTCACACCCCCCTCCGCCTTCCTCCAGACGTCATAGCCCTCATCAAAGCCAAACGCCGCGCCAGGCGACTCCTCCTCCGTGATCCTACCTCCCCCTACCTCCACGCTGCCTACAGAGCCCTAGACGATCGCGTTAAGGTTGCAGTCTGCTCCTTTCGAGACGACAGGGCGATGAAGGTGTGCGAGAAGGCAGATTCCGACTTCCACAACAACCCTCGTAGTTTTTGGCGTCTCGTCAAACACTACAACAGTCCCTCCACTCCTTCCGGATCCCTCCTGGTCAATGACGCGGTCGTCTCGGACAGCCAAGGCATCGCTGAGGCCTTCCGTGACTCCCTCTCCACCATCCACTCTGTCCCCATGCACCCTGACTTTGACGACAACCACTTCACTCTCACCAACGCACTGGTCACTCGACAACACGACACCTTCCACCCCCCAGACACCATCCCCGACGATCTTCCCGACCACGACCTCCTGAGTCCCATCACCTTCCAGGAGGTGGATCGGAAACGACGCCACCTCCGCAACACCGCCCCCGGCCCCGATGGAATCTCCAACCTCCTCATCAAACAATCTCCACCAATTCTCATCCGTCTTCTGACAACACTCTTCACCTCAATCCTCCTTCTCGGCTACTCTCCCCCCTCCTGGAAACACGCCCATGTCATCCTCTTCGCCAAGCCCCACAAGGATCCCCGAAACCCAAGCAACTATCGCCCAATCAGTCTCACCTCCACCCTTTCAAAACTCTTCGAAAAAGTCCTAACCTCAAGGCTCCACACCCACCTCAACTCTCTCAATCTCCTTCCACTCACCCAAGCCGGCTTTCGTCCCGGAGTCAACATGTACGACCAGCTTCTGCGGGTCGTCACATGCCTCCAAACAAACAACTCCCTCCACCGCCCAACAATCCTAGCCCTCATGGATGTCCAGAAGGCCTTCGACACCGTTTGGCACAATGGCCTCCGGTCCAAACTCCTCCACCTCCAACTGCCCCTCCCCGTCATCCGATGGATCTCCCACTTCCTCGACGGACGGACCGCTCAGGTTCGTTTCCGTGGCTCCCTATCCTCCCCCTTTACCCTGGAAGCCGGCGTCCCCCAAGGCTCCGCCATCTCTCCTCTTCTCTACCTCATCTACGTCCGTGACCTGCCCGCCCCCGTTCCACGCACTCCCACAGACACCTCGTGCGGTCTCGCTCAGTTCGCTGACGATACCGCATTCTGGGTGTCAGACAGACGACAGGACAACCTCATCCGCAAAATGACACAAACACTGACTGACTACCTCTCCTACTGCAACCTCTGGCGCATTTCCCTCAACACTTCCAAAACCCAACTCTGTTTTTTCAATTTCCATGCGCGTCGCTTCGCCCGCATCAACTCCGATCCCATCCTCCTCAACCGAGTCCGCCTTCCTCTGAAAAAATCCTGCACCTACCTCGGGGTCACACTCGACTCCAAACTCTCCTTTCTCCCCCACCTCCGCCAAACCAAAAAACGAGCCACAGCTCGCCTCAAAGCCATGAGAATCCTGAACAACCGCCACCGTCCCTGCTCCCAAACGACCCTCTCCCGGATTTACACCTCCGTCGTCCGTCCCGTGCTCACCTTCGCCCATCCTCTCCTGCTCTCCGCCCCAGATCACTTCATTTCCAGCTTTGAAGCCACCGAAAGGCGTGCCCTTCGGCTGGCAGCCCATCTCCCTCCCTGGACCCGAAACCAAACTGCCTACGACGCCCACACTGTTCCTCCCCTCCGAGACTTCCTCACCCACCTCAACTCCAAATACCTCGACCGAGCCCGCTCCTCAGACATCCTGCAGCCTTTCTTTCAACCCTACTTCACAAACCGACCTAGCCTGACCCTTCACCACCTCGTAGCCCTCGACAACCCACCCCCACCCCAACCACCCCAACTGCCCCAACCCCCACCATAACCCTCCAGACCAAAACCACCGGAGTACGGTACAGGCCGTAGGCCTGCGACCGTACCAAAATTTTTTGGAAGCGACCCTACCCTGACCCTACCCTGACCAACCCACCCACCATCACCCACCTTGAAAGACGCCACTCCCCGACTAACACCACATCACTGCACCTCACGCAAGAACCACACAAAACTTCCGAAACACATCACCAGCGTAGCAGCAGGCATTCGTATGTAACTTAATCTCGTATTAAACTGCAAAGTCCTGCTGCAACGCCCCATCCACACTCTCAACGAACCACCCGTCATCACCAGACAAAACACCTCACAGCGAAACTCGACCACAAATCACCACTGCCCAACCCACACTAACCCCACAGAAATCCACACCCAACCATCACCAACCAACCACCAGCACAGCTGCAGGCATTCGTATTGAACTACTCTCGTATTGACCTACAAAGTCCTGCAGCTGTGCGCAACCCTAACCCACCTGTCCAAGGCTGAAGAGGGAAAAATCCCTATAACAGCCTCAGTGTGCCGACCCGGCCACTGGAACCTCACGATCACGTCACGTCATATTTTAAAACTTAATATCTTAAAAACCTTAATTTTTCCAAAAATTGGACAAGAGACAAAAAAGTTGCGAAATTTTATTTCCTAATATACCATATAAAGATTATCAAGATCGAACAATAATTTACGGAGTTATTGTATTTTTTCCAACAGAATACATGCTTGTTTTATGGTAGCTACAGCAAATTTACTTGAATTCTGTTAGCAAAATTACAATAACTCCGTAAATTATTGTTTGATCTTGATAATCTTTATACGATTTAGTAGGAAATAAAATTTCGCTGTCTCTTGTCCAATTTTTGAAAAATTTACGGTTTTCAAGATATTAAGTTTTTAAATATAAAAATGGCTGCCATTTTAAAATGGTACAAAGTAGAAACTTGATGCTCCGCACCAAAATAGGTCCTAATAGAAAGCATATAACTACTACGTTTGAAGTTGATATCTTTTGTAGTTCCAAAGTTATGCAAAATCATGTTAAAAACATATACAGACCGACAGACGGATAACCGAGCATTTTAGGACCCATGTTTACAGGAACTTTTTTCTTAGTTTTGATGTAAGTAATCATATCCCGAAGTCCTGAAGGGTTTTTTATCAACACCCTGTATATTCAGCCGGTATAAACCTGCAATGCATGAAACTAGTAAACCTGGCCCTCATCTAGAAGCAACAAAGAAGATAATTTGGTAGCAAACAAACTTTAAATTCCCTCTGAAAACAAAATCACAAGCTGAGTGACAAGCAACATTTTACCTGTAGCCGCAGATGGAGTTTCTTGATGTCCGTTGGTTGTGAGAACACAACATCCTCCAGTTCCGACACCTTCTGTCGCATCTCGTCGATCGCAGTTTCTATCGGTGTCAACTCGCTCTCACTCCGTTCCACCACTCTTAACCTCTTTTTAACGTAGGGAAATGAATATTCAGCTGGAAAAAAACAAATTTGCAGACTATAAACTTAGAGTAATGTGTTTAAAACATTTTACAATGTTTTCAATAAACTGCAACGCGCACGATAATAGAATCTTTTGAAGAAATTGTGAGATTACGTGATAAATTAGGCTAAAGCGGGCGATGAAACCGTATCAGACATTACTAGTTGCAGAACATAACAAATTAACACAAGTTGATTTGACATCAACAATTTCACAAATAATTAATTAAAACAATCACCTCCAGTATTCATGAGGTGTTGCATTTTATTGTCAAGTTCCAAAAGTACAGACCTTAACTAATCAATTCTGGTGCAAAAATGTCAATCCAAACCAAAGTGGAGTTAGAACCTTTTCAGTTTTAACAAGAGACTTTCACTTAGTGTATCTCCATTGCGTTTTACTATGGCCATCTCTTGTAATAAGGCCTTTGAATAGGCATCGTCCCTTTGAAAGGTTTTCAACACAGAAATACCTACCCTCAAAGTCAGCAGATAAAAAGTAAACATTAAATGGTAGTCGTAAAAACATTAATGTTATTCCTACCCTTGAGTGTGACGTTGTCATACACTAACGGCCCTTATTGAGATGGCTATGGTTTTATAAAACATCTTAGAATTGCAATTTAACTCAAATCCCATCACAGATATATTCAATTCATTTTTCATACAAATTTGGCTCAAAATATTTACCCGCTGGATTTGCTGAAAAGTATTTTCATTAGAGCAACTTTACCAAGTCCTCCAAGAGTTAATAAGACTTCAATTCAATTCAATTCAATTCAAATATCTTTATTTATATAGTACACAATGTACATAAAATAGTGTCAATATTTATTTACAATCAATAGCCTTAGTTACTAATACACAGTTTTACTTTGAAAACTGGAAATTCCTTCATTGTTTCATAGTATAAAACTCTTCCAACGAGTAATGCGGATTATTTATCAAAAATGATTTTAATTTTCCCTTAAATTTAAGTTGGTTTTGTATATCCCTTATTTCTAATGGTAACAAATTCCAAAATTTAGTACCCATGTAGCTAGCTTTCTTAGTAAAAAAAGAAAGTCTGTGTTTTTGAATATTAATTTTGTTTTTATGTCTTGTGTCATAGGAATGACATTCAGAGCGGAAATCAAAATTATGAATGTTGCTTTTTATGTAGATAACACAGTCAAGAATATATTGATCATATACTGTCAAAATTTCTAAATTTTTAAAATGGTCCCTTACATGATCATCCCACTTTAGCTTCAAGATTATTCTTATAGCCCGTTTTTGGAGAAGTAAAATTTTATTGAGGTTGTAATTACTGGTTCCCCCATAAACACAAAGCCCATAAGCAATATGACTATGTACATGAGCGTGGTAGATAGTTTTTAAAACAGAAACACTACACAGCTGAGACATTCTTTTCAACATATATATCCCAGAGTGAATTTTTTTAACAATAATTTTAATATGTAAGTCCCAACTTAAGTTACTATCAACTTCTAATCCTAAAAATTTTGTATTGTGAATTTGATTAATATTAATGTTTTCACTAACAATATTTGGTACAACAGTGCTTCTATTTTGCTTTGTTTCAAAACCAATAAAATTTGTTTTATCCAAGTTTAAGAACAAGTCATTATTTTTGAAATATTTTTGAATTGTTGAGATTTGAGTTTTGCTATTTTTTTCTAAATCATCTATATTGTTGGATGAAATAATCATATTAGAGTCATCTGCATAAAGAATTAACTCGCTTTTAATGCCTGGGACATTATCTAAAATTTTAGGAAACCCTTGAATATAACACAGAAATAGCACCGGTCCAAGTATTGAACCTTGAGGTACTCCCTGCAGCACCTTTAATGATTTTGATTTTACCTTTGTAATTTTGTAAGACTTAAATACCAAAATAAACTAACAGTGTTTTTGGGCTCTAGGGACCTCAAAACAAAATACATAACACTAGCAGTTGCCTGTGACTTTGCTCACGATAGATAGCTTGAAACAGCTGATCTTGCCACTGCTTTTAGAACTGTCAAATCAGCACCCACAGCTGTTTACATTTCTGTGTTTGAATGTCTACATCCTTATAAAATGTAAACATTAAAACTGAGGATGTTCACGTGGCGTAGCCCGAGGGGATTTTAAGGAAGTGAATAGGCTTATATGTTTCCCAGATTCAAGAACTACCTCTGTGTGAAATTTCAACCCAGTCGGTTCAGTATTTTTCGCTTTCACTTGCCACTCCTAAACATACAGAAACCACCTCTCCTTTATAATAGTATAAAGGTCCCGAGCTTAAGTCTTGCAATGTACCTACGGCTACTTCCCTACAGGCGGAAAATCGCTAAGTCAATTGAGGGATAATCTTCGATGGAATACAATTTTCCAAGAAAACTTCATACCAAGGTAGTAAAGTCACAAGAACAGAAACACTCATCAGCTGGCCCAGAACACAGGAACAGGTACTCCTAATGTTAGTTGCATTCACTTACTCGTGAGCACGGTCCGTCGCTTCCACTGCTGGTTCGGTGCGCCCCTGGGTTTGCCGTCGAGTGTGAACGGCGTCTCGTACATGAACCGACAGATGTCGTGAGCCTGCTCGAACTCCGTCTGTCGCTCGTCCGCCTCTGTCTTGTCGAAGTACGGCGTCACGTGGGTCACTTGCACATGAGCCAGCTTGGGGTCAAGGTCTGACGAGGCCATCTGTAATGGGAACGCACAGAAGAATGTCTAAAATGAACACTAATAAGCACAAATTCATGTTTTTATTTATTTTTAAATTTATATTGTGTGTTTCAAAGCCAGTGGCATTTTTAAAGTTTTGATTGGAAACTGTCCAAACCCAAGTCTTCTTACTTACTAGCAGCGACCTTTCATCAGATAGCATCACAAATGTCAATGGACCCAGTTTCGATCTTATGCAACCCTCATGTTATGAAATGAGTACTCTATCCATTCAGCTATTCAGTCAATTAGCAAATTACTTTATTATCAAATCATATCAGAAATATATGCAAACAGGTTCTCTGACTCTAAGATATTGATGCACAAAACTTACACATAGATCTCTCATGACAGTTGCATACATTTTATCTAACCTTAATAAAATTAAGAGAAAAAGTTGACTAATTCACTTCATTACACACATTAACCAAAGAATTCTACAACTCTATCCAGAGTAACGCTTTTAGCATATCAATGAATAATTAGACGGCGCCGTAGCTTAGTTGGTAGCGTTCTGAGTTCTCACTCAGCCGGCCCGGGTTCAACTCCCGGCCGCGGCTCTAAGCAATTTTCATATGGAAGCGCTGTGACGAACAGTGGTACCTTCGTCAAGAAGACCTCAAGGTTCGTTAAGGACCTTGGGATTTGACGGAGAGTGAAGGCCTGTTGACTGAGGGTGCACAATAAGCTAATTCTGCTGCGTTGCAACACCATGGCCAAGTGAGGCCATGGCCCTCTCTAAAAAAAAAATGAATAATTAAGTCTTAGCGATATTGCAACCCTATCGAATTTTACCAACACTATGCCCCAAGAGAACCGAAGTTCGGTCAACACATTGGGATCGAGTCCATGATGACCTTGACTGCGTTGGGACAAAACCTGTTGCCAAACTGGTGCAGCATACGCTTCCTAACAAAACACACAGCCCTATTCAATTTCCCCAACATCTGCCACAAAATGAACCGAAGTTCGTTCAACCTTCCGTTCCCATGGGATTCTGAGAACCAAAGTTTTGTTGACTTCAATTCCCTGATGACCTGAGAGCTTAAGTTCGGTCGACCTTTGGCTCCCATAGGGATCTGAACATCACAGTTCAGTCGACCTTCAGTTTCCAAGGGAATCTGAGAATTGAAGTTCGGATGACCTTAAATTTCCAAACAAACCTGAATACCAAAGTTCGAAAGACCTTCTTATTCCAATAGGAACCTGAGAACTAAAGTTCGGTCTAACTTTGGTTACTATAGGGATTAGAGAATTGAGGTTCAGTCAAGTTTCGGTTCCCATAGGAACCTGAGGACCGAAGTTCAGTCGATCCTCAGGTTTCAGGTTTGATCTTAGGAACCTGAGATCTGAAGTTCTGTTAATCTTTGGTTCTCTTAGGGACGTGACAGCTGAAGTTCAATCAATCTTCAGTTCCTAAGTAATCTGAGAACCGAACTTCGGTCGACCGTTGGTTCCCAAGGGAACCTGGGAACCGAACTTCGGTCAACTTAGGTTTCCAAAGATACCTGAGAACCGAAGTCTGGTCGACCTTCTCATTCCAATAGGAACCTGAAGACCGAAGATCGGTCAACCTTCCGTCCCAAACGAACCAGAGAACCGAAGTTCGGTGCACTCACCGGTGCAGAGTCCATGATGATCCTGACCGCGTCCGGGCCGAACCGGCTGCCGTACTGCTGCAGCAGTCGCTCCGACACCTCGCTCAGCGTTGTCACCTTCGGCTCCTTGTACACGAACTCCACCCCGCTCTCGTCCTCAAAGTACGCCTACGGCAGACAACAACTTCGTTATGATCGACTGCGAGAAATGGTCGAGAAAGTGAATAATCCATTGTCAATTAAATGATATCGTGAGTGAGTCAGTGGCAAAGTTGGTAGCGCACTCGACCCCGGTTCTAAGGCGGCAGCATCGCGGAATCGAGACCTGATGATGTCGCATACTTTTAGCAGTACTGTTCATCCTTGTAATGTACCGGCTCACTCCTTGATTTGCTTGATAACTTCCACCCACAGGCCTGAGGCCCATGCAGGGGGGCAAATGCAAGGTAAAAAGGCCGCCACCCTCTTTTTTAAAGTGATTCTTATTTAGATAGAAGAACAATTTTAATTTCTTATGGTGAAAGGAAAGTTATTTATCTTAAATTTTATTGATTTTTTAACTGATTCGGCAAAAAATTCTCTGTAAATAAACATTAAATTGTGACGTTTACTTTACTGTGATGTAGGTGGTAACTTTCTTGCCTACGAAAAGGCAAAGGAAAAGTAAACAGCTGTTAGGTCCTATGTATTAGAATGCAGTTGACATAACACTGTACAGAGTTCTCAGTGCTACTGAACCAATCTTAAGCTTTACTGCAACATAGATTGGCCAAGACCGGAAATTCTCATAAATTAAACTGTATACATTTTTTTAATAAGCTGCCTGAAGAAGGAAACTAGTTAGTTATAGTGTTTTTAAAAGAAAGTTGTATGATTGGTTAGTTATTAATCCTTTTTATAAAATCAGTGATTATATGAGTTGTAATGTAAATATATAATTTTGACATTATGAGGTAATTTGATATCAATGTATAATTTTATTTGTAAGACTGTATTTCTGTTATATTATTTTTGTTTTAATTATGACATGTCCTATTTCTGTTATACAGATCAATGGAATAAAGTATTTCTTATTCTTATTCTTATGTGAGAAATTAAAGGGAAAAATGTGTAAATTTGCAAATTTCCTCAGAATTTAGGCTACATTTTTTCTGAGGACTACGCCCTTCAATTCTTGAACAGTTGGGTCAATTTCTTGGAGTGGAATGAACCTTCTAAAATAAACTAAATATAAAAACAAAATCTAAACTAAAACATGAATAAAATAAACTACAATTCTCACGGTAGAATTAAACTTCAAGTAAAACAGCTTAAATAAGTTTACCTTCAAAAATATTTATAAACAAGTGGAAACCTGCTATTGATATCTTCAAATTGTAACCGTTAATCAGATCAAACATATGAAACTGGGAATGATGCATCAACGTTTGATGAAGAAATAATATTATCTATTAAAACCAGGAGTTAAATTAAATCGTTTATTTCAGAAACAGCATAACCAACATTTTTTTTCAGAATTTGACTTTTTAGTGTTTTTAGTATCTACAACATGAAATACACCGTTTGGTGTAGAAATATCACATCTGCGACTAGCCGTAGGGCTTCAAACTGGGCATTAAATCAGTCGTTTATTGCAGAAACCACTCACGTGACTGCCAGTTGTGTTGTTTCTGCAACAAACTCGGGGTAAATTTATTTTTTGTGGAGAGCGATGTTGACAACCATGGCTGTCATCGAGCCCATGTGCTCTTAACTTTCTTTCTGTAGATCAGTGAAGTACATTTTGTTTACATAATAAGAGATATGTAAACAAATATTAAAATTGTATCACTTATGTTGTTTCTGCAATAAACGCTGTTTTCAAAACAAATTATATTTTTCTGACGTTTGTTTGTTAATAATTTCTATCATTAAATAAAGTGTTTCATTTATTTTTTGTTTTTTAATAAGTCCAAACCTGCAATATGTCAGAAAATTAGTAAACCAATATCATTTGTTTTGAAAACAGCGTTTATTGCAGAATCAACATAAGTGAAAAAAATTTAATATTTTTTTCAGTGGTATGTCAACATTGATGATTAAGATCAACATCCAGGACTTTAAAAACCTCGGTGGTTAAGAATAAAAAATTACTATATTAAAATGTTTGTTACTTTAAGAAAAAAAACATTTTTTTAAATTTCCTTAAAATTTAAAAAATGTTGGTTACGATTCAATTTCATTTGTGTTACGGTACCTGCCCATACAGAGCCACCCTGTAGTACCTGCCGAGCAGTCTCTTGCCAGACCGCTGCACTTGCACCACCTAAGGAAAAGTAAACAGTGAGCTTGTATTCCAGTAATTACAGTAGATCCTCACTAATTCAAACCTCGATAATTCGAAAACCTCTATAATTTGTATGTTTTGCCTTTTTCCTTGAAAAAACCTCTAATATTCGTAAAAAATACACCGATAATTCAAAATATTTTTGTCACATAATGTAGCCTCTAAAATTTGAATTATTGCCTATTCGAGCCTCTATAATTCGAATTTTGTTGCTGTAATTTGAAATGTAACTAAAATTCTAATTCAACCTCCACAATTCAAACTGAGACCACCGCAAGCCTCTGAAATTCGAACTGAGCGCCAAAAAAAAACGTGTTGAAACTTGAACAAATGCGTATCCTGTCTATCTCTCTATCCTTAATTGTTTTGTAATGTTGAACACGTATGTAAACAGTCCAACTTCCGTTGTTCTACTTAGACATTAGCAATTGATGTCAAACTTGCATAAATTAGCATTTATGATAAATAAAGTTGTGCCTCCATAATTTGAATTTCATTCACAATAACCTCTATAATTCAAACCCTCGATATTTCAAACTTCCTATAATTCGAACTAAAATGGCTATCCCCTTAATTTTGAATGTCTGAGGTTCTACTGTATAATTTCTTTTCATAAATAAAATCTTTATATGCATTTATGAGGCATTAATAGTGTATGCGCTTATAGTAGAATTTATTAAACCATGAAGCGATTGGGAGAGTGGAATTTACATACTTATTCACCAGCGCTGGCAGTCCCCAAGAAGGCTGACAAAAATACCCAAGAAATCTTTAAATATCCAAAAATTCCTAAATACAGGTTCTCCTACCTGGCACGTATTCAACCAACTTTTAGAACAAGATAAAAACAACAACCAATTAATAAGATTCATCGAATAGTAAAAGATGAGATCATGACCAAAAAAACAAATATGCTCCGGCCAATGATATATTTGAGGGATTCATGCCTGTTGCTTGCAAATGATAAGTTCCATTGATTCTTCTATATTTAAAACCAGGATTTAAACAAAGTTAAGTCTGTATACAATGTGCAAAACTCAGTAAATTTATGTTATGAAATCAGTAGGTACAAGTTTTCGAGTCACTAGTTACCTTGCTGTATGCCTGCGCCAGGTTCTGGTAGCACTGCGCCAGCGCCGCGTAGTTCCGCCGGCGCTCGTATATCGGCACTATCAGTCGGTACAGGTTGCCAAGGCACTCGTATCGCTCGGCCTTCTCCAAGTATTCCGCGCAGGCCTCCAACTGTTCCAGCAGCGACTGTTCAGTGTACTGTACGTCGTGGACTCCTGAAAGGAAAAGAAACCTTTTCATTACTTATTCAAATTATAATGTATTCTGTACAAATTAATTTTTTATGTATGAATTAAATTTTTTTTTCATTCTTTACCAGGATTAGTTTATTGTATGCCCTTTTGACTACCAAATCTAAATTAGCGATACCCCATTATCTAGTGCTGTTGTACTTGATAGTTGCCAAGATAAATTTTGTGTCTTAGCTGTCACCATTTCTATTCAAAACTTAAGCTGTTTATAGAAAATTCAAAATCTGAAAATGCAACAATTTTTTGAGTGGGGTTTGACATTTTATTAGTCATGACTCTAGCACTACTCTAACACTAGCACAAGATTTTGACTACAACTTATCTTAAAATGTCATTTTTAATTCCACTAATAGCACATAGCTTAGCTGAAAAACTGTGTTTGCTTCAATTGGTTGTTAAAATAAAATTTATAATCCAATATTTTATCTTATGAAGAAATTTCAATCTTTAGGAGCGTCAAGGGCATTTCCCTTAAGTTAGACCTTCAAACATTTTATTTCCCAAAACTACAAAACTTCACACCGAGCTCTTTCCACGATTATTAAAATCCTATCTGAGCTGAAAGAGGAGCTTTGATCAAAGAAAAAAAACAAACTTGTTAAATAATATTGATTCATTTCGAAATAATTAAAGCAACTCTTACCACAAACAGAAACTGATGCATCCATAATTCAAGGGAATAACCATATCACAATTACTATTGCTAACGATACAAATTATATGGCATAAACAAGCATGAAGCATAGGCTTAGGGCCCCAAACAAAAAAGGTTAGATTAAGTCTTAAACTTAGGTCTTACATGATGAAACATGAGACCTATAGAAATAACTTCTTCCCTATAGGGGAAATTCGCTAAAACAAGCATGAAGCGTGGGCTCACCGGAGTCAAGTTTGAGAGAGATCTCGTCCCGGGGGATGTTGGAGGAGATGGCACCGAAGGCCTCGGCGCCCCAGTCTTGCACCTGCGCCAAACTTGAATTATTAAAAACCCCCATTATATCGTACTAGACCAGCAAAATTTTCCCTTCATTTTTCCGATTAACTTGGTAAATTATGTATATTTTTAGAAAATTATAGTCAAATCTCGCCAGGGTAAACGAGACAATCCTGTACCTCTGTTGGAAAACCATTTTTAACAAGTTTGTTACCGGCTGTCTCATATATGAGCCACCCTTTCACTCTGGTTGACGGACGGGACGAGAAAGTCTTCTGTCTAGAAACTAAGCGCATAGTTCATGTGGTAGTTTCTCAATCTACTGCATTGAAAGTATCAAAGCCTCTAAAATAGACCGGTATCTCACAAGCCACCATTTAGCGGCTCATTAACGAGCTGCTGGGCTACTTTGACAACACTGGTCGGCTCATCTTTTTTTTTAAAAGAGGGTCATCTCTTTTTACCTTGCATTTGCCCCCCCACATGGGCCTCAGGCCTGTGCATGGAAGTTATCAAGCAAACCCAAGGAGTGAGCCGGTACAGTACAAGGATGAACAGTACTGCTAAAAGTATGCGGCATCATCGGGACTCGATCCTGCGACGCTGCCGCCACAGAACCGGGGCCGAGTGCGCTACCAACTGCGCCACCGACTCACTAAATATCCAATATCTGAGCCAGCAGGCTACATCTTCGTAACTATATTTTGCTTTATGTGGGATAATTGTGAAAATAGCTCAGATTGAAAAATGGCCGTGAAAGATTAATCAGTCATTAGACCTATGCTACTAGATTTTTAGCGATTTTTAGCACTGTATTAATAAAAGTTCAAAATGAAGTGTTGTCACAGACCTTGGATGACGTGAAGCAGTAGTCGGGGTACCCCACCTGAGCAGATCGTAGATCCAGAAGCGATGTAGATGTCTGTCCATTTTGTTGAATCTTGCACTACACTTTAAACATTGTCCGTGAGCGCGACCGAAAATAGTTCAAATAAACTTCTCCTCGTACAAAATTGAACTTAAACACTTCTGATTACTATTTACAATGACTGATTAATAAAATTTAAGAAACGGCATTTTATTTGCGGTTATTTGCGGGTAGCAAAATGCGGAGCGGTAAGAAGCGGGTTGATTTGCCGGTGACATTCGGCAGTGGACTGTGTCGTTTGCATGGACATCAGCTGTGAGTACAACGGTCGCATACTTTCGTTATCGCAAGAAGCAACTGTATAGAAGAAATACGACTTGGGCTATGGATTATTATTTGAAATTGAGTGTGGAAAATATAATATTGGAAAAGTAATAATAAAATAAGAAATATATCCAACACTTTATTTTGGGAATAATTTCTGCATGATGGAAGCACATCTAAACTTTATCAATTATCCTTAAAAGAGTGTAAATAAAGTGTGTATTGTTATTTTTACAAAAGTCAAGTCATCATAACGTTTTTAATACAATTTTATAAATGGTCTACGACAAATAGAGAATTTAAATTAAAACAGGATTTAAAACATTGCATGAATATCACCACACTATCATACCAGACCAAATTTTGTTCAAAACACATGCAAAGTTATTGTAAAAGTATAATAAATACCGTACGTCTAGGAAAACTGACCTGCTTCAGCCTCAGATACTGGGCGATCAGAGCGGCGATGTGCAGTTGACAGCAAGCGGCCTGCAAACGAAAACAAGAATTGGATCAAGATCCAAGGCACTTCATGGATACACTTATTTTTACTCACTAAAATATTCTGTCATTCTAGAAAGGTAATAAGTGATAAGAAATGGTCTAATATCAGAAAAATAAAAATGTTATAGCTGAAAATTTGACTTGGCATTTCAAAGAATAATTTTGAAGATAATTTAAAACTATGCTATAGTTACTGATAAATATTTTTGGGGGGAAAACAATAGTTTGGTCCTTGTGGTTTTGTATACATTCAAGACCTACAATACTAGAAGAGAAGGAATGTTTTGTGGTAAGTGAGAGGCTCATCTTATCCTTCCTTCCACAAAAAAGTTTACCCTTAAAAATTCTCACCAAAACTTTACGTGTAGAAATATTTTCTAGCAGTTTAAATTTAATTTAATAAAGTGAAATAAAGAATAATGTTATATCATTCTTTATTCTATTACATTTTGATTTGATTATGAAGTTTTCTTTAACGTTGCCATGCAATTTCAAAATGTTAAGGTTTCTATGGATACACTTAAATTAAAATAAAAATTTAAATTAATATAATATTTTGAAGTCTGATATAGCAAAGCTCCTAGGGAATTCGTTTACTTTAGCACTTACAACCAAAGATGAGCAAGAATGCGAAATTTCAGCAATGAGCACTTACAACTAAGGATAAAAAATCATGCAATATTCCAACAATGTAAGTATAGTAACCGAGATGCACTGAGTCAGAGGTATTCTTTTTGAACTATAGTATATTATTACATGCTTTTAACACCACCATACCACTGAATGTGTCGATTCGAGTCATTTGATATGTCAAGTAAACTTGTCCACTCAGCCAACTTGAGTTACGAGTCAATGCTAAATTATATGGGGGACAGGTCGGCTCAATTCGACACCTTCGAAACCATCAAACGAGTTCAGGCTCTGACCGGAGAAACGAGTCAGCAATCATCAGACAAATTCAGTTTCTCACTCAAATTAATTGAGAAACGAGTTGGTAATTCCTATCGAACAAGTTCATTTTCTGACTGAGTTGAGAAACGAGTAGGCATTCCCCAGACAAGTTCTGACTGAAATTGACGCTGAATAGATTTCCAGGTCGAGTCGACTTTACTCATTAAGTCTCACGTTTGTAAGAAATCAGGGTAGGATAGGGGAATTAACAGGCTCTCCTGGTGGTTAAATGAACTCCCTACTATCTGAAGAAGGAACCAGGGGCTTTGAATTTTTTTTGGGTGCTCTTCAGCAGTTTTAACTAGCAGATAAGCTTGCTGATTCCCCTATCTTATCCTGATTTCTTACAACTCAGGCCTAGAGCCCATAGTTCACCAAGATTATATAACCTCAAAAGTTCCAAGTTTGTCTAAGTTTGATAAGCTCTGTTCGAATTCATGACCTCTTCGGTCCTACTTGCTTTGTTCCATTTCAGCCTTCAGACCTATTCAGCCAGGAAGTCTTGTAGGGGTGGAAGTGCGAGAGAGATGGAGAATACCCCCACCACTGTTGTTCCTTCATCGGTTGTGTATAGTCAACTTAAAATCCCACATGGCCTATGACAATATTACAAATATCGTTGCGAACAAAGAATCATATGTTTTGACAGATGAGTTATTTCGAAATTTGACTGTACTGCGACTGGGGGTAGGGGAAATCTTCACTGCGCATGCGCATCTGTTCAGCCCACCGGACTTCTGGGCTGAACAGATCTGTACTGTAAAAATCAAAGAACTCGTGTTACGAATGAACTGTCTCGAGTCAACTCGCCCCTGCTCTTGACTCGAATCAACTCTATTTACCTCAGCTGACCAGCTTCCTGTTCACCTTGGTTCCTCCTTGTCTCTCTGGGAACTTTGATTCCCAGCTCAGCTTGGATACCCAGTCACATCTGAGCCCTGAAGGGAGTTTGGATCATCCTGGCTTGTCCATCTGGGAGGGGATGAGGGACCCTTATCCAACAAACTTCTAAGCGTCTGCTAGTCTGGAGGGCAAACTGACCTGGTTGAGACTCTTCTCAACAAGGAGAGCTCCCAGGTGGAGGTCCTTGTCTGGGGATGCTTGGGAGGTCTCGGGCTAGAGGTGAGTCGTCCCCAAGAGAGCCTGGAGGATGAGTTGGAGGTCTATCCCTCTTCCTCCAGGGGCGAGATTGACCATACCTTTCTCATCCTGACAATCCCTTCCTTCCGTAAGCCGCACATTATCCCTAGGGAGACGTGCCTAGGTGGCAATGCTGGGGCTTTCAATCCTCAAAAGTCTAACAATCAATGCAAGATTTACGGTCAGCCCTAGGCCTAGATCAGTATGTGGCCTCCCTGAGGCTCAGGGAGGCTCCTACAGCCTCGCAAAAAGTGGTGACCTTTTTTTAGTCGCTAACCACGTTTTCAAGAGGCCAATCACCCCCTCTAATCCAGGGGGCTTATTTTCCCCAGTGCATGGCCCCCTAATTGACACATGGCCCTAGGCCCGGGCCTAGTGAGCCTACTAATCCGGCACTGCTAACAGTCTACGCTACCTCGGAGTAGTTGTTCTCCTTGACGTGGTGTCGAGTCATGGTCTGCAGCCAGGTGTGCCGAAGTTCCGGCGTCGAGGCGTAACTGTTGGCCAGACTGTGCTGCAGGTCTACCAACATCTCGGGGTCGTGGTGCAGCTCTCGCATCTGAGCCGTCGCCATCAGCACCGTGCGAATCCGCCGCGTCAGGTCCTTCACTTCGCACGGGAATCCTGCGAAATAACATTTAGTGGTTATGGCTGAGATCTTCAACAATCCCTTTGAGTGGGTGCAGTAAATAATATTTATGAATCTTTTTTTAAGTTTTATGTTAATTATAAGTTAGAGGAATTAAAAATAAAATGTCTTGATGTAATCTTTGCGAGCTACAAACGCCAAAAATAGGTGAAAAAATTCCCGATTTTTGTGTATCATTTATGGGGAAACAATATAACCTACGGAGCCTATATTTAAGAATTGTTTATGACTAATAAAGGTCTTAAACATAAAACAATTAAAAGTGGAGAAAAGTAAGGACAAAATTTATATGACTGCCCGACCACCAAGCAAAATTGTGACTCTCTCCAAACTTTTTCCGTTGTCCATTCTCATGAAGTAAAGAAAGTCTTTTAAAATGTAACAGTTACTCAACTTGCCTTCCTGATTGCAGGTAATGTGCTTAGTTCAAAATATCTGAAAGGTAACAAGACCAGAAAATAAATTGTTTGCAGGCAATTCTAAATCGATCTCCTTCTGAATAACAGTTGGATATTGGGAGATATTCCCACATAATACAAGTTTGTTTTGCTTAATTTTTACACAACCATTTTTTTTTAACAAGTTGTAATGTTTCAAGACCATAAATTGTTTCAGAGACCAGGTTCCCTGAATTATCAAGGCTGTGAAACTGTATCATTAACTAGTTCATTAAGAACACAGTCACAAGCTTGTTATGTTGTATTTCCTAGATACTGGGCAAAATCATTAAAAATTTATTTGTATGCAACTATCATAACCTGGTTAACCATGAAACAAAGGACTGGACTCCAAAAAGTAACGAGTAATAAACTGCAAAAATTTGTGGGACCGAGTATAAAGGAATCGATTCATTTAAACTATTATTTAATCGATTCTTTAGTTGATTGAATATAAAAGAATCGATTCTCAACTCGATTACTGCATCACTGGTTCAAATCTGCGAAACCAAAATAATATATAAACACTGACTCAATATTTAAAGTCTAAAAAATTGTTTGGTTATTAAAATGTGCACGGACCTGTTCCTTTCATGACCTTGTCGCTGTTTGCGTACGAGTTGATGAGCGACAGAGACTCCTGGAAGCGAGCGTTGTTCAGGCCCACGATGTTGCCGAGCAGTTGCGACACCGAGATTATAACCTGGACAAACCACAGATCAATCAAGGATTTTGATAAAACATGAAAAGCCACAATCGATTACTGTGGCATTGTTCTAGGTTTGCTATTTTTACAGGAATCAGTTGATACTGCTCCTTCATCAAACTTCTGCTTTGAATGTCTTGAAACCTCTTTCAGTAGAGGAAGCTCAATATTTACAATTTCATGGTGCCATCTGGCATAAGAGAATCCAAATTAGCAATACCCCAAATAAAAGAGCATTGGCAGTCCGCAAATAAGTTAGTTGTTTAAGATAATAACCTGACTACCAACCAGTTTTCAGTTCTTACACATTATTGTATGTTACAAAATTGGATGGTATACATTCACATGCTCCTCTACATAATTTTCAGAGTTTATCTTAACTTGTTCATTTTTTAGGGCATTTTAGAAAGCCTATTTACTCTGAGGATACTTCAGCCATCTTCTTATATCTTTCTGTACAGCTACCAGAAAGGAAGAGAAGCTTCGCCTGTGACATCCTCTAGGCCCAGGGCCCTCAGCCAAAAAGACGTATTTAGTAAATATATCCAGAGTAAGGAAAATGAAGAAGGAAAATGTACAAGGGATGGGTTTGTCTAAGCTCAGAGTGAGTGAACGAAGATACTTCAGCCAGTGGATGTGGGCTTCAGGTTGGCACGTGCCCTTAATCTTAGCAAAAGTACAACCCTGCCTCCAAATCAAGCCTCCCCAATAAAGAACCGGTTATTCACTGAAAAACAGTTACAACACAGCCACCAACGGCAACATCCATTGAGCTATTGGTACCTAAACTAGCAAAAAGCCAGTTGGAATCCAACCAGTTAACTTAACTTGGTTATAGCTCATTTTCTGTAAGCAAACACTATAGGCCTACCTGCAGATGCACCCTGGTGAGCCCTTTCCGGTTGGAGAACTCAAAGTTGCTGCGCATGAGCAGGTACAGGATGGCGCAGGACTCCTGGCGGATCGCCGAGAGTCGACTGTTGCAGCAGCGCAGCAGTTCCAGGCACAGCCGCCCACACAGCACAGCGTTGCCTTAACAGAACCAAAACATCAAATCCTTTATCTGCTGAGGATCATAGTACATGAAAAAGGCATTATCAAATTTTAAAAGGTAAAAATGGTAAAATGTAAAAAAAAATTACGACATCCATGAGATTGGGTTTACATAGAAGTGGTTCTCCAGCGCTGAGTACTTTACAGCTGTTAGAACGTGTTTTATAATCTTGCTATCTGCTTGTGTTGGCGATTAAAGTTTAAATTAGTGCATTGCTGGCCTTAAAGTAGGCTTGCCTCTCCCACTGATCTACTTAGGTAGTGAAAGATTTGACAGTATCAACATAAAGTTTAAAACAAGTTAGGCCATGTTTTGATTTTGATTTTCATGGATATCTGGCCATATGAACATTTCATAGACATTTGTTAGGTAACAAAATCTTACTAATAAGTAATGGCAAAGTCAGCAAAAATCAAATTTTAAATTATGAACTCACCATCATTAACGATGAATTTCAATCAAGGATGTTAGGCAGACTAGAAATCACATTAGCTACTCCCATATATGAGTATAAACATTTTAAGCACACCAAACATGATTTCAACATGATAGTAAAAATTATGAAATAGGTACCGACCGAGTGATGAAACTTTGATTGCTTAAACATTGCACTGAAAATTCATATCAATACCATTTAGACATCATCTTATTATTAGACTTTGAATTAAACAACTGTCACTAAACTAGTCAAGCGGCAAGAAAACAGAAGCAACTTGTGGCTACATAACCATATGAAACTGAAGGTAATTTTCAACCCTGGAAAAGTGATTAGAACTTAAAACAATATCAAGAACCTACTAGACAAAAACAGGTAGGCCATAAGTCAACTAGTGGTTTTATTGACAAGTAGCTCACCTAGTCAACTAGTCGATGGTTTTACCTAGTCAACTATTCAAACTAGTCAATATTTATCATTTTCAACTGACTAAAGAGATTGGGTCTTTTGACTGTTTTTTCACTTGTTTGACTAGTTTGAAGAACTAGACGCAATAAGATGCAATAACTAATCAAATAGTGTGAACAACTAGTCAATTTTCAAAAACAGCTAGACACTAGTCGATAGTGAAATGCTCCTATTGCTACAATAATTGGTACTGACCTTGAAACAGCGCCAGAGAGAAGTTGTTGATGAACGCTCGCAGCGCAGCGAACACATGCCTGAATAGCGTCTCCGACTGACCAACCTAAAATATAAACTGTGATTAATATAATATACTGATAAGTAAAATGACTGTGTAATGAATGTGAAAGAAACAGTACTAAATAATCCTTGCTTTTCTTTGAGTAATTACTGATATGGACGCTGATGAATATTGGTAAGTGAGAAGTGATAAGAATTGTTATTATTTGTAAATGTTTATAAAAAAACACAAAGGATTGTTTCTATTTTAGTTAATATTCCCAAAATTTTCAATACTCAAAACTAAGATTTGTTTGTTTTGAAAGGAGGGATACACAGCTAACTCACCTGAAGATCTGGTGTGAAGTAGCACAGAACACATAAAGGAACACAAAACACATAATATTTCGTCCCTACTAGGGACTTCCTCAGATGAGGTGGAGAGAGGAATTGTCAGTTATAACACAGTTTTGAATATTCAAAATTCAGTGTTGCCAACACTATATCACTTAAAAATGATTTGTAGAGATTTTATATACATATATACATGATTGACACTATTGAGTTATTGCACTATTTTTAGCTCTGAGTTAGCTGTGAGTGGGAATGTGGTGAACGGATATGGAATGGAAATTGGGGTATTTATCTAATGTTGAGGTTTGGTGGGGCTCTGGAGTTTGTGACAAACTGGTAGGCTAATTCCCACCTCCTGAGCATAGAACTGTTACACTGATTTTTGGGGAAAGATCTAATGGCTTTGGTTGTGTAGCAGTCATCAAATTGAAGTTTATGAGTCAGAGCATGCTGTGCCACTGGTTTATCTTTGCTTGTTTTAACATCGTGGCGGTGTCCATTCATGCGTTTTCTTAAAGTCTCCGTTGTTAGGCCTATATACTGTGCAGGGCATTGTGTACATTCTAACTGATAGATAAGATTTTCTGAGGAGCAAGTGTGGTGGCCTTGGATTTTATAGTCCTTTTTATGGAAAGTGCTTGAGAAGAATTCAACTGGAGGATTTATTTTACAGGATTTACATCTGCTTTCGTTACACGGATATGAGCCAGGGGGAGGTCTTTCTGAAGGTGGAGATGAAGATTCTGGTAGTTTTGGATGTACTAAGATGTTTCTGAGGTTGGGGGGTTGTCTGTAAACCAAGGAGGGGGGTTTTTGAAGAAGATTTTTGGTAACACTAGATGATTCAAGAATTTTGAAGCCTGTTTTAAGAAGATTGTTAAGTTGCTGTAGGCCCGGGTGGTAAGTGGTGATTAGATTTAAATGTTCTGTTTTATTGTTCTTCATCTGAGGTTTTGGTTTCTCAGCAGCGGTCATTTGGGTTTTTATGAGGTTTTTAGGGTAACCTCTTTTCTCTAGGGCTTTTTGGAGTTGGTGGTTGTAGTGTTGCCGGTTTTCATTACTGGAAATGAGTCTGTTACCTCTTAAGGCCAGACTGTAGGGGATGGACCTTTTGGTGTTGTTCGGATGGCAGCTGGTGAAGTGAAGGTATTGTTGGTGATTGGTGGGTTTTATGTATATGGAGGTTGTGATGTTGTTATTGCAAACATTAAGGGTGAGGTCCAGGAAATTTACAGTGGATCTAGAGTACTCCCAGGTGAATTTTAGTGGTCCAAAGCTGTTGAGGTCTTCCAAGAAAGTCTTCAAGTTCTCTTCGCCATGGGTCCATATCATAAATATGTCATCGATGTATCTGAACACATCGATGACATATTTATGATATGGACCCATGGCGAAGAGAACTTGAAGACTTTCTTGGAAGACCTCAACAGCTTTGGACCACTAAAATTCACCTGGGAGTACTCTAGATCCACTGTAAATTTCCTGGACCTCACCCTTAATGTTTGCAATAACAACATCACAACCTCCATATACATAAAACCCACCAATCACCAACAATACCTTCACTTCACCAGCTGCCATCCGAACAACACCAAAAGGTCCATCCCCTACAGTCTGGCCTTAAGAGGTAACAGACTCATTTCCAGTAATGAAAACCGGCTACACTACAACCACCAACTCCAAAAAGCCCTAGAGAAAAGAGGTTACCCTAAAAACCTCATAAAAACCCAAATGACCGCTGCTGAGAAACCAAAACCTCAGATGAAGAACAATAAAACAGAACATTTAAATCTAATCACCACTTACCACCCGGGCCTACAGCAACTTAACAATCTTCTTAAAACAGGCTTCAAAATTCTTGAATCATCTAGTGTTACCAAAAATCTTCTTCAAAAACCCCCCTCCTTGGTTTACAGACAACCCCCCAACCTCAGAAACATCTTAGTACATCCAAAACTACCAGAATCTTCATCTCCACCTTCAGAAAGACCTCCCCCTGGCTCATATCCGTGTGACGAAAGCAGATGTAAATCCTGTAAAATAAATCCTCCAGTTGAATTCTTCTCAAGCACTTTCCATAAAAAGGACTATAAAATCCAAGGCCACCACACTTGCTCCTCAGAAAATCTTATCTATCAGTTAGAATGTACACAATGCCCTGCACAGTATATAGGCCTAACAACGGAGACTTTAAGAAAACGCATGAATGGACACCGCCACGATGTTAAAACAAGCAAAGATAAACCAGTGGCACAGCATGCTCTGACTCATAAACTTCAATTTGATGACTGCTACACAACCAAAGCCATTAGATCTTTCCCCAAAAATCAGTGTAACAGTTCTATGCTCAGGAGGTGGGAATTAGCCTACCAGTTTGTCACAAACTCCAGAGCCCCACCAAACCTCAACATTAGATAAATACCCCAATTTCCATTCCATATCCGTTCACCACATTCCCACACACAGCTAACTCAGAGCTAAAAATAGTGCAATAACTCAATAGTGTCAATCATGTATATATGTATATAAAATCTCTACAAATCATTTTTAAGTGATATAGTGTTGGCAACACTGAATTTTGAATATTCAAAACTGTGTTATAACTGACAATTCCTCTCTCCACCTCATCTGAGGAAGTCCCTAGTAGGGACGAAATATTATGTGTTTTGTGTTCCTTTATGTGTTCTGTGCTACTTCACACCAGATCTTCAGGTGAGTTAGCTGTGTATCCCTCCTTTCAAAACAAACAAATCCTAGCCAAGAGCTTTTCTTTCACCTACAATACTCAAAACTAAGTGACACTATTTATGCGTCTTGTCCTTAAATGTACACAAGGAGATTACAGCAAAGAGATGACTTTAATCAATGAATAGAGCAGTGAATTGTGTCCACAAAATCTAGTAAATATGACCAAAGATAGAGGCAATGAAAATCAAAAGTTGTTGGTGCTACTCATTTAGACCTAAAAAAATATTTGAGTGGGTTGAAAAAAAAATTGGAGAACACTATTTAAAAAATTATTTTATTGTACTTTTTTTTGTCACAGAGGGAATTTAAGAGTGCTTGGGAAGCACTGGTGGGGGCCCCAGAATAAAACTCTCTTGATCATAACCAAAGTTATTTCAACTATAGATTACTCACCTGCAGGAAACTGAGATAGAGGTCGAAAACGGCCTTCATCACAGGGTTGTCGCCCTCGTCGACCATCAGAGAGTCGCGGAAGTGGAGGCAGTAGAGGCCGAGACAGTCCAGGGCCACCAGGCCGACTTCAGTGGCCAAGTTGGCCTCCAGCAGTGCCTGGTAGAGTGTGCTCGACTCGTTCTCTACAGCACAGTGGTGAAACTCAATAAGAGGTGTGTTTACAATAAGTTGAACATTGTTTGATATTAGTGAAGTGTAGATAAAATCAGTCATTTCTTTATATCAAGAAGTTCTTTGGATGTTGTTGCTTTCAGTTTTGAACTGATGGTAAAATATCGGAACAGTAACACAAGATCTTAGGTAAACACTGGGAGGAACTGCAGGTAAAACACAATTGCGTGTACAAAATTATCAACTTGATAGTTTTTTTTTTTTTTTTTTTTTGTAGGGGGGATTTGGTAGTTGGGTTTCCCCACCCCACAGGAAAATCCTGTGAGGGTACTTCAGCCATTATTTTGGCTTTTTGTACAGCTACCGGAAAGGAAAGGAAACTTCTCTTTTATTATCCCTTAGGCTCACAGCCTTTAGTAGATTAATAAAAGGGCAAAAGCAAAAGGAAAAAGGAATAGGTAGATGGAATAGGTTCGGCCAAGCTCAGACTGGGTGGGCAAAGGTATACCTTTTGTCCAATGGATGCTGGGGAACAGGGCCTCAAGGGATAAGGTGGCCCTCATTTTGGCCCTCATCTTGGTCACCAGTACACCCCTGCCCATCCTGCCATTGAGCTCAGCCTCCCCTGGTGGGGAACTGAAGTTGTTCACTGAAAGACAGCTACAACACTGCCTCCAATTGTGACAACTTCCGTTACTGTACCCAGTATTGGTACCTAAACTAGCAAAACCCAGTTAGTACCCCACTGGGGAAACTTGATAGTTAGTTGTTTGCTTGTTTAACTAATCTGATTTTTAAGCATTGTGTCAAATGAGCTTAATCAGCCGGCCTGTTTCAAAACTTAACCTTGACCCACCAGTTCTATTGGACTTTACTTTAGTGCCCAATGTAATGTAAATATTAAAAACCATTCTTTGTGGGCTTCCCAAGAGTTTCTGGGTGCATCAAATGCAGGGTTTTCGAGTTGAGACCATCAAATAGCACACAGTCATTAAGGGCTTTCAAACAATCATATCATCAAACGATCAAACCATTATTAATCATCAATGTCACCCCCAGTTTGGCCATGATCTTCTGCACAAACACCCTTTATACTTTTCACATATAGAATAATTCTTCCCAAAACATCAAGTAAACACATTTGTTTCTCTCATTTAAACTCTTTTCCAACTCTGTCAAAATAAAAAGACATACTGACCGTACCTAACGTTAAACACTTCATATTTTTAAATTAAAGACACTTTTTTAAGGGGGCTAGCCTAGCCAAAAAATGAAAATTTTTCAATTTTTAACTAATATTATTTTTGATATTGTTAGTTCTTTTTGAACAGTTTAATGCCAAAATTATAAAGATATCTTAGATTTTAGCTGAGATATGGCCAAGAACAATTATGAGTGCATGTTGTGTTTAGGTCTTCAGCTGTACTTTACAGCTGATTTCCTGAAACTTAAGTGTTTTGTTCCTATTTACAAGACATCTCCTAAACCAATTAGGATATCACCATCACATTTTGAGGGGAAGTATCAGTATTTTTTTATAAATCATAAAAAGTAAGCCAATCAGCCAAAAGTGATAGTATAATTATAATTCTAGTTCAGACCATAGCCCTCGGTATCAGGAAAAGAATGATACCAACAAGTTAATTGGTGAAAGTTAAATATAAACAAAAATACATTGTGATTATAACTTAGGTTTTTACTAGTTTATAATTTTTCAATTTTTCTTATAACTCCTTAAGTTATCAATATTTTTCAAATATTTTACATGTTTATTTACCTTAAGTATGTACCTTTAAGTTTGTACTTGAAATACTCTGAAAATTTAAATATTCTACGATAATAAGTTAAGGCACAGTAATATTATTTGTAAAAGCTTGTGTTTTGGCTAGGCTAGCCCCCTTAAAACAGCGCCCCCACTTATTTTTCGCCCCGAACTCACCGCGGTGCGCCATATTCTCTCGTCCCACACTGCCGCAGCCGGTCAGTGTGTTGTGTGGCAGTACTGGGGAGTCTCCGCTGAAGTCCGGGGGCTGCATGCGCGCCGGCAGGGTCATAGCCTTGGCCGCCGCCCGCCCCCCGCCCGCCCCCGCCTGGCCCCCACCCCCGCCCCCGCCTGCGATCTGCCGCCGGCCCGTATACTTGAACTCGTGCAGGCTCAGTCTGTGACAGAGAAAAAAACTGGAGTGTTAGAATAATTTAATTATTGAAATATTTTTTAATGTGGCATGGATGAACAGAGTTTTCATCACTCTTTTACCAAGAAAAATAAACAACATTATTACATATACAGGTTTTTGTAGATTTTCTGGAACTCTTTGAGCCCTGAGGTTCAAAACACTTTCATACTAAATTTATTAAAAGGTATTTCTTTAAACTTTTTTTACATTTAGTAATTATATTTCAGTACCATTTTCATGGAATAAAAATCAAAATAAATGTTTTGAATGATAAATCAAGACGGCTGAGACTTGTTCAAGAAAAATTTGTAGCATGAATAAGCAGAGGTGAGGTTGAGTTTAATAGTGGTGCTTAACATCTAACACTAAACATGTAAAAAGAAAGCCTGAATTCTGTCATTTATTCCAGTACACTGCATTATATTTTTAATGTCTACCATTGATTAAAGTGAAATCAAGCCAAAATGAAAGAGCTATGCTGTGTCACAACACTGCAACGACAGGCCACGACACAACAGGTAGCCACCATATCTGTGCGACTGTGGCTACATGTTTTTTTTTCCATTTTTCATAGTAAATATGTTAGGAAAGGCATTCATCACTTGTTCAAAAAGGTGCTAAGAGCATGACAATTTGCCAGTAAGTTGATTGACAAATTAATAAATAACTGAATAAATCTGGTTTTAATTTTTTTTTAAGGATACCTATATAAACTTGATACCACTCCAAAAAAATTTAATTGTAAGAGATTTAAATTTTTTTGTTTCTGTGAATGAGTTCTATTGAAAAATATTTTTTTCTTCATGTGAACACTATTTTTGGTTAAAATACCCTCCTGAGCTACGCACACTTATAGACCAAAATCAAAGCACTTTGTCAAACATAAAATACTCTTTGTTTTATTTATTTATTTATTTATTTAGATTTTTACAAAAAAAAAATTCACAGCATTTGGCCTTACTAAGTAGGCTTAAAAAACTACTTATCAGTAAGGTCCAGTATTATTATGTAATATTTCAAAATTACAAATTGACTAACTATATGTGTGGCTTAGGAGGTGACTACAATCATAACAGGAACACCAATGGCAAGGTTCATTCTGTCAAATAATCTGAGGCTTCGAAAGATCTACAAATAAATACATTAATAACAATAAATATAAATAAAAACGAATATAAATAACAAGATATATAAATAACAATAAATACATAACAATAAATATAAATAACAATGAATATAAATATCAATGAATACAGCCAAATAAATAACACAAAAACTAACAAATAACTAAGATAACAATGATCTCAATATGAGACAGCTGCAGTTTTTTATAGTACCCCAGTTGACTGTCATGCCTTTCATGTTTGAAATTCATTTTTGGTGATCGTGATTTTATATTTTGATTAGGATTTTTGCGGACATTGCCATCACTGATTAGTAAAAAACAAGTTTCACGACATTTCGGGATCTGGAATCTGATCCCGTCTTCAGGTGGAAGAAAACCTAGAACATAACAAGATTAGTAACACATAGCCAGGAAAACCTGGACAAAAGACAGCTAAAACAGAGAACTGTAAATGCAGTCACAAAAACACTATGCTGAAAAGAAAAATAATAACACAAAAACAGATGTTAGATGTTTTCTTTTCAGCATAGTGTTTTTGTGACTGATTTTACAGTTCTCTGTTTTAGCTGTGTTTTTGTCCAGGTTTTCCTGGCTATGTGTTACTAATCTTGTTATGTTCTAGGTTTTCTTCCACCTGAAGACGGGATCAGATTCCAAATCCCGAAACGTCGTGAAACTTGTTTTTACTTGTTTTTTACTTGTTTTGTGTGGTCATTAGTGATGGCAAATGTCCACAAAAATCCAAATCAAACTACCCAATACTCACTCTATGACTTTAAAAAAGCTCAGGATATCGGCCTGCGAGCAGTTCTGCCACCACGAGATCATCTGGTCGTGGCTGGCGTGTTTCAGGATGAACAGGAAACAGACAAGAATGTCCTTCACCTCCATGGGTTGCAGCCTGTCACAGCGGACGACCTGGGTGCCACTGACAGACCTGCCAACACGACAGCACAACCTCAACAGACAATACTGCCAACACGACAACACTAAACTTCAGGATGAACAGGGAGCAGACGAGAATGTCCTTCACCTCCATGGGTTGCAGCCTGTCACAGCGGACGACCTGGGTGCCACTGACAGACCTGCCAACACGACAGCACAACCTCAACAGACAATACTGCCAACACGACAACACTAAACTTCAGGATGAACAGGGAGCAGACGAGAATGTCCTTCACCTCCATGGGTTGCAGCCTGTCACAGCGGACGACCTGGGTGCCGCTGACAGATCAACATGACAGCACAACCTCAACAGACAATACTGCAAACACGACAACACTAAACTTCAGGATGAACAGGAAGCAGACGAGAATGTCCTTCACCTCCATGGGTTGCAGCCTGTCACATCGGACGACCTGGGTGCCACTGACAGACCTGCCAACACGACAGCACAACCTCAACAGACAATATTACCAACACAACAACACTAAACTGCAGGATGAACAGGGAGCAGACCAGGAATGAGCAGGATGAGGAAAGGGTTGGCTTAAAATTGAATTTTTTTCAGATCAGTTGCCTTATAAAATTATTTTCATTTCAACTCAAAAGCCCCACGAAAAATTAAAATGACCTATCACTTCCTTCCTTCTGGACATCGTCCTTGAAGGCCAGGGTCACAGGAGATATCAGCTTTACACTTCTAAGAAGTCCAATCAATTAAAAAAAAAACTTGCTGCCATGGTACACTATCCGAGACATATTTTGGCATGTGGCACTTTGAAATATTACTGGTTCAACCCTTTTAACACATTGGCATACTTTTTCGGAACAGTTCCATCAAAGGATTTCTATGACCTGTGGGTGCTGTTGGTGATGGCTGGGCCTAGAGTTCAATAGTTTGCTGCTAGGGTCGACTGTAGGCTTTATGCGCCAGTTGTTCTCCTGGCCGACGGTGGCACCGATGACCGAGACGGTTAAGTCGCTATACTGACGCATATAACATTAAAGTCGTTTGGAGGTGTGTGGGTTCGATTCCCGACCATGCGCAATCCCTATTAGGACTTTGCAAATGTTTGGTAAAGTCAGCGGGAGGATCCATCTAAAAAAACGGTGACCAGATTGGGTGGAAGCTGACGGCATTTGTTCGTTTAGTTAGGGATTGCAGTGGACAGCTGTTTTGCTTCTTTTTACCCTTGTAAGCAGGAGGACACACTTTTTTTTATTTTTTATTAATTAGTTCAGCATATTGTCAATACATATGGACAATCACAGAGGACATAACCAAAATATTAGACTAAATACAGACAAAGTAAACATATTCAAATTAAAACTTGAATATGTTTATTCGAGAAATAAAAAAATGGTATGTCAAACAATTAAAAGTCATTATTAAAAAAAATAAAAATAATTTATATAGGTTCAATGTACTCATTGGCAGTTAGCATTTCAAGCTATTCAAAATACAAGAACCGACCATTAAACAACAAAAACACAAACATTGACCCTCCTCAGTGTCTTGAAGGTTCCATATAATTACCTGGAGTGTCGGGAGGACGCGGGGGTACACTCGGGCCGCTGGATGGCCGTCTCCTGGCTCACCGTGGAGGTGCCGTCCCCCGACATGGACGAGGCTTCCGAGTCCAGACTGCCACTCGACCCTGCGCCGTTCAGGAGACCTGCGGGAGACAAACAGGCTCGGACTGAATCTTGAACACAGACAAATCTAAGTATTCAAAATGGAAAACAAAAATTTCATCTTCAAAGAGATGAGATTATGAGTCTTGACACCAGTGGTTGAGTTCACATAAAGAGAATTCATTCTACAGTAATTCATAAAAAACATGTTGAGCGTGATAAACCAACCAGGTAACCTCAAACCTTTCTTGGGTGTGTTTCCTTTTCAGAAGGCTTAAATCCTCTGCTTCTGAAAAGATAATTCTCTTGTCTCATTTTCCCTTTTTCATAGTCAACTTTTATACGGCTGAACTTTTTGGGGTAATAGTTCTCGAGCTAGACTGTATTGGCAAATAAGGTTTCAGATAATGACTTTTTCGAGAAGTTTCAGATAATGGCTGAACAAAGTATCTTCATTTATAAAAATATTCTGTGTAAAACAGAATAATAAATAATTTTCTTAGAGGAATGAGGAATATGGATATGAAACCATAACAAAAATCTGAACATTGGCAGACCTGTTTACAAAATTTCTCAAGTTATCAAACATATTTACAAGTATCACTGGTTTAATAAACTACCACGAGATTTCTGTAGATTGCCTTTTAATTTTATTTTGTCAGACACAAACTTAGCTAAGCATTCATCCACTGGGGAACTCTAGCTTGTGCTAAAATTATTCCTTGGAGTAAAGGTTTAGTTGCCGACCGGTAGCAAATGATTAGGACCTCAACCTGGTGACCTGATCAGCTGTTACATGCTGCATGTTACTAATCCTCTGAACAGGTAATTAGGCTATCTCTTTCCCTTCCAAATTTAAAAACCCAACAACAAAGGTTATATTATTTTTCATCTCATCATAAAACGGGTCTAACCTTGCCCGGCAATGGCGGCGAAGTACGTCGAGTCCCTCAGATGCAGGTTGACCGAGGCCCTCGCTCCGCCGGGCCTCGTCTCCCGCACAAACGCCTGCGGCTGATGCTGCGGTGTGCTGATGCTGCTGTTGCTGAGGCTGCCGTTCTGCTGCTGGCCCGCGGCCGCCGACACCACGCTGAGTCGCTGCAGGTTCATCAGCACCAGGCTAAGCCACGGCATGTACAGCGTGGCGATGCGCGCCAGCTGGCCCTGGAATGCACGGGAGACGGTCATGTAGTGTCGATAAAATTTCACGCGTAAAGCTATCGACTTCCTTTCAACCATTCGGAAAAACTTCTCCTAAAAACTAACTCACTAACACATAAACCTAACCTGAACATAACCTTACCTTTCCTCATTTAATCAAACCTAAACGAACTAAACCTAACTTACCCAACCTAAACCTAAACTGACTTATTCAAAACCTAATCAAACCTAAACCTGACCAAGACCTAACCTAATGTAACCTCACATATCAAATTAGGATGATCCTTACCTCATCAAATCATACTTAACTAAGCCAAACCTTACTTACCCAACCTAAACCTAATCCAACTTACCCTACCTTATTCAAAACATCCCCCAACCTAACCTAATCACCTTGTTGTGATATATGTCTGCCTCCGGCACTCCCAGACAAGAACTGCCTTCCAAAAGCCCAACGGAGGATCCACAAGGTTCTCTTGTCTTACCTAGCCTCGCCTAGGCTAACATAACCTAATCTGAACCTCACTCAACATAAACCTAACCTACCCAACCAAAACCTAAACCAACTTACCCAAACTCAATATAAAACCTAACTTACCCTAACTTACTCTAAACCCAATATAACTTAACTTACTCTAGAGCGCACCAAACTTTAACTTTTTTTTAAATCTAACCTAAACCAAATATATCTTAAACTAACTTATTCAAACCCCAATCTACCATAACCAACAACAACGTAACCTCACCTTGTTCTGATACCGATCGTCCAGTTCATGTTTGGCGACCAGGTCGCGCAGTGCCGATATTGTGGTGCGTTGCGCGCCGCGTACGACGACCTAACCAAACCTGACCTAACCTAATTTCACTAACCAAACCTAATTTCACCAACTCACCTTGTTCTGATACCGATCATCCAGTTCATGCTTGGCGACCAGATCGCGTAGCACCGATATCTCGGTGCGTCGCGCGCCGCGTACGACGACCTAACCAAACCTGACCTAACCTAATTTCACTAACCAAACCAAATTTCACCAACTCACCTTGTTCTGATACCGATCGTCCAGTTCGTGTTTGGCGACCAGGTCGCGCAACACCGATATCGCGGTGCGTCGCACACCGGCCGCGTACGCCAGAGCCGCGCGCACCTCCTGCAGCAGCAGCCCAGCGAGGAAATGTTGCCGGCAGAACTCCTCCGTCAGCGTGAACTCCTCTGTAACAAGACAGCGAGCTGCAGCCGACACACGGCGGGCGTTAGTGCGGGCTACGACAGGTGGACTACAAAAGCAAACTGACTAAAGTAAAAATAAAAATTAATGATATGAGTGATAAACTAAATAAAGCAGTGTTAAAAATTATAGTATGAGTGATATTGATAAACTAACTAATGTAGTGATAAATATGGCAATACAAGTGATATACAGTAGCCTCTCAGTAATTTGACACTCGATACTTTGACACAGTGCTTGATTTGTAGAAATTCAGGTATCAGAACTGTAATTTGCCAGTTTGTACACAACCTCCTCCCCCATAATTCATCCATTAATCTAAATATTGTTTGTCTTTGTGAATAAGTAGGCCGATTTCAAAAGTCACATTTTATTTAACTCAAAATTTTTAATAAGCAAATTTGTTTTTAATGGTAGAAAGAGGTCCGGAACGCCGTTTCACTGCATTCCCTCATAAATATAGTTTGACATTTCAATACTTCAACGGCGACCAGGCCGTTGAAAATCGACTCAAAGTCCACTTAGTGTCGAACTATCTAGAGTCTACTGTACAAACTAAAGTAGTGTGCGAGTTAGTGGATAAAATTAAAATCAGACAGAACACATTTCTATCTACATTGGCAATTTTTTTTCAACAATATACAAGAAGCAAAGGTGAGACTAGGATATAGCAAAACATTGCTAGAAAAAAATTTACTTGGTAACAAGAAATTTAAGCAAAATGTTCCGAATTAGATCCATAAAATACTAGAGAACTGAATATAAAAAAAGAGTGAATTAGCAATAAACACTTCAATTTAAATTAAGAATCATAAACTGTTCCTCCAAAAAATTTGGTTTATTTTTACAAGAAAACTTTTTTCAAGATTATTTTGTAGGAACAAAGTGAATATTTGAATAACTTTATCTTTGGATAATATTTTTATAGGGCTGCTGCCCACCGAAAAAAAACAAAAAATCACAAACATGACAGACTAATAAAACAGCTCTTCAATTATAACGTTCCAATAAAAGATAACAAAAAAATACACTAACTAAAACTACAACTGAGAAAAACTAGAAAATTTCAGTCCTGTACAACTTTGGATCATCCAGACTAATTTGGCGGATTACTGAACAGCAAAACAAACATCTGTGTGCCTACACTTTATTTTAACTACATCAACGGGATTAAGAGACCACGTGAGCGTGAGGTCCACTAATCTGTCAGGTGCCAAAGCCGTTTAAAGGGAGTAAAGAACAGCATAAAAAGTGTTGCCTACAACACTGATGCTGCAAATCGTGTGTCAATACTATAAAATTCAAGCAGTACAAACTCTGTAAGGGTTTGATATGTTCACTTATATTGTGTATCCAACTCATGTAGACCTGCAAAAAACTATTCAGAAAATACACATTGTTTCCTCCCACATAATCTTTTTTCAGAGATACCAGTTCACATAATCCAGGATTCAGCTAATAAGGATTTTGTAATTTGAGGTATACTGTATGACAAAATTCAACAAAAGCGAGCCACACTCACCAGTCCGTATAAGCAGCGGCAGGTTGAGACAGACGTAGTGTTCGTGGGAGGTGACGATCTGCAGCAAGGACAGTCTGAGGTCATGCAGGCCCCGCGCCTCAGTGAAGCAGGCGAGGTGGGCGTTGATCAGCCGGAACACAAACCCACGGTCCAGGAATGTCAGGCATTTCTGGACAGCGACAGTGTATTAGACGTAGTGTTCGTGTGAGGTGACGACCTGCAGCAAGGACAGTCTGAGGTCGTGCAGGCCCCGCGCCTCAGTGAAGCAGGCGAGGTGGGCGTTGATCAGCCGGAACACAATCCCGCGGTCCAGGAATGTCAGGCATTTCTGGACAGCGACAGTGTATTAGACGTAGTGTTCGTGTGAGGTGACGACCTGCAGCAAGGACAGTCTGAGGTCGTGCAGGCCCCGCGCCTCAGTGAAGCAGGCGAGGTGGGCGTTGATCAGCCGGAACACAATCCCGCGGTCCAGGAATGTCAGGCATTTCTGGACAGCGACAGTGTATTAGACGTAGTGTTCGTGTGAGGTGACGATCTGCAGCAAGGACAGTCTGAGGTCGTGCAGGCCCCGCGCCTCAGTGAAGCAGGCGAGGTGGGCGTTGATCAGCCGGAACACAAACCCGCGGTCCAGGAATGTCAGGCATTTCTGGACAGCGACAGTGTATTAGACGTAGTGTTCTTGTGAGGTGACGATCTGCAGCAAGGACAGTCTGAGGTCGTGCAGGCCCCGCGCCTCAGTGAAGCAGGCGAGGTGGGCGTTGATCAGCCGGAACACAAATCCGCGGTCCAGGAATGTCAGGCATTTCTGGACAACGACAGTGTATTTGACGTAGTGTTCGTGTGAGGTGACGACCTGCAGCAAGGACAGTCTGAGGTCGTGCAGGCCCCGCGCCTCAGTGAAGCAGGCGAGGTGGGCGTTGATCAGCCGGAACACAAACCCGCGGTCCAGGAATGTCAGGCATTTCTGGACAGCGACAGTGTATTTGACATAGTGTTCGTGTGAGGTGACGACCTGCAGCAAGGACAGTCTGAGGTCGTGCAGGCCCCGCGCCTCAGTGAAGCAGGCGAGGTGGGCGTTGATCAGCCGGAACACAAACCCGCGGTCCAGGAATGTCAGGCATTTCTGGACAGCGACAGTGTATTAGACGTAGTGTTCTTGTGAGGTGACGATCTGCAGCAAGGACAGTCTCAGGTCGTGCAGGCCCCGCGCCTCAGTGAAGCAGGCGAGGTGGGCGTTGATCAGCCGGAACACAAACCCACGGTCCAGGAATGTTAGGCATTTCTGGACAAAGATAATGTATTAAGACTGGTTATTTAAGATAAGTACCAATGCTTGTGGTATAAGTGATTCCACAAGGGAATTCTTTTTCTTTTTGGCTGTAAAAGCCACAAAAAACCCTAGGTCTTGCCAAACTCAGTCCTTGCTTTATTGTACCTTAAATGGTAGCCGAACCAAAATGTCCTAATAATACACAAGAACAGTTAAAGCAAAAAGTGATTCTTAATTCCACACAAAACTGGATTTCAAATACTAAACCAAAAGTCAATTGACTGTCTGGTCCTGAAAAAACCAAGCACTTCAATTTGTACAGTAAAATAGTTTCTGAATCTAGAAAGAACACATTTCAATCACAAAAGCCAGAGCTAAACAAGTTGTGGTCCGAGTTACATTGGTTGAGTAACATCATCTTACCACTTGCTAACTTTCTAAACAAACCAAACTGTCTTCACCAGACGATTTTAACAGTCATAACAACTCGTCTGTGTATCTCGCACATCAACTCGATCCATGTAAATCGGGCTAAAACTATTTGCAACACAATTTTTACCTTTAGACCACGGAAATATTAATTTTATGACACAAATTCCACGTTTAAGTAACAGGATTGTGTAATATTTTCCAACTTTACCTTTAAAAAATGAGCGATGTTAGAGTTGAGTTGCTGCGTCTCTTGAGGCATTTCTCTGTACTTAGAGGACAAGTAAGGAGTCAGCACGTTCATTAAGGATTCCACCTTTTTCAGGAAGTCTGTAGAAAATCTCTCGTTCCGGTGCATCTGGAAAAACAATTTCCTCAAATCCAAATCACTGAATTCAAATTTAAAATTTTATTATTCAGTTGGGCATATAAAAATTTACAAAAAAACAATAAACTAACATATTTACCTTTTTATTTTTGAGCACAATGGTAAATGTTGCATTTTTCGAGGTTAGAAATGGGAAGCTACTTTAGATCTTAATTGGAACACTGTGCTGCAATTTTACTGAATACAACAAACACTAAATTGTTTCTTAACTTACCTTGATTCTCCCGGTTGTCAGTAAATGTTGAGCCATACTTTTCACAATTATTTGAAAGAAAAATCCAGAATGAGGGAGAAACTTGTTGACAAGGAGAAAATCTGTGTTTTCTGGTTTGAGCAGATCGGGAAGGTGACTACACAACTCCTCATGTACAGTGCGGGCACCCTTAGTCTCCCCGGCAAACACAAACTGAAACATAAATAATAAATGCATTTTCATATTTAATTGAGTTATGAAAACCTATAGATTGAGTAATGCAACAATTGTATAATTTTTTAAAAATTATTTTAAAAGAGGGTGGCGGCCTCTTTTTTGCTTGCATTTGCCCCCCCCCACATGGGCCTCAGGCCTGTGCGTGGAAGTTATCAAGCAAACCCAAGGAGTGAGCCGGTACAGTACAAGGATGAACAGTACTGCTAAAAGTATGCGGCATCATCGGGACTCGATCCTGCGACGCTGCCGCCATAGAACAGGGGCCGAGTGCGCTACCAACTGTGCCACCGACTCACTAAATAATGTTTCAATAGTTAAAAGTTTTGGGTACAGTAATCAAATAAATATTAAAACCCTTTAATCATTAGAAACTAGCGGTCTGCGGGCCAGACTTTTTAAAGGTCGGGTCAGGCCGGGCCTTTAATTTTGGCTTTAGGGTCTCGGGCCAAGATAGGGTTGGTCGGGCCAAAAATATTTAAATAATTACTTTCGCATAAATTAACCACAACCATAGCTAAATCAAGAAAATAAATAAAAAATTGATGGATAAAAGTTAGAACTACCTATCAGACAGTAGCTGAAGATGGCAACTAGCCTAAACCTAGGGTCCAACGTTCCAACAGACAGTGTGCATGACGGACTGTGCTAGTTATAAAGATTGTAAAGCAAACGCATGGAATTCACATCAACCGACTTTAGATTACCTTAACATAAGTGGCTAAGATATCAGCTCTGCCGGCCTCCTGGACCAAGTGTACCAGGTGGATCAGCAGCCGGATGATGTTCAGCCCCACCTCGGCACTGGGCGAGACAACCAACAGACTGAACAGCTGGTTCAGCAGTGTCGGCAGGAACACTATGGCCGTGTCTAGATGAATGGCATGAGTGGCCTGAAATAGAACATATTGTAGATACTTTAGAAGTTCATGGTTTCAAATTTCAAAAATTTGAAATTTCTGAGAAGCAATGAATTTTAGAATTAATAAGAAGTCTCTGCTTAGGTGAAAAAAGGTGTATATAACATATAGTGGATTGTTTAAGAAAGACAGGAGGTTTATCTGAATGAAGTATATTTATGGCGATAGCACATACAAATATGACATAAGTTGAATATTTCAGAGCCACTGGCACCATTTTCAACAAGGAAGTGACTCAGGAAGTGTTACTCCAGCCCCCTGAACAGGGGTGTGGGGTGCCTTGATATTTATGGCAATTCCTTGACATTTCTGGAACTGCCTTGATATTTCTGGCACTACCTTGACATTTCTGGCACTGCCTCAATATTTTTGGTGCTCCCTTGATATTTCTGACACTGCCTTGATAATTCTGGCACTGCCTAAATGTTTCTTGCACTGCCTCAATATTTCTTGTACTCCTTTGATATTTCTGGCCCTGCCTTCATATGTCTGGCACTTCATTCGAATTTCTGGTACAGTTCACACATTATATCTCTGGCTATGGCCGAGTCAGCTGGTTGCCTGGCACTAGGGGGGAGAGGGGGTACTTTTCTGAAAACATTGTTTTCCAGTCCCACTGTTCGTCAAACGTTGTGTCACCAATACCATATGCTTAAAATATCATATGACATGGTTAGTAGCATAGTAGCCATAGTCTGAGAAAGAATGTGCGAACTGTACTGCCTCGACATTTCTGGAACTGCCTTGACATTCCTGGCACTCCCTTGATATTTCCTGGCTCACCTAGCATCTTGTCCAATACATACCTGCCTTTTTAATTTTTTCCCTAAAGTCATTAAGTGTTAGTGCACTTACAAAGGTATTTTATGAAGATCAATTTAAGTCACGTTTAGCAAGGTTTTTGGTAATAACACCTTCAACAACTTGAGCAGGTCTCTCGGTCTCAGGCGGGGGCCTCACCTTGAGTAGCTTGCAGGTCTCGGTCTCGGGCGGGGACCTCACCTTGAGTATGTCGCAGGTCTCGGTCTCGGGCGGGGGCCTACCTTGAGTATCTTGCAGGTCTCGGTCTCGGGCGGGGGCCTACCTTGAGTATCTTGCAGGTCTTGGTCTCAGGCGGGGGCCTCACCTTGAGTATCTTGTAGGTCTCGGTCTCGGGCAGGGGCCTCACCTTGAGTATGTCGCAGGTCTCGGTCTCGGGCGGGGACCTCACCTTGAGTATCTTGCAGGTCTCGGTCTCGGGCGGGGGCCTACCTTGAGTATCTTGCAGGTCTTGGTCTCAGGTGGGGGCCTCACCTTGAGTATCTTGTAGGTCTCGGTCTCGGGCAGGGGCCTCACCTTGAGTATCTCGCAGGTCTCGGTCTCGGGCGGGGACCTCACCTTGAGTATCTTGCAGGTCTCGGTCTCCGGCGGGGGCCTCACCTTGAGTATCTCGCAGGTCTCGGTCTCGGGCAGGGGCCTCACCTTGAGTATGTCGCAGGTCTCGGTCTCGGGCGGGGACCTCACCTTGAGTATCTTGCAGGTCTCGGTCTCGGGCGGGGGCCTCACCTTGAGTATCTCGCAGGTCTCGGTCTCGTGTGGGGACCTCACCTTGAGTATGTCGCAGGTCTCGGTCTCGTGCGGGGGCCTACCTTGAGTATCTTGCAGGTCTCGGTCTCGGGCGGGGGCCTACCTTGAGTATCTTGCAGGTCTCGGTCTCCGGCGGGGGGCTGGCGCCGGGCTTGGGCTCGTGCAGTCGCTCGGCGTGGGCGAACAGGTTCTGCAGGTGCTGGTCGCGCGTGTACACTGTCGAGCACAGCTGGAAACCGACGGTGAAGATCGGCTTCTGGTTGTCTATCCACTGGATCTCCGGGCCCGCGAACTGGAAACAGAGATCTTGCTACATAGTGAAATCTAAATAGTTCAAAATCTTGATACCTTCAACACCTAATAGTTCGACACCTGCTGATACTTAGCAGACATTCAATGACTAACAAATATTTTGTCAAGTGATATTTATTGGGAGTTACATTACAATAAAAGTTAATAAACTGGATAAGCAATGGTTTAGGTTTATGGTATTTAATAAATTTAGAAAATTTTAAAGCATAGCCTGTATTTTTAATGCAAAATTATTAATGTTAATTCCATCTACTCCCTACAGTTTGGCGTATCAACAGTTTGACACTCCCAAGTCCATGAAGTGTCAGACTATCAAGAGTTTACTATAGGAAAGTTCTTATTTTTATAACCTGCAGAAAGCACCTGCAATTGATTGGGGTGTAAAGGTCAGGAATGTTCAACTGAAAGGATTATTTAGGGTTCTTCTTTCTTAAATATCTCTAAATGTAGAAAAAAGTTAAACCAATTTGGATACATGTTCTATTTCTATGTTCTTTCTAGTAACTACAAAGAAAAGCCAAAAACTAGTTTTCTAGAAATAGTTTTCTTTCACTTCCTAAAAACGACATAAGTAGCATCCTCATTAGACTTGGAATTATTAAAAATATAACACTAGATGAACCCAAAAAAGTGGTCAGATGGTGACTGAAAGACAGTTCCCCCCTAAAAAAATGTTGTAACATTTAAAACCCTGCTAAAAGAAGATGCAGTCAACTAATCAAAATCGCCCTGCCTGTTGAAAAAAAGAGCAGTTTTAAAAGAACTCTCATCAAATTGTTTTGGTGCAGGTTCATACAAAGGTTTCCATCCTCAATCATTCTCGGTCAATGTTAAAAGTTGCAGAACTAAAATACAGTCCCTAAATAAAACTATTTTTATATTTTTAGAGGTAAATTGATAAAAGTTTTTTATTTGATTTGATTTGATACATGTCCAAAGCAGAGCGCCAGCATTAGTGAGGTATGTAGAACACATCAGAACAATACAAGGCAATCAGCCAACCACTTATCGCCAGCAAGAGCTCAATCGTTTAGCAAATGACACAAAACCAAGCTGAAACGGTGCCAAGATTTTGTAAGCACTCCACTCTGCGATCAACAAGAACTATTTAAAATCGCAAACATCTGCTACTTCATAATCAAGTCAAACCAAAACCATGCTGAATTCCTCAAACACATTAAAACATTTCCATCAGTGCTTTAAGTGTTTCAAAATGTTCAATAGCCTTGTTTTGAGTTCACAGCTTTTTGGCTCTTATGCATTATGCTTGTTATAGAAGGTGATATGAAATTCCTAGTTTCAAACACCCTAGAGAAACTCACAATTATATTTTTTTAAATTAATAAATTCTTAAAATGAGCAAAGCTCCGGGTAAATTCTAGTCTTTAATATACAGAGTCACTCACGCCCTTGCCCAGTCCTAGAGGCTGCACAGAGAGGTATCCGGGAGGTAGGTTCGCCGCAACTGGGACGGTCTGGTCCTCCACATTCAATCTGAAACATGGAAAGAAGTTTAAGAAAACCTTTCATCTAGGAAATAAAATTGCTGTTTAGTAGCTTTTAATTTTTCAAGATTATATTTTTTGTAGATCCTCTGTTGATGAAACAAAGTTCATTACAATTACCTAATCTTTGAAGTTAATATTTTCATGTTAAATCTTGTGGAGGAATACTACACTTTAAGGGCACCTAAGGCTGGGTCTTTCCTTTAGCCTTACATTCATTTTTGAAACACACATTCATAGCCCCCCTTTAGCCCCCATTCATTCCTTACATTCATTCCTTGTTTGATGTGAGGTTTTGCAGGAAATAACATTTTTATGTTATTTCCTGCAAAACCTTACAACAAAGTCTTTGCAATGACACATAAATTACTAAAAATTCAGAAATGAAGGAAGAGTCTTATTACAAAAAAAAACAACAAAAACCGCTAGCATGTTAGATAAGTAATGATTCTTTATCAACAAATTTCTAAGTTTTACAGAGATAGCAAGTAATTAACATTATATAACATACTTTTACAAAAAGGTTTTTTTTAGCTAAAAATGCATAGAGAAAATGAAATTGTTCAGTTTTATAATTAAATATTTTTTTAGCCTTCCACAACCAAAACACATGGGTTTAATTTACCAATAACTTCAGTTGACTTACTGCCATTTTTTCAGAGTGACAGCAATTCTACCACCCCATCACCATAAAACTAACATTGTTCTGCTGTACATATCTCATTTAACAGATAACCAGAGCTATAATTCATTGCGTAGCTACATTAGCGAGAATACCTACAATAAAAACAAGGGCTACAAAATCCCCATGTGTTGCTTTTTTTAATGATATCAATAAAATTTGCTATAGCTATTAACTTCACAAATTCCCACTACCCACCCCCGTTCCAAAAAAAACACACTAAACAGACTGTTAGACTTTGGAGGAATGAAAGCCCAACATGAAATGAAAGCCCCTAGTCACGTCTCCCAAGGAATATTGTGCAGCTTACGGGAAGGAAGAGAGAAATATTTCCAACCCATCCTCCAGGCTCTTTCGGGGAAGACTCACCCTTTTACCCAAGACCTCTCAAGCATCCTTAGACAAGGACCTCCACCAGGGAGCTCTCCTTATTGTGAAGAGTCTCACCCCGATCGTTCGCCCTTCAGACTAGCAGACGCTTAGAAGTTTGTCGGATAAGGGTCCTTTATCCTTTCCCAGACAGGCCAGGACAATCCACAAGAGACGCTGGACAAGCTAGGAATAAAAGTTCCCACAGAGACAAGGGGAACCAACATGAACAGGAAGCTGGTCAATCCGGACAGCCAATAGACCCACCAGAACAATGACAGCCTCTAAAGAAAAATAAACCTCCATTACCTGCCCTTCTGCAGCAGCGGTATCCACGCGTAGCCAACCGGCGTCTCCGGCCCCGTGTCGCGTTTCTTGCTGCCCTCGATGGAGATGTGTGCGAACGTGAACAGCAGGTGGTGTTGCTGTCAGTGACTCACCTGCCCTTCTGCAGCAGCGGTATCCACGCGTAGCCGACCGGCGTCTCCGGCCCCGTGTCGCGTTTCTTGCTGCCCTCGATGGAGTTGTGCGCGAACGTGAACAGCAGGTGGTGTTGCTGTCAGTGACTCACCTGCCCCTCTGCAGCAGCGGTATCCACGCGTAGCCGACCGGCGTCTCCGGCCCGGTGTCGCGTTTCTTGCTGCCCTCGATGAAGATGTGAGCGAACATGAACAGCAGGTGGTGTTGCTGTCAGTGACTCACCTGCCCTTCTGCAGCAGCGGTATCCACGCATAGCCGACCGGCGTCTCCGGCCCCGTGTCGCGTTTCTTGCTGCCCTCGATGGAGATGTGCGCGAACGTGAACAGCAGGTGGTGTTGCTGTCAGTGACTCACCTGCCCTTCTGCAGCAGCGGTATCCACGCATAGCCGACCGGCGTCTCCGGCCCGGTATCGCGTTTCTTGCTGCCCTCGATGAAGATGTGAGCGAACATGAACAGCAGGTGGTGTTGCTGTCAGTGACTCACCTGCCCTTCTGCAGCAGCGGTATCCACGCATAGCCGACCGGCGTCTCCGGCCCCGTGTCGCGTTTCTTGCTGCCCTCGATGGAGATGTGTGTGAACGTGAACAGCAGGTGGTGTTGCTGTCAGTGACTCACCTGCCCTTCTGCAGCAGCGGTATCCACGCGTAGCCGACCGGCGTCTCCGGCCCCGTGTCGCGTTTCTTGCTGCCCTCGATGGAGATGTGTGCGAACGTGAACAGCAGGTGGTGTTGCGGCGTCAGTCGCGCCGGCAGTCGCAGCTTGATCTCGTCGTACCACGCCGGGTTGGTCGTGTGGTGCAGCACGCAGCACGTCGCGCTACCGACCAGCAGGCCGTTACGTCCGTAGATGCACTGCGGGAATGTTAACAATTGTACAGCTCATGTATTACGAATAATACTAAATGGAAGAGAATTCAGCTGGCTTACATGAAAAACTGTTTTTAAGTCAGCATCCAAAAACAAAAAATATTTTCTTCTGACCTTTTGTTTCTTTAGGGACTTCTTCTCCCTGAAGAAGTTCCATAGAGGGACAAAATATCAGTGAACAATTGCGTTTAAATCTTTTACTTCTCTTTATGCTGACTTGAAAACTGTTTTCTTAGGTGAGCTAGATGAATTTTTTTCAATTTTTCAAAACAAAATTTTTCACAGCCAAAGGTTTTTCACACAAAAACAAACAATACTAAAAGTTTAAATAAAATTAAAGCGATATCAACGATTTTTTCTAAGTTTCACCCTCCTGACATTCAAACGTAAATTTATAAGAAGCCAAAGTTTAAAAACTCCCACTTTGTAATATTTATAAATGTTTAATTTTTATTTAGAAAAATTCTGATATTCAGTCATAAACAACATCTATATAATTTTGGCACTAGACATAAGGATTTAAAATTCAAAATTCACTGCTTGAGCGTATTTGAAAAATCGCCTCCTTATATGGGAATTAAAATTTTTTTATAAATTCCCTTTTTCATCAAGAATAAAATTGGTTCTAGTGGTTACGAGAGTTTCCTAAAGCAATATCTATTAAATAAATGTTTTTGCAGTATAAATAATTTTTTTTGAACTAGAATTAAATTATTTTGTTATATTTCATGTTTCAAACGTTTTCTGAGCTTTTTTTACACATGACTAACCAATGGTAATTGGATTTTATCAAGGTCGTAGCCAAATGGAGGGGAGGTCAGGGGGTCAAACCCCCCCCCCCCTAAAAATATTGAGATTGCCTTTAAATGAAAGGTTAGAAAGTTATTTTTTCACTTCTTATAATGCGGAGCCCAAACCCCCCCAAATAATTTTCCTGGCTACAGCTTTAGATTTTATTTTAATATTGTTATTAGTTTCAATTTTAGGAATACTTTTGACAAATGTCACAGTTTTGTAGCTCTGCTAATTACAAACGCAATTTTATGACAGTAAATATAATTTGATTTTAACTTGAACATTTCCTCCAATGTGTTAAAACCACATAACCACGAGCTACCGTGACAGGCCGGGCGTTTTCCCCGTCGTCCTCTCTCAGCTGCACGCTGCACGCGATGTTGCGTGCGCGCGTGAACGTCTTCTGCGTGTCGAACGCCAGGCTCTGTGGGTACACGTACAGGTGGTTCAGGTACGCAGTGAACGGCTGTGGCTCCGGCGACAGCTCCGAGACTTCGACCGTCACGTCGGCGCCGGGAGTGGCGCTGAACGGCTTAAGAGGCGCCAGCGAGCTGCTCAGGCAATCTGTAAGGTGGTGATGGTTTGTCGGTTTAAAAATTTACTTACGGAAAGACTTAAACACTTAATATTATTATCGTATGGCGTTTTCTCCAGTCAACAACCAAAGCAATATAAAAAAGGAGAAAGGGAAAGGTTGCCGGCCAAAAAGCCTAAGTCAATTTATAAAATATAAAAAGGAATAAAGCAACCTCATAAGCAACGAGTATTATCCCTAAAAAGCCAAATTGAGCTCTCTAATCCAGGACAGCACTGAATCATCTACATTGTGGAGGCAAGCTACCCCACCTGGTATGGCACGCAAAGGGCAGTCGAAGGCTATTTGATGCATTGTCTGAGTTCCAGCCCCGCAATCACGAGATTGGTCTGTAACCTGTCCCCACTTGAATTTCCAGGAATTACACCTGGCACTATCCACTTTAGCACTATCTTAGATTGTTAGATTTTGGGGGAATGAACAGGATGTCTAGTTTGTCACTCCTGCAAAATTTATCCTATGTTTCATAGCATGATTTTTAGTATAACTTTTTTTTCTTTCAATTTTTGTTTTGTTTGGGTTAATTTTTTTTTGTTTCAAGTTTCAAAAATCCACAAACAATTGTTTTTTGCTTTTATGACATTTAGCTATTATTTAGCTATTTATATTTAAGTTTTTTTCTCATTTTATGAATAAATAATCAACATCAACATTGGACCTGTGCAATCGCAAAGTAACTTGTTATTTCCATCAACATCCACCCAAGTGGGTTAAGTCTTATTGTTGATTTCAAATCTAACAGAAACAAGAGGAGAATGAAAATGATATATGTACTTGGGTACTTTGGTATTATACAGAGGCCACCCTCATACAGCGCGCTGCGGCAGTTATGTTAGGTTAGGTTATCATAAATACGTTAGTAGAACTTTCCTCTTTTCGTTACAGATGAGCCATGAACCGATGATTGATTGATTGATTGATTGATTGAGCCATACCTTCGCCCGTCAAATCCCCTCCAAGTAGGCCTATGTCGGGTTGTTGACCGGAGTGTGTGCATCACTTGTCTACAGGATTTGGTGGGCGAAAGTATGACTCATCCAGTATGGTTTGATTTGTAACGAAACAAGGAAATTCCTACTAACATATTTATGATAACCTAATCTAACATAACCGCCGCAGCGCGCTGTATAAGGGTAGCGATCGCGTGTTGCCGCTAGCGGCGGTGACGTTTTATCTCGCCAATATCGCTGCCTTCTGGGAGGCATAATACAAAGACCGCTCACCATAATTAAGTCAAATTTGGATAGTAAGTCAATTAAAGTATCTTCAAATATGTAGTTATTTTTGGTATCCAGTTAAAAAAACCTCTCTAAAAACAGTGGCCTCCATATAATACCAAAGTACCTGTATTTGTTTTTACAATTTTGAAAAATACTATCCAACATATTACTCAGCTGATTTATTTTTATTTAAAAACAAAAATAAGTGGCTTACTTTCAGGCAGTTCAGTCAGGGCTTCGATCCTGATGTGGACCCACCCAGGAATGACCGTGAGCTTATTGAGTCTGTCTGGCCTGAAAAAATGACATTGCTAATTAATTATTCGCCCAACAGGATGTAGCAAAAACAATGTCAAAAAAATTGTACAACACATTATTTAGTGTAAATAGAAATTTTTGGATTAATTATTTTTATACCATACAAAACGATCATCTGCAGTAACAGGATATTCAGGAAAACACTTCAAATATAAATCATACACGTGGCTGTTGGATCATCCTTTTTAAAGATTAGATGAAATTTTCAACATAAGCAATGATTTTATTTTGACAATGCTTACAAGAATTTAATTTAATCATTTGACATTAGAAGGTAGCACTGTTTGGTTTACTTATGATTGGAAATCAACCAACTTATGTAACTTTGTATATCTAACTTTGTCTATAGCTTGTAAGCTTCTTGACAGTAAAATGTTTTTCATTTCATTTCATTTACCACCTTTAAATATATTTTATAAGTGAAAAGTTTACAATAAAACTGGTGTTGGTCATTATAAAGTGACTCACTTCCTGTATTCTGCCAAAATTTTCAGAAGCTCTTCGTCTTTCAGTTTGCCGGCTTCTTGTCGGTATATTGCCGGAAAGTCAGATGAAGTATCGAGCTCGTTGCTGTAGAGACGAAATAGGGGCCGAGCGGTCCAGGCGAAAGGCATGCGGTACTTGCCCAGCCTAGAGACACATCACAATAAAAGCAAACTAAGTCAGGGGATTCTGACCACAAAGGATGGATAGAATTATTTAGGAGAATACAAACGACAAGAACACAAAAAAGAGTTACTTATAGTCGGTAAAATTTTGGCAAGACCTAAAAAACTGGGTTAAAAATTAAATTAGTATGTCTATGCAACTATATTAAAGACTCCTAAAGTTTGATCCACTGAAATTCTACTGGTTAAAATTATTGTGACCGTAAATTGTTCAGCCTTCACACTTCAATTTGGAACACTTACTTTACAAACAGTTTCAGATATTGTTGATCTCATTTTCTAAGTCCAAACAGTTGATAGAAATAATGATAGACACTTAACAAACTAGTTGGAAAATAACTTTTAACCAAAACATCTCCTAATTCAACTTGTGGTTTCTTTGGACTTTTATACTTAAAGTTAAAAGGTAACCAATTCCATATTCATTGGATATACATAAATCTTTTCCCAACCAGTCTAAGCTTGTCCGAACCTACTCCAGAAACCTATTCCTTTTTTTATTGAAATGAATGTTACTTACCTAAACACCTGTAGATATCAAAATATTTCTTTAATTTGCCGGACTAGTTTCAAGAGTTTAACCTCTCATCCTCAGCGAAACTCTTGAAACTAGTCCAGCAAATTACAGAAATATTATGATATCTACGGGTGTTTACGTAAGTAACATTCATTTCAATTAAATTAAAAGGTATCAAGGCTGTTTGACATGTATTCCTTTTTATTTTGTTTCCTCTGTATTAATCTACTAAAGGCTGCCCTAGGGCCTAAGAAATATTGCAACGAAACCTCCTTATCACAGGAATCTTTTTTTTCCTTCGTACTAACTGAACAATAACATAAAAAATTACCAAAGTACCAAGATGTGGGTTGGGCAAACCCCCTCCCCAAAAGAAAACAAAAAAAAAACACATAAAACATAAAAACAAAATGGATTTTCAAAGCCACTGGCTCCTTCTTCAGATAGTAGGGAGTTCAGTGGATACTAGGAAGGAAGAAGAAGAACAGTTTTCTCCTTCTAGAATCCACAGGGCACTAACTTGTCTAAGATTTTTTTATTTATCTAAATATAGACAATCATAGAAAAATTAGTGCTCTTTGAATTCTAGAAGGAGGAAACCGTTATTCTTCTTCCTTCTTAGTATACAATGAACTCTCTAAAGAAGGAGCCAGTGGCTTTTAAAACTCATTTTGTTTTTGTGTTTTATGCTTTTTTGTGTCCTCTTCAGCAGTTTTAACCACCAGGTAAGCCTTCTGATTTCCCTATCCTACCCTGATTTCTTAAAACTCTGTGGGGTGGGTCGAATAAACAAATTTTGGAATTTTGAATTGTAACAGGTCTCAAAAGTTGTAAAATAGCATGTAGAATACTGAAAAAATTACTTTAAAAAATCATATAAGATCTTTCGGTCGCACAGTGAACTTGCAAAACCCCAATAGAGAATTAGTGGATGATCATGACTTGGTTTATGCTGAAAATTTATAATCATACAAAAGTTTTTCCATGAAAAATTATAAGAGCTCTTTAAAAAATTTTGAAAAATAATACAATTTTTCCAATTAGGTAACAGTATTATCAAACTATGGCCTTCTAAAAATCCCTTATTTAGGTGTTTTTTCCCAAATGTTTAGCTTGTATTAAGTCAATAATTATGTGGTGTAATTGAAAAAAATTATACCGTTGTTCAAAATGTTTTAATGAGCTTTTTCCATTTTTCATGGCAAAACTTTTGTACGATTATCACTAATTCTCTAATAGAGTTTTACATATTAAACTTCAAGGTCATTGCGCAACCGAACGATCTTATATGATTTTTTAAAGTTATTTTTTCAGTTTTCTATATGCTATTTCGCAACTTTTGGGACCTATAACTATTAAAAATTTCAAAATTTAGCTTTTTTGACCCACCTTACAACTCAGGCCTAGAGCCCATACTTCACCAAAATGATATAACATCAACAAAAAGAATTTAAAAACTCGTCCTACCTCTGGGCGCAGGCCTTGACGGCCTTGTGGACCTTGAGTCCAAGTCGAGGGTCCTTGGCTGAGCGCAGGTAGGGCTCGGCGACCGCTCCGACGGCTCCCTGCAGGATCTTGTCTATCCTCAGCACCACGTACACGTCCGCGTGTGGCCGGCTCACACTGAACACCGCCTGCAGCCAAGCAAATCCAATAATCCAAACAAAATCGATCGATTTACAAAACATTCTGGTACTTTGGTCCTATACGGAGGCCACCTTTATACAGCGTGCTGTGGCGGTTATGTTAAGTCAGGTTATGATGAATATGTTAATAGGACTTTCCTCGTTTTGTTATGAATCGAATGATGGCAGTCATAGACTGCTTTCGCCAGCCAAATCCCCTCCAAGTAGGCCAATGTCAGGTGATGACCGGAGTGAGTGCATCGCTTGTCTATAGGATTTAGCGGGCGAAAGTATGACTCATCTACACCCCCCCCCCCCCACTCATCCTGGTCACTTGATTTGTAACGAAACGAAGAAAGTCCTACTGACATATTTATGATAACCTAACGTTACTTAAGCGCCGCAGCATGCTGTCGCCGCTAGCGGCAGTGACATTTTCAACTCAATACTCGCTGACATCGCTGCCTTCTGGGAGGTAGATCACAAAGACCGCTCATCATAATTATGTCAAATTTAAACAGTAAGTTCTTAATTTTTTAAGTATCTTCTTTCCAATAAAGAAGAGAATTTTGAGTTCGTTGGGCTGTTTTGGCACCAATCTTCACTGGTATCAAAGTTATTACTGGTTATATGTGTTCTTTGCGACCTAAAGATTTGCTATTGATGAAATCTCCAATGTAATACGGGTGCCAAACAGCCTAACAAAAGCCGCCCGAAAAAACAGGCACAGAAACATGCATTGGGTTGGTCATCTGTGCTGCTGTACACAAACAACCTTAATTTACCTTACCTTTCATGTATGATTTTAAATAGGAAGGACTGGAAGCCATAGAATCCATAGAATTGTTAGCTTCATACCTCATACAGTAGAGTTCATAATTTAAAGTTTGGTAATATGAAAGTCCAATCAGTAGACCTCACAGAACAGGGAATTTTTACTACCTGCAGTTAACTTTCCTAAGGTATATAATTGGTGTGAATTTGTAACAGATGTTAACGGCCTAAAAATTTAATTGAGAAAAACAAAGAGGGAGTCTAAAAAAGTCTGCTTAATCTATTAAGTTATAAGAAGGGGGAATTTTTACTACCTGACGTTAATCTTCCTGAGTTTTATAATCAACAGATCCTCCCTAATACTGCAACAGAACATTGCAGTGGTCCTTCCTGGCGTCAGAACACTAATGTTTCTCTGTCTGGGTCGCAGTGGCCCTCCCTGGCATTGTCAGTAGACTACTTTTAACCTGTCTGGGTCGCAGTGGCCATCCCTGGTGTCATCAGTACACTATGTTTACCTGTCTGGGTCGCAGTGGCCCCGGCACCAGGTCGGAGAGCAGGCCGGACACTAGGCTGTGGTTGACATCCACGTGGAAGTCCTCCGTCAGCTTGCGACCCTCCCTGGCGTCAGTACACTATGTTTACCTGTCTGGGTCGCAGTGGCCCCGGCACCAGGTCGCCCAGTATATTCTCCGCCGTGCCGTCTGGGTAGGAGAGCAGGCCGGACACTAGGCTGTGGTTGACATCCATGTGGAAGTCCTCCGTCAGCTTGCGACCCTCCCTGGCGTCAGTACACTATGTTTACCTGTCTGGGTCGCAGTGGCCCCGGCACCAGGTCGCCCAGTATATTCTCCGCCGTGCCGTCTGGGTCGGAGAGCAGGCCGGACACTAGGCTGTGGTTGACATCCACGTGGAAGTCCTCCGTCAGCTTGCGACCCTCCCTGGCGTCAGTACACTATGTTTACCTGTCTGGGTCGCAGTGGCCCCGGCACCAGGTCGCCCAGTATATTCTCCGCCGTGCCGTCTGGGTCGGAGAGCAGGCCGGACACTAGACTGTGGTTGACATCCATGTGGAAGTCTTCCGTCAGCTTGCGACCCTCCCTGGCGTCAGTACACTATGTTTACCTGTCTGGGTCGCAGTGGCCCCGGCACCAGGTCGCCCAGTATATTCTCCGCCGTGCCGTCTGGGTCGGAGAGCAGGCCAGACACTAGGCTGTGGTTGACATCCACGTGGAAGTCCTCCGTCAGCTTGCGACCCTCCCTGGCGTCCGTACACTATGTTTACCTGTCTGGGTCGCAGTGGCCCCGGCACCAGGTCGCCCAGTATATTCTCCGCCGTGCCGTCAGGGTCGGAGAGCAGGCCGGACACTAGGCTGTGGTTGACATCCACGTGGAAGTCCTCCGTCAGCTTGCGACCCTCCCTGGCGTCACTACACTATGTTTACCTGTCTGGGTCGCAGTGGCCCCGGCACCAGGTCGCCCAGTATATTCTCCGCCGTGCCGTCTGGGTCGGAGAGCAGGCCGGACACTAGGCTGTGGTTGACATCCACATGGAAGTCTTCCGTCAGCTTGCGACCCTCCCTGGCGTCACTACACTATGTTTACCTGTCCGGGTCGCAGTGGCCCCGGCACCAGGTCGCCCAGTATATTCTCCGCTGTGCCGTCTGGGTCGGAGAGCAGGCCGGACACTAGGCTGTGGTTGACATCCAAGTGGAAGTCTTCCGTCAGCTTGCGACCCTCCCTGGCGTCAGTACACTATGTTTACCTGTCTGGGTCGCAGTGGCCCTGGCACCAGGTCGCCCAGTATATTCTCTGCCGTGCCGTCTGGGTCGGAGAGCAGGCCGGACACTAGGCTGTGGTTGACATCCACGTGGAAGTCCTTCGTCAGCTTGCGACCCTCCCTGGCATCAGTACATTATGTTTACCTGTCTGGGTCGCAGTGGCCCCGGCACCAGGTCGCCCAGTATATTCTCTGCCGTGCCGTCTGGATCGGAGAGCAGGCCGGACACTAGGCTGTGGTTGACATCCACGTGGAAGTCCTCCGTCAGCTTGCGACCCTCCCTGGCGTCAGTACACTATGTTTACCTGTCTGGGTCGCAGTGGCCCCGGCACCAGGTCGCCCAGTATATTCTCCGCCGTGCCGTCTGGGTCGGAGAGCAGGCCGGACACTAGGCTGTGGTTGACATCCACGTGGAAGTCCTCCGTCAGCTTGCGACCCTCCCTGGCGTCAGTTCACTATGTTTACCTGTCTGGGTCGCAGTGGCCCCGGCACCAGGTCACCCAGTATATTCTCCGCCGTGCCGTTTGGGTCGGAGAGCAGGCCGGACACTAGGCTGTGGTTGACATCCACGTGGAAGTCCTCCGTCAGCTTGCGACCCTCCGTGGCGTCACTACACTATGTTTGCCTGTCTGGGTCGCAGTGGCCCCGGCACCAGGTCGCCCAGTATATTCTCCGCCGTGCCGTCTGGGTCGGAGAGCAGGCTGGACACTAGGCTGTGGTTGACATCCACGTGGAAGTCCTCCGTCAGCTTGCAACCCTCCCTGGCGTCAGTACACTATGTTTACCTGTCTGGGTCGCAGTGGCCCTGGCACCAGGTCGCCCAGTATATTCTCTGCCGTGCCGTCTGGGTCGGAGAGCAGGCCGGACACTAGGCTGTGGTTGACATCCACGTGGAAGTCCTCCGTCAGCTTGCGACCCTCCCTGGCGTCAGTACACTATGTTTACCTGACTGGGTCGCAGTGGCCCCGGCAGGAGGTCACCCAGTATTTTCTCCGCCGTGCCGTCTGGGTCGGAGAGCAGGCCGGACACTAGGCTGTGGTTGACATCCACGTGGAAGTCCTCCGTCAGCTTGCGACCCTCCCTGGCGTCAGTACACTATGTTTACCTGTCTGGGTCGCAGTGGCCCCGGCAGGAGGTCACCCAGTATATTCTCCGCCGTGCCATCAGGGTCGGAGAGCAGGCCGGACACTAGGCTGTGGTTGACATCCACGTGGAAGTCCTCCGTCAGCTTGCGACCCTCCCTGGCGTCAGTACACTATGTTTACCTGTCTGGGTTGCAGCGGCCCCGGCACCAGGTCGCCCAGTATATTCTCTGCCGTGCCGTCTGGGTCGGAGAGCAGGCCGGACACTAGGCTGTGGTTGACATCCACGTGGAAGTCCTCCGTCAGCTTGCGACCCTCCCTGGCGTCACTACACTATGTTTACCTGTCTGGGTCGCAGTGGCCCCGGCAGGAGGTCACCCAGTATATTCTCCGCCGTGCCGTCTGGGTCGGAGAGCAGGCCGGACACTAGGCTGTGGTTGACATCCACGTGGAAGTCCTCCGTCAGCTTGCGACCCTCCCTGGCGTCGTAGAGTGCCAACGTCGTGAGATACGGCTCCACCTGCAAAAGGGCGAACTGTTTACTAGATTGTCATAAAAAATAATAGATTTCTAAACTCAACCACAATTTTTTTTCTTCATCACTCAGGTCACATATTTGAGCATTGTTTAAAGAACAGGTTTTTTGTCATTAAAATCTAAATTTAAAATACCATCAAAACATCAATGTTTTTTCCTCAAATATTCACCACCTAAGCACCATATAGAGGCCCTTTGTTACACCTAGGACCCAAGCAAATAAGTAAATTTTTATATGAATAACAAACAAAATGTGTATGTTTCCATTAAGCTCAGGAGGCGCCCATTTAAAAAATGTTTATGCATTTGAACAGTGATCACAAATTAGCCATTGTTACGTTGTTACCTGAATTCCAGGTTTGCAAATAAACCTTTTCTTAATTAGCATTGATACTTGAAATGTGTCTACCAAAAATCATTAGACTCCAAAGAGCAAAATTTTTTTGAATCCATTTAAATAAAATTGACTGGTAAGAGGACAATTTTTCAGACACAGTTAGGAATTTTTTCAACAATTTTAAGTTGTGGTAAGCCTTTTGCAAATTTGTTCATTGCTGTAAAATGTATGTATTTTAACTGTTTTAAATTAAATTATTGACGACCAATTTATGTTCTACAGAGAAGATTTTGAAAATGGCATAGTTATGCCGAAACTCGAGTAAATCTGTAAGATTTGACAAATTAATTGAAGACAGTTTTAAGGTATGTACCTTTTTTAATTTTTTGCAAATTGCTACAAAAAAATGCATAACATATGAGCTAATCTGAGAGAATCAACCAGTTTTAATTATTACTATTTCTAATTCCTTGTAGTGATGGGACAAAACCAAAACTGAAATCTCTAAACCACTCAAAAAAACCTTAAATCTCCAATAGAGATACAATAAACGAGATTCAACAATTAATTGAATATTTAAAAGCGACACTACGGCAAGTTTCAACAGCTACGGAACAACCACGATATTTTGTTAGCCACAGAACAAAACCAAAACCAAATTGTCCCATCAACCAATGAACGACATCAATCAGACAATTTCCCAAGAGGCAATTATGAGTTAGAATACCTCGACTCATAATTACCTGGCTTTCAAGTACAGAGGCCCAATCGTGGTCTTCTCTCATCATTACCTTAGTCTGGACAGTTTATTTGACACTACTAACCTGACACAAAATTTCCCTGTCTCCGTTGATCGGTGCTTGCAGCCGAAACTTGATGTTCTCGCAGCGGACGAGAAGTCTCTGGCCGAAGTGTTCCCTGTAGGGCTCCACGCTGGCCTCCCCCTGCTGACTCGAGCCTGCCTTCGACAGCTGCAAAAAAAATTACACCCTCAGCTGTTCAATTTGTCTACTTATAATATTATAAAAATGAAAGTTTGAATGTTTGTGTGAATAATACTGGACCAACTGAGCTGAAATTTTGCAGGAATAGAGCCACTATATCAGAAAAGAACATATGCCTATTCACTTCCTTAAAATCCCCTCTGGCTACACCCCATGAACGTCCTTAGCTTCAATGTTTACATTTTAAAGGGATGTAAACATTCAAACACTGAACTGTAAACAGCAGTGAATACTAAAATTTGACAGTTCTAAGAGCAGTGGCAAGATCAGCTGTTTCAAACTATCTATCGTGAGCGAAGCCACAGGCAAACTGCTAGTACTTATTAAGTCTGATGTTAAAGAGACCTTGTGAGGCAGTAAACTGTTGTTAAAACAAGATATAGATTATTTTCAAAACTGCAGCAAATTTAAAAATGTCAATTAGTCACCTCAGTTTCTATGAAATGAAGTACAATATGAATGTTTATTTATGAAATTAGTGTGTTACAAATCTGAGTAAGGTTATGAAAGGAAAAACATTACAAAAATAATGTATTTCAGTACTCTAAATTCCGTCGTAAGCAAAATAATGAAATGGATAGAAGAACAAAACCATCAAATAAGACAAGGGTCAGAAGGGTCCCCATTGCAGCAGAGCTGCATACTCAGGGAATTGCAAATGCAAACGAACATAGTTCAAGCCAACATAGCGAGCTTTGACATGTTTTTGTAAGCTCCTTAAGAATAACATGGGGAATGAGTATGCAGGTTTACTGCCATGAAAATGTAAATATTGGAGATTTTAGAGTATTAAACGTTAGATCTCATCTAGATAAAGTGACAAATCAAGTTTTATTGAGATATGTTGAGAAATAAGAAAGATATAGAATTTTACTGATTTCCCAAAAGTTTAACATTGGGTCAACGTACTGTGTTTACCACTTTCAATATCTCGGTAACCAATGGACATAGAGCAGTGATTCAAAATACTGAATTGTTTGTTTTCTGAGCTGAATTCAATGGTGCCATCCACAATTTACTTTTATTTTTCTATGTAAAAACTCAAAAACCCATCTTTGTGGGGTTTATCCCCTTTATCACGCTCCCAGAGATCCAATCGTGCTGGTTCACCATCTCGTCCGAGTGATTACCACTTTACATGTCTGTACCAAAGATAATTAAGATCGGACCATATTTACGGGCGCTATCGTGTTAACAGACATGTGTATAGATAAAAATATATATATACATAAATATATAAATTCGAACGAACAGTATATTTTGCTTCTGGGGGCCTCAAAACGAAAAGTTGTCATGGTCTGGGTCTTAGGTCTTACATGAGTAATACGGTAACAGCTTCTTCCCTATAGAGAAAATTCGCTAAAAACACTTTTGTTCAAAACAAAACGTTAAAGTTTTGCAATAAAGACAAACTGACAGTGTTGTTTATCTTTATCTTTATTCAAGGGCGACAACAATTAGCTCAGTAGTTGTTGTGAAAAAATAACCAGACTTTAGAAGTCAGTATTAATGACAGCTTTTCTCAGTATTGACAGTAAATACTGTATAAAATTGTCGGTACTGACATACTGATGAAGTTCTAGAAATCTAGAAATCGAGCATCAATACTCACTGGTATTGATGTTAATTCTATCAACAATAATAATTTTTTAGGCTCTACGCTGGCCTCCCCTTGCTGACTCGACCCTGACTTTGACAGCTGCAAACCGAAAGGTTTTAAATTGATTGACTGAAAGCAAAAAAAACGCACCCACCGACAAAAATCTAGCAGTTCAATCCTATACTCTTGTATAAGTAATGTATGTGTGTTTGTACATCATCTCAAAAGCAGCTATAAGGATTTTCTTTAAAGACTGGAAATAAGTGATTTCTGACTCAAAACAAAATTCATGTAGGTCACTTGACCTGAGAAAATTTAATATTGTAGTTAAGTTTATTGTACAGGTGTACAACATGTATAAATGAATATTTAAAAAAAAAGAATTTTAAATTTAAAAAATTTTACATTGGCCTTACGAGTTGCTAACGAAATAGACAAAAAAATGTAAAAAAATCAAGTGATCATAACAGCTGTTTATGTTATTAATACATCCTATTGATTTTTTCTTATTTTTGAGTATTTTATTAATAACATTCCAGTATTCTTTTGAGTTACCAATTGACTTTTCAATAATGCTAGAATAATAGTTTATCTTAGTCTGTCTTATTTTTTACCAACCATTCTTGAAAAAGCTATATATTCATTCTCTCTATTTTTCGAAAAAGCTTTAAACTGTAAGTTCTTACGATTTGTTAACTTGATTAAATTTTCATTAATCCATTCACTTCGTTTCCTGTTCTTACTACTTAGTTTTTTTATGGCATTCTTGGTATAACTTATAGAAATTATTTTCGGAACTATTTATATTATCATTTTTTTCAAAACCAGTTGGTGAGTACCAGATGCCTACAAAACAAATCTTCGTCCAAACTTTTAGAGAACTCTTCCCTAACAAAATTTTTGTTTGCATTAATAAACTTTTGCCATAATAATCTATAATATTAATTTTATTTATAGTAGGATTAAAATCTAAGTTATGAGAATTTCTTACAAGTAAATGATCAAGAGAGGATGAGGTATTATTCACTTCCCTTGTGGATTCATTAACATGGCTTTTAAACCCATAAGTAGATATTAAATTCAAATAAAATAATTTTGAGCCGGTATATTTTAATAAGCTCAAATTGAAATCTCCAATAAATATTGTTAGATCCAGATTATTATTTTAAAGTGCTGCAAAATCGGCTTTGAATTTATTATATGGCAATAAGCATTGACTATAAACTCCAAACGGGGAGAAAATTTAAAAAATTATTATTTTATTGCTTTTTTTAATTGTTTTGGACAACAATGTTGATGACTTCAGCCGTCGGTAGGATGGGTCAGCAAGAGTAGGAGAGGGTAGAGTTAACGTAGATAACCATGCCATCAGCCTGATTGTCTCGCCTGTTTTGCAGCAGCAGGTCATAGCCCAGCATGCAATACTTGATTATTTAATGACATTATTTTATGATGAGCAGGCTGAGCTGTCAGTACATGAGAGGTATCAATGTTGTGAATAAGCAAATGCAAAATTACCACCAATTTCATTGCAAAATTACCATCCTTATGTAAATTTAAAAATTTAAAAATTCTTATTTTCCAACCAAGTGAAATTTTGAGACTAGAGTAATGGTTACATGAAATTATAATATACAAACTGAACCATCTCATATAGTTATATCTTTGTATTTATTTTCATTTTATCTAGGGGTCTGCGGGTCCCCGAGTTTTACGAGTCGGGTCGGGTGAAAGGCCGGCCTGAGACATCGGGTCGGGCCGTGGTTGTTAAGTTACTCTTGCCGTTTACCCAGCGATCAAATTTACGTGCGACTTACATGTGTGTGATCGAATTTTACAGCCGCTAAGCTGCTTCTGTCGTTTATCTGCAATCAACAGATTCTTTATCGCGGCAGCTCGCTAGTTTCACAAACAAGCAGCATTAACTGTTCATTTGTGGTCATCAAATATGCGCCACTGTTTTTTATGGCCTATCGCTAGTTTCGCGAAGTTGTATTTAGTTTATTTACAATCGGCAAATACACGTGATCGTTTTTTGTGGCCGACCGCGACTTTTACAAGGCTAAATTTGCCGATTATCGCCGATCAGCAAATACGCGCGATCGTATTTTGCGGCAAATCGTGAGTTTTAAAAAGCTACATCTGCCTTTCATCCGTGACCGACAGACACGTGCTTTCGTTTTTCGCAGCCGTCCACGAGTTTTTCATAAAAATAACCTCAACAATATTTCATTAACTCATTTCATAGAAGAATGGATTTCAACAGTTATCTAGAAATACCACCTCTCAGAATTCGGAAATTGAAAACTTACACCTATATTTAGCTCTGACCTTGCACTTTTCAACTTCAAATTTGTATTCATAGTGTATATTGTTCATTGACGTTATGGTCGTTGTGATAAAGTGTGGCTTTCATTAGTGCTCCACGGGAGGCTGGGCTTGACGGCAGGGTGGGCAGGGGTGTACTGACGACCAAGATGAGGGCCAATATGAGGGCCACCTTATCCCTTGAGGCCCAGTTCCAAGCATCCATTGGACAAAGGTATACCTTTGTCCTCGCAGTCGAAGCTTGGCCGAACCTACTCCACCTACCTATTCCTTTATCCTTTCACTTCGCTTCTATAAATCTACTAAAGGCTGTGACCCTAGGGGATGATCTAAGGGAAGCTCCCTTCCTGGTAGCCGTAAAAAAGACAAAATAACGGCTGAAGTACCCTCACAGGGGTACCTAATCCCACCTAAAAAAAAAAACTAACCATCTGTTGTACTCCTAAGACACTCACCGGCATAAACGGGTAGACGCTGAAGAGCCGGCGGCGGTTCTCCTTCCTGGCCAGCGCGATGGACGAGTCCGTCTCCCGCGCGTACTTCATCAGCTGCGGGTTCACGCTCTGCTCCAGGCCCTTCAGCGTCCCGTACAGCGGAACCACCGTCGCCGGGGGTGTGGCCGTGCTGGCTGCAAATACCATTAAATACTGTCTCAAATGAGCAGTTTAGAAATACGGACTAATTCTGTAATGAAAGACTGATTATCTTACACATTTAATTTCAAAGAGTCCGGGTCCATTCTCGGTTCATCACAGAGAAGTCCACTGTCCTTTTGCAGGGAGAAGCGAATTAATGATCACTGAACACTGTCTTGAGATCTTGCAGTTCGGATCAACGTACAAAAGCAAAAGTTCCTTTTCTCCAAACGAGACACGGAAGCCGGTCTGACCGCTCGCAAAGTCTCTCCCTTTGTTCGTAGATAGTTTAACATTTTGTGACGAATTTCTCATAAAAGGAATAAAATTAATTTTCCTAATGATAAGAGAAGTCACCTCAGACCTATGCCAGCGGAATCGCTCAAGTCTGGCAGCTGGGTCTATTCCAGGGTTCTTTGAATGAATTTTGAAAAGGTACAGATTTCTACCCAACTAGAAATCACTTAAATTATTCAGGTGTGAACTCAGAGCCCGCAAACGCAACGCTACTGTACCATCATCATCGTTCACACCTGATGGTAAAGCCAATTGGAAACTGACAAGTTTAATTTGCACAAAATGGTTTAGCAAACAACTTAGGTATCTATACCAAACAACGTACTCACGTTACTGGACACCACGGATCTCCCCTACACCACAGTTTTACCAACCACGGTTACTCGGGAACCAACGCCACAGGTCACCTGCACACATAGGTCCTGTTCTGACACGCAGGTTCCCCACCCGCGTCTAAGTGGCAAAAGGAGTCGAATCACCCCGTGACAAACGCGACGGGGTTAATTAAATTCGACGTGCGAAACGGCACCGATGATTCGTAGGAAACGCTACGAATCGAAATAAAACTCAAACGAGTAAAACGCCGATCACAGAGTTCTGAGCTGCCGGCTAACACTGACTAGGTTCGTCGCGATGGATTCGCACCGGACGAGGTCTAGTAGAAACGACCGTACAGTCCAAGAACTAGGAACCGAATAAACCACCCGCTAATCCTCCGGGTTCATCCCTCCAAAACTTCCCCTCCAAGGAAGGGGCAGGGAGGGGATAAACAGCTGATCACCAGTGGCTGTGATTGTGTGACGTAGGACCACTGCCACTGGCTGATCGTCAGCTGTCAATCCATCTGACATCGTCTGTCGTCTGTCACCTCAACAAAGCCAATTGAGGTTATGTTGCTCAACACCAACGATGTTTATTATGGCCGTCAAGGGGTTTTAATATTTAATCATACAAGTGTGGGGGCAATTATTCACAACAACAAGTGTCACAAGTGTTTTAACTATGAAGTTTTATGAAATCAACTTCATGTCAACACTATGGGCTGTGACACCAGCGAGAGAGGTTAGCCCTGTGTTTGGTTTATGGGCTTTCAGCAAAGGTTAGCAGTGCACCTAGTGTGATTTAGGTTATATTTCACTGCAATAACCATTATTCATGAGCTGCCCAACTATGTCAACCAACCAAAGGATGGGCTAGGCTTATGACAAACAAAGGCCTAGGCTAGGGTTCAACCTAGTTAAACCTACACCAGGTAACTTTACCCTTTTTATAGCTAGGCCTAAGCAACTAGCCATAGCAAATCACCTCCTCTAGCTATTAATCAGTAAATTTATACCCCCCTACAAATTTGACCCGTTACACCCCCTTCTTACTTCGGCCAACAAAAAAAAAACAAATAAAAAAGAGTGAACGCTTCGGGGTTCAAACAAAGTGAAACCAAGTGGTAATCGCCACTCACAACACACCCCGAACAAACGTATCAATCCCCAATCGCCTGTGCACCTTAATCCTAGGTTTCAGTCACCTTAGGGGGTTTCAGGCACTCTCGGTCAATCTTCACAAACGACAAGTCTTCATCAATGAGGCTTGAGGTTGCTGACGTAAGCTGTAATCACAGCTTGCATGCCTCACCTCTTTAACCTCATTGAGGTTCGCACCTCGAGAGCCAGACGGTTCACACCTAGATTCTGGAGTCTGTCTCAGTAACAAAACACGGGTCATGGAACAACAGAAGACCTCCGCCCAAGAGTTTGGGCAACTGGGGCCTTTTCTCCAATGTTAGGGTCTCCATCGCATTCACTTCGGGTTCAGGTCTGCTGGTGGAATCAGGAGGTAAAATCACCCTACGGTCGAATCGGACCAGGTTCATCCCCTCCAAGCAATGCATACCCAGAATCATGTCATAAGACAGATTTGGTATGTAATAAGCTTCCCAGGAGTGAGTTGTGCCACCCACGTCACCCGAAAGTCGATACAAGGACCCAGACTCGCTATTGGTTCCATCTGCCATCCTCATTGCCACCCTGACTGGCTCGGGTTCCACACCTTGCTCAGTCAGGAGTTTCTGAACTTTGGAGCCCAACAAGTTCACACTAGCTCCAGAATCAGCAAGAGCCATGAAGGTTTTGCCACCCAGGTTCACCTCAACGAAGGGTCTCACATCACCCCCTGGGGTTCCTGATATAGCTCCGGTAAAATACCCGGTCAAGCTATCAGAGCCATTAGCCAGAGGTCTCTTGTCGTGCTGCGGCACTATACTCAGCCGGTCTCCTGAATGCTGAGTCCCAACGCGACTTCTCGCTGCACGACATTCACAATGAGATGTAGCCACACCCCCTCTCTTGCAGTTGAAGCACCGCAACCTTTTGGGCTGAGGGCAACGACGATAACGGTGGCCACACTCATCGCAGTTCCAGCAAATCAAGTCACCCCAACTAGGGTTGTTTGGCTGCTGTGGAGGCGTATTATCACACCTCGATGACTGCTCTTCCATGCCTGGTCCTAAACGGGACTGCATGGGCAAGCTCAAGGTGGCCGGTTCCACACCGGCTGCGACATCACCGTTACCAGTGAACGGTTCAACAGCCGCAAGGTCAAAGCCTCGGTCCTGCCTTTGCTTACAATTGTAAGCCGTCTCAGGGACTAGTGCCTGAGCAGGAGGAGGCGGGGGCCGAAAGCTTTGGCGGTCCTGCAGGTAGACCTCATACTCTTCGGCCAGCCTTATCAACTCAGGGATCGTAGTAAACTTGCTACGATGCACCATAAGTTTATATTCAGGCCTCATATTTTTATATACGAGGTCCAATGTCTTTTGCGGGGAAAATTCATTGCTTCTCCTTATGAGCGTGGAGACAGCGGTTAAATAGCTGCGGAAAGGTTCATGTTCACCTTGCGTCCGCTTCCTTATTTCCTCGTCCAGGTTCCGCTTGTAACCACCCGGGAAGAACTGGGTTTTGAAATCCACCCAGAAGTCCGCAAAGTTCCGCCACGAACCTTTCAAGTTTCTGTACCATGAAATGGCCTCACCTTGAAGGAGTGCGGGCAGGGCCCTCAATACGTCCTCATCAGACAAAGAATATGTCTCGATGAGTTCCGAGAATCTCTCAAGGAAGGAGACAGGATCCTTCCTCCCATCGAATCTCAGGTTCCACTTTCGCACCGCATTGCAGACCGATGCAAAGTCGCGGCCTGGAACTCTAGTCATCACCCGACTAGGATCCTGCGTTTGGTCCCAAACAGACCTTGCAGTCCCTGGGTACCACCCTTCAGCCGTTTGGTAGCGTGAGCTAGGCACCCGTTCCCCCAGTGGGTTTAGGTTTGGCCTCACACGACTGGGCTCACTAGCTTCGGTTGAACAACCTGGGTTGAGAGACATCCCACCCAGTTGCCAGCTAGGATCGTTAGCCGCGTGTGAAGTCACCATGGCTGAGGGTTGCCTACATCCAGCATCACTCCCCAAAACCGGGTTGTTACCCAGGCTCACCCGCACATCATGTTGTGGGTTACAAAGGCCCAAGGAGTGAGACTCAGCGAGAGGCAGGGTCACTGATGTTGGTAGACCACCACTGCTACCCCGTAGTCCCCACCCTGCAGTAGTAGGGTTCGCACAGGGAAGTGGTGGCGGGGGTTCAGAATATCCACCAATCGAAGATTTCGGACATCTCTCGCTGTACATCACAGATTCTCTTTGCTGCCTAGAGGTTTCCACCATCTCGACTATTGCCTGCTCAACCAGCTGAATGTCAGCATCGGGTGATAGGCCTAAGATCTGGCGCATTTCCCGCAAAACCAGTAACTCATCATCTAAGTCCGGTTGCATCACCTTTTGACCACCCATGTTACTGGGTTGCATCAAATCAGAGAGGTTACCACCATGGGACGCGCCTTGAGACAAGGTGTCCATCACCTCACCTTCAGTCATGACCCTTGACAACTCAACTGTACCCGCAGTTGTTGTATAGGCCTGATTTTGGGAGAGGTTAGTATGACGAGTCGAAACTGTAAACACAGCCGCACTCGTGGTCACAACTATAGGACCAGTGACAAAGGTTTGTGCACCTGTCACTGAATCTTCAGTGGTCTTAGGCATGATTATTTACCAAAATATAAATAAATAATGCCAAGACAACAATAAATTTAGAATAAATCCACCCTGGAATTTCAAAGTCACCGCCTACACCCAAAGGTCGGTTTAAATCAAATTACAGTAATCACTGTGCAAAATAGGCTATTTCACCCTGGATAACAGTCACCACCTTTAAATAAAGGTCGGTTTACAAAAAATCAATCCAAAACACGGTAACTATTGTCTAATTCACCACCCTATCACAAGGGTCGGTTAAAATCTATAACAATATAAAAATAAAATTTTTAACCAATCACCCCTCTTGTTAAAGAGCAGGTTTAAAAGATTTTAATTAAATTTTGAAAATAAATTTTAAAAACAATCGGCACTCCCAACTCACCTACGCTAAACAGCGCTTTACGGTTAAATAGTCAGGATGGCGATAAGTCACAACTGAATTTTAAAAATTCAATCGTTTAATGCCAATTTAAAAAAAATTCAAAAACTTAGTCACTTCGTTCGGGCGCCATGTTACTGTGACGAATTTCTCATAAAAGGAATAAAATTAATTTTCCTAATGATAAGAGAAGTCACCTCAGACCTATGCCAGCGGAATCGCTCAAGTCTGGCAGCTGGGTCTATTCCAGGGTTCTTTGAATGAATTTTGAAAAGGTACAGATTTCTACCCAACTAGAAATCACTTAAATTATTCAGGTGTGAACTCAGAGCCCGCAAACGCAACGCTACTGTACCATCATCATCGTTCACACCTGATGGTAAAGCCAATTGGAAACTGACAAGTTTAATTTGCACAAAATGGTTTAGCAAACAACTTAGGTATCTATACCAAACAACGTACTCACGTTACTGGACACCACGGATCTCCCCTACACCACAGTTTTACCAACCACGGTTACTCGGGAACCAACGCCACAGGTCACCTGCACACATAGGTCCTGTTCTGACACGCAGGTTCCCCACCCGCGTCTAAGTGGCAAAAGGAGCCGAATCACCCCGTGACAAACGCGACGGGGTTAATTAAATTCGACGTGCGAAACGGCACCGATGATTCGTAGGAAACGCTACGAATCGAAATAAAACTCAAACGAGTAAAACGCCGATCACAGAGTTCTGAGCTGCCGGCTAACACTGACTAGGTTCGTCGCGATGGATTCGCACCGGACGAGGTCTAGTAGAAACGACCGTACAGTTCAAGAACTAGGAACCGAATAAACCACCCGCTAATCCTCCGGGTTCATCCCTCCAAAACTTCCCCTCCAAGGAAGGGGCAGGGAGGGGATAAACAGCTGATCACCAGTGGCTGTGATTGTGTGACGTAGGACCACTGCCACTGGCTGATCGTCAGCTGTCAATCCATCTGACATCGTCTGTCGTCTGTCACCTCAACAAAGCCAATTGAGGTTATGTTGCTCAACACCAACGATGTTTATTATGGCCGTCAAGGGGTTTTAATATTTAATCATACAAGTGTGGGGGCAATTATTCACAACAACAAGTGTCACAAGTGTTTTAACTATGAAGTTTTATGAAATCAACTTCATGTCAACACTATGGGCTGTGACACCAGCGAGAGAGGTTAGCCCTGTGTTTGGTTTATGGGCTTTCAGCAAAGGTTAGCAGTGCACCTAGTGTGATTTAGGTTATATTTCACTGCAATAACCATTATTCATGAGCTGCCCAACTATGTCAACCAACCAAAGGATGGGCTAGGCTTATGACAAACAAAGGCCTAGGCTAGGGTTCAACCTAGTTAAACCTACACCAGGTAACTTTACCCTTTTTATAGCTAGGCCTAAGCAACTAGCCATAGCAAATCACCTCCTCTAGCTATTAATCAGTAAATTTATACCCCCCTACAAATTTGACCCGTTACAATTTTTAGGGGAGTTAAAATATTAATAGCGTCTTTTTTTTACAAACTAAGACTTTAATAAGCCTGGAGACAAAACAAAAATGGTGATTTTGCCAAAGAAGGGAGCAATACTTCTACATCGTTAGAGTATAGGGGAACGAGTGAGAAAACAAGAAGGAAAAGGAAGTGGTCCCAACTTAGATGAGGTGTACACCGCGAAAACAAAATTTTTCCATTTTGGAGCTCAAAAGCGTTCAAGGTCTTAACTCTTGGCCTACAACCCTGTATCACATGATTGAATGGTTTCTTATTGGTTGTCAGGACTTCCCGCTATTTCGCCCCCCTCTCTCTCTCTCTCTTATTCAAACATGTTAAGTTTATGCTAGTGACTTATCTTTTATTAACAGTAGTTATAAAACTTAATTAAATGCTGAACATTTATCTTACACCCTGGACTGGGACTGGGACTGTGGCGTGTCCTGTAATCCAGCTACTTGGTGGTCACGAATTGAGGATAGTTATGAGCGGTAGCTTGTGGACGTGTGTTCCTTAGTGGGGATTAACGTCCGCACTATTGAATTCTACGTTCATAGGACCGTCCTCATAATTTGACCAGTTCGTAAATTGTAAACCAGGCAAAATAGTAGTTCGGATCCCACGTTAAAGTTAAAATGTAGGTCCCTTAGATGCCATTGGCTGTTGGGCTATTAATTAACTGTCCTGTCTAAGGAACATGTCGGCCTTGGTCAGTAACAAGGCTACAAGATCGTGCCACAATAAACCTTCACTCATCTGTGATTCATACTTGGCTTGAAATACCTACCTCGTTATGTCGCCATTTCAAGCAATGTATAATGTAGATGTGCGTAAGAAAAATTGTACCAAGTTCTTCAAAAAGAAAACCTTGTATGGAGAATGAATTTTTAAAGGAAATTCAAAATATCCCTGTTGCAGCCCTGCATACTCAAAGAATTTCCATGGTATAAAAACGTATTTCAATCCAACAAAGCGAGATATGACAAGTTTTCTGTGAATTTCCCCTATAGGGAAGAAGCTATTACTGTAGTAGTCATGGTAAGGCCTAAGCCCTAGACCATGATAACTTTTCGTTTTGGGCCCCCAAAAGCAAAAACCACAATTTGTTTGAATTTATATGTATATATAAAATATGTAATAAATTACAAGAACTTTGTACCCTTTGTTAGATTTTATTTCTAACCGACATGTTTCGGGATATAAGCCCATCATCAAGGTTTTTTCAAATTACATAGTCAAGTTGATGGTTAGATGGTAAAATTATAAAATGTAAACAAATAAAATTAAAAGTAAAAACAAATTTAAAATTAACATATGTATATACACTATTGGTAAAGAAGGGAACGTTTTGCAATCTTTGTATTTCACTTTTCATCCCTTTTTTTATTCACCAACTGTGTTAATACACTAAAAAATTACCTTTAAGCTTGTGATAAATTTATAAAATAATGCAGTAACCGTGGGGGGGAGGAATTTTATCTGGAACCAAAATAAACTCTCATCCATCACGAATAAAACATATAATTTATATAAATTGAACAAAATTTACATGTCTCTGTACATATTGTATTTTTTCATTGATTTGAAATTATATCAAATTAGTCTTTTCTTATTAACTTTTTTTACTAACAAAAGGATCTTTAAAAATTAAAGTTAATGTCTACATTTATTGAGTGGGAAATGGGTATTCTAAACAAATGAGTAAAACTTTTAACTAATTAAAATGTGGTTCATCCTTTCTAATTCATGATCCACCCATGTTTTTATTATGTAATTGAATTACTGAGCTAAATAATGCATTGTGGCTAGACCATGTCATGCACAAATTCCTGTTTCACAGAATAATGTTCCAGTTTATTGTTCCTTGCGCTAGTAGTACAATGATGTTATATGCAGACAGTTTAAGTATTACTATATTCTGTAATAACTATCAGAAGGAGCAAAATAACTTTTATTTATGCACACTTAGCCTTTGAGGTATATTTTTCTCCAAAAACCAAACAACTTATATGGTTGAAGAATGGAAAACTCTGACGAAGTGAAAATAAACATAGATGAAAATACATCTTGCAAGCAAACTCCAGAATCGCTGAGAGAGATAAAAACAATATTAGAAGAACAACAGAAACAGATTGACAAATTAGCAGAAGAACAACAGAAACAGACTGACAAGTTAGCTGAAGTAGTATACTTTTTGAAAAGTGAAGGCAAGGAAAGTACAAAAACTAATAAAAATGCAGGAATTGAATTGTCAAATGGAATCCCATCTCATACATCTTACGTCACTAAGCTTTCAAACAGAATTAGAATGCCTGTTGTAGGCTTTGTATTTGGGGAAAGTGAACCCATGGTTTGTAAATTGTTTTACACATTTATCCACATCGTAGCAATTTTGATTAGTGCTGTGTACATCCAGGATGCCTATGACAATTGGCAAAATTCCCTGATCGTTCAGAGTCTAACAAATACCAACGTTAAAGACATCCCCTTTCCAGCAATCACTGTCTGCAAGCCACTTCTGTTAAAAGATGAATACAACCGGTTCGAAATTTTGAAACGATGCATGTCTTTGGAAAACAAAACATTGTGGCTGTGCGATGAAGAGGAGCTGAATTTGTTGCAGATTTCATCAGACATATATTCAATAGAATTTGATTTGATTTTTTTGAACGAGTCGGAAAGGAAACTCATGAGAGACCTCTTCAGGCCTATATTTCAAAATGGTCCCCAACTTCTTCCATTTAAATTGAACCAAACATTCAGTGGAAATGACTACTTGAAGTATATTGACAAACTCGTAAAGAAACACACAGGAGAAGTTCGACTTTACAATTCTGATCTTTCTCATATTCTTTTTCCTACATCAAATATCGGCTCAGAAACATTCTCATTTCTAGAAGGTATTCATGGATGTCAGACATTTAACGGTATAAGGAATGGGTTCCTAGAAAGCAGAATCAATAAACACATAAGCAAAAATGTCTCTAATTACAATTCAAGCAAACCCTCCACCTGCCATCCTGAAAATATGCTTGGTGAAGATTGTGGCTGTAAGGCCCACATCCTTTATACTAATAACTTTATGAATATTGAATTTGAAGAGGTGAACGAAGCTGACCCCATCAGTTCGTTAGATGGTGTTATCTCAACAGAAATGAACTCTTTACTTGAGAAGAGAAGAGCGTTTTTGAAACCACATTTGTTTTTCCACAATCCCGTTAATCATCCGTCAATTACTACCATGATAGCTCAACAAGGGCGATTGGATGTTCAAAGAACAACCAAATCATACCTGCTTCCAGTTATTCCATTGGTCGTCAATGCAAGGAAGGACCTAGTCTTAGTAGAGATGTCAAAACGAAATTGTGTATTTTCATTTGAGAAAAACCTATCACTATTTGAATTCTACACACACCGTAACTGTATTTTGGAATGCCAGATAAACTGTTCATTGGAATATTGTGGATGTATTCCACACCAAACTGCTATTTTTAACAGTTCACTCAAGTTCTGCAGCAATAAAAGATCACATGACTGTACTTCGGCTAATGAATTCCTCTTGTGGCATGAATTTAAAGACAATAGATGTGGTTGTGATTGCCCTTTGGACTGTGTTTCCCTTGATTACAAAATAGGCGACATTTCTGATAAAGATATCAGTTCAGATAGGAAAACAGAATACAAGATAATTTATGAAAAAGATATCTTTGACTCTAAATTTAGATACAGTGTGACCAATCCGGCTGAGTTTGTTGCTTACTGCTTGGGTATATTGGGGGTATTCAACGGGTTCAGCATGGTGTTTGTGTGGGACTTGTTGTATTGGCTGACTTTTGGTCTGTGGTCCACCATCAAGAGGACTCTGTTTGTGGAGCCGTAGAAGACAACAGTTGACAACTCTGTTTGTGAAATAGTATAAGATAACAGTTGACAATTCTGTTTATGGAGCCGTAAAAGACAATAGTTGACAATTATGTTTGTAGTGCCGTAGAAGACAACAGTTGACAATTCTGTTTGTGGAGCCGTAGAAGACAACAGTTGACAATTCTGTTTGTGGAGCCGTAGAAGACAACAGTTGACAATTCTGTTTGTGGAGCCGTAAAAGACAACAGTTGATAATTCTGTTTGGGGAGCCATAGAAGACAACAGTCGAGAAACTACTTTTTTCAGCACAATATTATGTATGAGTGGATGATAAATGAAATTTAAACTCTTGGATGAGAACATATTCTGTGCAGTGTTACAGTTAACTATGAGAGTCCCAGTTTTAGCGAATTTCCTCTATAAGGAAGAAGGTAGGTCTCATGGTAAGACCTAAGCCCAAGACCATGATAACTTTTAGTTTTGGGGTCCCAGAAGCAAAAAAACACCATTTGTTTGAATTTTTAGATGTAGGTATCTACATACATGTGTCTGTTAGCACAATAGCAGCCGTAAAAATGGTCCGATCTTTATGAAATTTTGTACAGACGTGTGAAGTGGTAATCAATTGGACGAATTCGTAAATCAGCCTGATCGGGCCACCGGAAGGGGGGGTGGTAAAGGGGGATAAATCCACCAAAAATGGGTTTTTTGCGTTTTTCATATGGAAAAATTATAGTGCTCCAATTTTGGATTTCACCATTGAATTCAGTTTGAAAAAACAAACAATTTAGTATTTTGAATCATAGCTCTATGTCCATTGGTTACCGAGATATTGAAAGTGGTAAACACAGTACGTTGTCCCAATGTTAGCCTTATGGGAAATAAGTAAAATTCTATATCTCGCTTATTTCTCAACATATCTTGAAAAAACTTGGTAAATGGCTTCTTCTAGTTCAGATCTACTAAATATTGAATTAAAACCACCCTGTTTTAATATACCTATAGCAGCAAACCTGCATACTCATTCCCCATGTTATTCTTATGGAGCTTACAAAACCATGTCAAATCTCGCTATGTTGTATTGAAATATGTTTTTTTATACTGTAGGTGACATCGGCGCACGGACCTCAACACCATCGTTGGATATGTTGTTTTGCCTTTGAAATTCGCTGAGTGTGCAGGTTTGCTGCAATGGGGGCATTTGAATTAAATTTAATAAGCAAAGTTACTTGAAATGAAAATTAGTAGAACATTTTTACACTTAGTAACACTGCAAAATGTATAAGTCACGTTCAATAGGTACCTTTTTAAATATGATAGAAACAAATCAAAATAATCTAAGATTTTAACAGATCCAGTGTTCAAGGACCCGCTGGGGCTCTCATTTTACATTTGTGCATATCAAATGCTGAAAGCCAAAGTTGATAAGCCAAACATTTTAAATTAAAATAATTGTGTTCCATGTCATTCATTGATTTGCTGGGTTTGGCTTTTTTTGTGATTTTTGTGTATTGTTGTTGTTTATTGAACTTTAACATCGCTTTAGGTATTATAATAATTCAAGCAAACTGAAATCACTTTTACCCAGATACATATTTACACAATCACAATGGTAATTACAAAAAATATTGGATTCATTTATGGTAGATAAAGTTGTATTCTTAAATGTAAAAAATATATCTTATGTGATAGATTTTGTTATTTATTATTTTGCTTGCACCGTTACACCCATCAAGAAAGTGTTGGTAAATACCATTATTGTAGGCCTTAAAAAATACATACCGTTAGTCAACCAACTTTAACACTTTAGAACTGCTTAATATGGTCCAAGAAACAAAATTAGTGCTGTCTTGATTTGGTCGATTAATGGCTTTTCAACTGACATCCAAGTGAGTAATTTTAAAGGGAAGAGAAATCCCTAAGGGAAGAGAGTCTCTCATCTAATTTTAAAGGGAAGAGAAATCCCTCATTCCAGATTTTAGTGGAAAGAAAAAACCCCGTCCCGTCCTAAACTAAAAATTTAATCCTGTCCATCCTTACGTGAAAACTATGATCAATAGTAAAAATTGGTCAGTTTATGCCATTGGCAGCCTTAATACCTTATCATTACCTATCCATTTAGAGTTACTTCTCATCAAAAATTTAGGGTACTCCTTAATATACTAAATTCTAAGACCCGAGAAAACGTTCTCACTCTACTAATACTTTATTTTTCCTAATTTCCTCTGAGAGACTATCTCTCAATGCTTAGTAAAGCCCTTGAGTAGTGCTTAGTAAAGCCATCACCTGGTATACCGATGGCTCGAAAAAGCCACCAGGAACTGGGGCAGGGATGTATGGTATCAGACCCAAGGTGCATTGCTGCATAAGCCTGGGGAAACTGGCTACCGTATTCCAAGCGGAGGTTGTTTCGTTGTCTGAGTGTGCGAGAATGTGTGTGGATCGTGGCCTCAAATAAAGGCCACAACATATACATGAACTCAGACAGCAGAGCTGCACTGATGGCACTTGACAGTTATGACTTCACCTCTAAGGCAGTTTGGGGCTGTCATCAGGCCATGAAAACCCTGGGAGAGAGCAGTAAGGTAATACTTAGTTGGGTTCCTGGGCACAAATGAATTGCTGGCAATGAGGGAGCTGACATGTGGGCAAATAGAGGAGCTGACAGCCCACTCATTGGTCCGGAGCCTACATGCGGTGTTGCCTACAGCACAGAACGAAGAACCGTTCGCCAGTGGAGGGAAGAGAACATCGAAGGAGCTGGGAACGAGTACACCTTGGATTATTCGGACCCCAGACTATCCGGACCGGTCAATCCGAGAAACTCAAAAATTAAAATCACGTCAAAATCATGATTTTAGCGAGTTTACGGGTGGAATGCGCCTTCTAAAAGTAAAATGCAAATGTAATACATTACTGTACGCATTTGGAATCACAATAATTTAAGGTATCGCATTGCCTACAGCAATTTCATGAACGTAGTTTTCTGGGCTGCTACTTGGGGCTTGGGGCACTAGCAGTAATCAACAAAGGCGTCACCTACGGCAATTTTGCAAGTTTGTTTAATGCTGTCATTTGATGTGTTACATTATTTTTTAAGAGAGTTAATATAATTAGTATTGAGTTGCTTTAAGTTTTGTCATGATTATTTTAAGTTTAATTATGATTATTTAATCTTAATAAATTAAATATTTTAATCTGGTATTTTATTCCAAACCTCAACCGCAAATACAGTAAAAGTTAACATTATATTCCTATGATTAATAATAAAGTTTTTATCTTAAACTTGTTTCCAAATTCAATTCGCATAAAATTTGAACGACCAACATGTTGCACAGTCTTGACACGCCGTTTGCAGCATCAATTTAGCGGGGGCTATGGTACGCGATCGCTATTTAGGCGATATTTTGATGACCTTGGGTTATCCGGATTTTTTGTCATGCGGATCAGTAATTCGCCACATAAATCCGGATAATCCGAGGTGTTCTATATTTCAAATTATTTCAAGTTATTTCAAATCTTGTCCCCTCACCTCGCTCCAGCGACGCGGCGCGTTTCTCCTCCTGCTGCCGATAGTGCGCGAGGACCTGCTGCAGCTTGCCGACCCAGTCCTGCAGCTCCGACTCAGACTCGGCCGCCAGCGTGTAGGACTTGTGGCCGGCCGTCATCCACAGCTCGAAACAGTGCCGGCCTCGCTTCGTGTTCTGCAAATATTCCAATCAATTCGTCTAATTTTATTCCGAATAATTACAAAACATTGGACTCGTTAAGTCAGATACAACTTATATCAGTGAGGTTCAAAAAGTATTCAATTTTTCAAAAAGTACAAAGTTTATAAGTATTCAATTTTTTCAAAGAAAAAAGTTTAGAGATAAGATTTTATACAAAATCTATTAATACCTTTACCTTTAATATCTTTTGAGTACTTAGGTTTTATTTATTTTTTTGTCCTTAATCTCTACGGCCTTTGTGTGGCACTGGAGGGAAGAACTCATGAAAGGACAAAAGCATAAATAAATAAATAACAATAAATAAATAAAAAATAAATAACACGTTAACCAATAACCATTTATGAAAATTGTATAGTACCTGTCAGTTGTCATTACTACAAGAAAGAGGAAAGAAGGTGAGAAAAGAGGAACAGACAGAGGACAGAGAAAAGAGGTGAGAAAATGCACAAACCCAATTAAAAGTAATCTTAAAAAGTCAGGTTTTATCGTATGTTTTACTGGCAATTTTCTGTTTTTTTTTTGTTTTTTTTTTAAGAGACAAAACCTGTATTTTAAATTATTGGCAATGTCTCTATAATAAATAATGTCCCTCTTCTTGTTCATGGCTTAGAATGGTTTAAATAAACTCTATTTTTCCTAAATCAGAACCCAGTGAGTACAATAATAAGCATTTGAAATAAACCAATTGAATGATGCATTAAGTTAGAAACTGTTCCGATTTTTTTCTTTTTTGAAGGTGACTTGATTTGTTTATATGTATATTTGAAGCAGATCTTCAACAATATTTACAACATTCAAGATTGAAACAAAGCATTGTTTACTGACATTCATGCAGAAGAACTGGTAATTCATTAGAGTACACACAAAAACCAAACACAAGCAATGACAGTCCAAGGCCATATAAGAATGCGTCTCATTATATTTTGTCTGTCTTCTACCACTGAACTTAAAATAAACCCTGCATATCTGATAACCTTCTGATGGTTTATTCAATATTCTTACTTTTTAAATTAAAAATTCAAAAGGAACACAACTGCTATATGTATAATTTAATGAAAATGATAGAAAAAGCTGATTTGTTCTCAATATTGATGGTATAGGATTAACTTATTTGTACTCTAACAAAATAAAAGTGAATGCATTATATTCCTTTGGAAAAATCTGCAAATGAGTTTAAATTTTTCTACCTGTACCTACTAGGATTGAGTTCCAGGTAATGATTTTACTAGAAATTTTACCTCAAACCTCAAAATTGTTTCTGAAAAAATAGGCCCAACTCCATTTTTCTTAAATTCAGAAAGTAATAAATCATTCCCACTGTTGGTGATATAAAAATAAATTCAGTTTTAAATTACAAGAGTTGTTTTATTATTTTTAAAGCTGAAAAACAAACACTCTACATGGGACTTCTACTCGTCTGTGGTTTGGAGGTTTCTGAATTTCTACAGATTTTAAATAGCTTTGGACTATTTTACTTTTCTATACCCTGGTACTTTAAGGTACCAGGGTATAGAAAAGAAGGGTATTGCTGAAGTCGGCTCAAATATGGACATATGGATGGTCTACTGACAATTTTACTCACCCTTACAACTTCAGTGCAAAAATCCATGACAATGGTTACTTTAGCATCGCCTTTCTTCTCATCTTTGTGGAGTTCAAGAATGTACGTTCCATCAACTTCTCTCCTAGAAAAATGCATTGCTCATCGTTACAGGCTAACATAAATATCTTTTTTATTGGACCAGAACTGAAGGGCCTAACTACATCTCAACCACAGGGTTTAAGCTGCGGTTGCATTTGTCGCAAAATGCAACATGCTCCACGAAAATGTGACAATATTCAGACAGGCTGTCGCCTTTTTGCTACGAAGTAAAGAGTGGAAATTATTTAACTTTATTGCAGAAAATAAAGTTAACCAATAACAAAGTTAACCAATAAAAAACTCAATAAAAGTCCATTTACTTCCACAAATTACTTTGTATGACTTTAAAGTAAAATAAGAGTTAATTATAGAATGTAGTCGTCAACGTAACCCTCGATCAGATGCCGCGTCATTAAGATCCACAGTCAAAAAGAAGACTATAAATAGACACAGAGAATGTGTAGACGTTCTATAAGTTCTCTGTGCTAAAGAGCAGTTGGGGCGCACTCTGTAGTGGCCGAGTCACCAAATCTAGCCGAGCGGTGGCGAATGCGAGAATGTGGGGGGCTAGTTCCCCACCGCTTGGAATGATATGGAGTCGAATAATCAATATAGTCATTCGATAATTTCAGTTTCAAGTCATAAATATCCTATTTAAGGGGCAAGAAACGGTGCCGTGGATTATGAGGGGATTTTTAAAGAAACTGCCGTGTAAAAGCGGGGATTTTCGAAACTCACAGTGGGTAAAATCTCATGGCCAGTCTGGCAACACTGGCGAAAACAGACGTCTCGAAAACGATGATGCGAAATATAGTTTGAGGTTATGTTGTTCGATTAAGTTGTTTTGGTTTGCTGACATGTGCTATAACTTAATGATATGCGATAAAAATGCTAAAAGGAAAGTAATTTTGCTACAAGTCTCAAAGAGCTTGTAGCATTTTTGCTCAAAGAATTTTTTTCCCAGCTTAAACCCTGCTCAACCACATACATGCGGTTGACCCCTTTGATCATGATCCCTGTCGGTCTACAGAATTAATAGCAGTTCTCAAATAAAACATTATTTTTTACAGTTTTAAACACTTAAAGAAACAAATAAGAATGAGGATAACATAACAAAATCTTTTTGTTTCAGCCTAAAGGCTATACTATATTTATTTATGATCAATTGTAAAAATACTCCCGTTGCAGCAGACCTGCATACTCAGCCAATTTCAAATGTAAAAGAGCATATTTCACTCCAACATAGCGAGATTTGACATGTTTTTGTAACCTCCATAAGAATAACATGAGGAATGAGTATGCAGGTTTGCTGCAACAGGTATGTTAAAACCGGGTGGTTTTAATTCAACATTTAATAGATCTGAACTAGAAAAAAACTATATACCAAGTTTTATTGAGTTATGTTGAAGAATAAGCGAGATATCGAATTTCATTTATTTCCCATAAGGATAACATAAGGACAATGTACTGTGTTTACCGCTTTCAATACCTCAGTAACCAATGGACATAGAGCAAAGAGCAGTGATTCAAAATACTAAATTGTTTTTTTTTCGAGCTGATTTCAATGGTGCTAACAAAAACTGGATTCTATATATTTTGCTACATAAAAACTAAAAAAAAAACATTTTTGGGGGGTTCATCCTCTTTAACCCCCCTTCCAGGGGTCCAAATGGGCTGGTTTACGAATTTGTCCAAATAATTTCTACTTTACACGTCTATGCCAAATTTCATAACGGACCATTTTTGCACGATTTATCGTGCTTAAAGACACAAATGATATATTTATGAAAATTACCAAATGGTGTTTTTTGCTTCTGGGGGCCCCAAAACAAAAAATAATCATGGCCTCGATCTTAGGTCTTACCATGAGTAATATAGTATTTCTACTACTATGAGTATTACGAGTAGTGAGTACTTCTTCCCTATAGGGGAAATTCTCTAAAAAGTGAAAATTATCTTTGGATTTGGAAGTAGCGTACCGAAACCCTACCTGAGATAGCAGTACCGACGTTTGAAGGACTTGGAACCGATATTGACGAACATGCGATCGTTCCCCACCTCCGGACCTTTCATGAGGTATCCTTGCTTGGTTATGCCGTCGTGTTTCGGAGACAGCTCCTGCAAATGCGACACAAAAAAATGTTTTAACGATCATATAGTGTTATGAATCTATACTTATTTAATGCGCTAGTGGTTTTTTGTGATCAAAATTTCTATTCTGGACTGATTTTGAAAATTTAGGCAGTTCATAATATCGGTGTCGTTAGAAAGAGCTTGGCTTAAAGTTATGCAGGAAACAAAATTCAAATTCAAATTTCTCTATTGCACATAACATTTGTACATGAGTAATTACAACAAACTCGTACATGGTCACAACATATTAATTGCAATAAAACAGCACTGTAGGGCTGCCTATTAATGAAGGTTAGGATTAAGGAAAGAGCCCTAAATACCCTCAAAGTTTCGTATTTTTTATAACATTTAATGCGGGAACAGAAATTTCAAGTTAAACAGCTGAACAGAGTAAATACCGCTCAATAACAAAGCAATAGGTCAATACTGGAACTAAACCATGAACTGCACAGTAACGCGTGTTTCCTAGTAAAAAAAAACAGTTAGAGCTATTTTGACTTTAAACCTCAAAAAAAGAAGTTTGCATTTTTAAAGCTTTAAGGTTAGAAATGGCCAATCATTTGGCTCCTATTTTGAACCAAGCCGATCAATCGCCAGTAAACATTGGCTCCTTGTCTTAAAATAATTTTAAACAATGTATTTAGCTTAAAACATTTGAGCATTTAATATAAATTAATATTAAAAAGATGTGAAAATTTACCTCATCCAACTGGTCAACATCAGTATCAACTTCGTAAATTTCATCTTTCAGTTCTTCAGACTTTAAAATCCTGAAAAACAACATAAATTAGCAGTCATAGGATTAAGAGAAAAGAATCAACTGTTAGTAAATTTGCTTAGTGCAGTATGCCTGGGCCTAAATCTGACTTTGCCACCTTATCATCAAGATCTTACCTTGCAAATAACAGTGAATACTTCTTTCTGACAAAAAACGTAAAAAGTAACAATAACATAAAAATTACTGTGGTGTTTGTTAGCTAAAGTTATGACTTTTTTCTCATCGATTGTTTAATTTGGTTTTGGCCAATAAATTTGAATGATATAAAAAATCTCAAGATGGTCAACGATAAGCAACTATGTTGACTTCTTCTACACTAGTCTTTGATCAATCAAACGCCTTGCTGCCAACCCAGACCTGCTTTGACGTTTTCTACCTAGTCTTGTGGTTTTTTTTAAGTTTTGGCTTTTTTTGTTGTTAGAATGGTATCTATTTTTGCATTGTTATTACATTAGAGTCCCACTATTCCGAACTAATTGAGACCGACCCCGGTTCAGACTAGCGGGAAATTCGGAATAAGCGGAAAAAGAATAAAATCAAAAGATATTTAGGAGAGTGTAGATGTTTAGGATAGGAATTAGAACATCGTGATCGTAATTTTCAGTGAGGTACCGAAGTGGATTGTCATAGAAAGCCGATATAAAGGTTGGCATTCATTGATCGCGGCCGATAGTTGTTGTCTTTGCTGGCCGAGATAGAGTGCAGAAAAAACTATTCTCAATTCTGCAGCTGCAATATACAGTTTGATTGTCATTACACCAAATGTGCTTGGCGATCGTCACTTACGGACGCGATTATGCAGTAGCCTATAATTGCACATTACACCCTATATAGGCTTTAAGATTGTCACTAATAGCCACAATTAGGCAGTATAATTGCTAAATACACCTGATATGCTTTGCGATCGTCAATTAATTCATTACGGCTGCAATTACGCAGTGTGATTATAAACTATACACCAGATTTGTGCTTTGCAAATGTCACTAACAAAATTGTTTTCAACGATAAGGTATGTTCGGAATAGGCGGATTTTCGGATTAGCGGGATTCGCAACGGCAGGATTCGAAATAACAAGACTCTACTGTATTGTTGTTTTCGTTATTTTGTTAAACACTGTGAGTTATACATTGTTATTGATTTCATTAACAGGCTGTGCATTGCTGCTCTCCTTTTGTTAGATACCTATATGGTAAAATAATAATGTCTTCGTCCTTTTTAAGGTTTCTTAGTGCGGCTATCTCCTTTCTGGATATATTAGGGCGTGGGGGAGATGATTTTCTCAAAACATACGAAACATCCTGTCTAATTTCTTCAGCGATGCCGTCTGGAAGCTTTCTTATTGCGTTTTCCACTCCGCTGATTATACGCTCAACAGAAATCCTACGTGGAGCTACGGCGAAACCCAAACCTTTCTTTAAAACGGAAATTGCAGGCTCATCCAGCTGTTTACTACTGAAGTTTACCACTACTTTTTCAGAAGAAAGCTCCTGTACCGGTTTTTGGTCTTGAATGAGGCGATCAAACTTGATGATGTGCTTATTTGTGACAAGCTGAAGAACGTTTTCACTATTTTCGAAGGAGAGTCTGTCAATTAAACACCAATCTTCCGTGGAAAACGTAGAAACCAGCTTGAAGTGGAGCGAGTAAAGTTGGTTGTTAATCAGAAGTAACTTCCGACGAGTTTCCTCAATTTGGTCCCTGACGAGTTGCATGCTGGCCCGATGTAGAATATCACTGATCTTTGATTTCTTATGAAATGAAAGTTTGGCACAAACCGGAATTACGTTGGAATCTCTACAGCGTTTTAGAAAAGCTAAGGCTGCTAGTGTTCTACTCCTCTTGACACGAGTGTTATCAAAAAGTCGGGTTAACGAAGCAGTGTCCTTCCCATATAGGTTTCTAATACGATGAGACAGGCTTCCGTGGTCTAAGCACACATAAGACGAATCCATGGTTTCGGGTGTCGACCACGATGGTGACGAGGTATATGTTGTTGCCGACGTTTCGGACGCGATACAGCTGTCCATTCTCGAGGCGCACTAACACTCATTCACTGGTCGGCGGGCCCTCTGCCTCAGGTTATATAGGCTCGGGGGTGGGGGAGGGTTGTTTACATCTCCCATTGTTTTCCCGGAAGGCGCGGCTGACCTGGGCTGTTCTAGAACACATTCGCATCTCAGCTTTTCTATAACTGGAACCCACGTACAACTTAGCTCCATCCCGTTATCTCTATTAAAATTATTGCGATGTTTTCGGATTTCAACTGCTTCCAGGACCTTTCTCTCAAAATAATTGTTACTGGTAGCCAGGACTTGAATTTCATCAAAATAAATGTCGTGTCTATTTGTATGAGAATGTTCAGCAACTGCAGAGGTATTGGTATAGAAAAGCTGAGATGCGAATGTGTTCTAGAACAGCCCAGGTCAGCCGCGCCTTCCGGGAAAACAATGGGAGATGTAAACAACCCTCCCCCACCCCCGAGCCTATATAACCTGAAGCAGAGGGCCCGCCGACCAGTGAATGAGTGTTAGTGCGCCTCGAGAATGGACAGCTGTATCGCGTCCGAAACGTCGGCAACAACATCTACCTCGTCACCATCGTGGTCGACACCCGAAACCATGGATTCGTCTTATGTGTGCTTAGACCACGGAAGCCTGTCTCATCGTATTAGAAACCTATATGGGAAGGACACTGCTTCGTTAACCCGACTTTTTGATAACACTCGTGTCAAGAGGAGTAGAACAATAGCAGCCTTAGCTTTTCTAAAACGCTGTAGAGATTCCAACGTAATTCCGGTTTGTGCCAAACTTTCATTTCATAAGAAATCAAAGATCAGTGATATTCTACATCGGGCCAGCATGCAACTCGTCAGGGACCAAATTGAGGAAACTCGTCGGAAGTTACTTCTGATTAACAACCAACTTTACTCGCTCCACTTCAAGCTGGTTTCTACGTTTTCCACGGAAGATTGGTGTTTAATTGACAGACTCTCCTTCGAAAATAGTGAAAAAGTTCTTCAGCTTGTCACAAATAAGCACATCATCAAGTTTGATCGCCTCATTCAAGACCAAAAACCGGTACAGGAGCTTTCTTCTGAAAAAGTAGTGGTAAACTTCAGTAGTAAACAGCTGGATGAGCCTGCAATTTCCGTTTTAAAGAAAGGTTTGGGTTTCACCGTAGCTCCACGTAGGATTCCTGTTGAGCGTATAATCAGCGGAGTGGAAAACAAAATAAGAAAGCTTCCAGACGGCATCGCTGAAGAAATTAGACAGGATGTTTCATATGTTTTGAGAAAATCATCTCCCCCACGCCCTAATATATCCAGAAAGGAGATAGCCGCACTTAGATACCTATATGTTATATTTTTGTCTATTTTTTTGTTATCTTGCATTGATGTTAAATCGTTAGTCTGTTTTTTTCACTTGTGTCAGTTCTTGTTAGTTTACATTGTAGCACAACCCATTTGATAACTAGTGCAAGACATTTAACAAGTCATCATCTGTATTATTTATTCAAATGTAAATTGGTGTATTGCCATTGGAATTATAAATAAATAAATAAATAAATATGACTTAATAAGCTATTTTGAAAATTCAGTTGAACAACTTAACTTGAGGTTTGCATTAAGGATGTTTTTGGAAATCTTAAAGCTTAAAATGATTTAATTCACTAGGCCTACTCACTTGGGAAGTTCTAAATAAGTTCCAGAATAGGCACTGTACTTGTAATGAATTAAATTCCAGTTGGATGTATAGCTTTTGAGACATTCCCTCACAAACAGGTTGCAATCCTTTACTTCGTCGTTGTGAGGAATATTAGGGTTGACTGTTCTAAATTTACGTGGCAGAACGACGTGCTGAAACAGATTCACAATGTTATCAAAGAGTTTATAAGTTCTTTAATAACCCAATAATCCTTATTTGTAAGTGATATTATGGTGAGGCTAATTAAAATTTTACGTAAATAGGCCTACCTGATATTAGAGAAAATGATTTGTTACATAGTAAGTATTGTTAAACGTCTATATAAATAAATGCTAATAATTTGGCTGACTGACTGACTAATCACAGTTTCTCAAAATAGTATAGAGGCTGTTAGAGCATGAAACTTGATACAAATATTTTCTATGGGCACTAGATTAAGTTTTTTTACAAGCACTAAGAAAGGATTTAGAAAATTGTCCGTCAAAAAGCTGAAATAAGTTATTATATAAATTTAATACAGTTTCAAATGGGGACCATTTCCAGATTTTAAAACATAAAATCTTAAAAACTATATATTCTATGGTTAATCTATTATCAATAAAATCTTAAAAACTATATAGCCTAGCCTGTTCTATGGTTACTCTGTTGTAAAGAGACAGAGAAATGCAGGATTAACATTTTCTTGAGAAAAATAAATAAATTAAAATGTATTAAGGTCATTTAAAACAATTTTGTCAAATAACACTCTCTCGTATCATCGCACGACCGAAACTTAGAACTTTAAATTTTATGTGGATGTTCTTAAACATGGATGGGATAAACATTCCTAAGAGTAGGTTTCCCAAAATTTTAAAAACGTTAAAGGAGGAGGTGGTGAAACTTCCAGGAAAAACTATTGGCTACAAATACATTTTCGCTCCTTACGCCTAAACACGTAAATTCACCATCATTGTCACAATGACAATGTCTTTGAAAAACGTTATAGGCCTAGTGCAAAAACAATCCCTGCATTTTTTTTTACATGTTACCTATTTTCTTTGTTCTGAAATGGTCAGCTTTGGATTTCGGATAACACTTATTATTGGAATTTGAGTCAAATGTGTAAGATCAAAGTTCTGAGTTAAAATTCCTTTCATAGGGAAACCCCCCCCGATAAAGTTTGCATTTCTTAGCATGGCTTTTACTAATGATAGAGGCGTCCTGCTTGAAATGTATTACTCTTAATTAACTTCTAAGCCTAAGTTACATATGGTAAATTTTAAAGACTAAGCAAGTAAGCTAAGCTACGGTACTGGAACATCTTTTTTTGTGATCAAGGTGTTTCGATATTATATATATTATACTCACAGAAACATCATCAGAAGGATAAAGCAAGAGTTCTCTTTGAGGGTCATTCTGAATGAGTGTTTTGTTTTTCAGAATAAAGTTTTCAAAGTCAATTGGTTCGACAAGTGTTGGTTTACTCTGTAAAACAAACAAACCGTATCATGAAAAATAGGTACACATTAAATTAATTGAGATTTTTACAAGTTTAAGATTAGTAATCAACATGCTAAAAGAAAATTACAGTCAGAGCATTCATTTATGGACTGGATATAAATAAATTATATCTTAAAACACTTAAAATATATTTACACTTATACTGTACCTATTCAAATCAAGACAGGAATACAAAAAAGATGGAAAATGGCGATCGATTTGGTTTGGTCACAACAACCATCATCAGGCCCAATGAGAGACTCATTCATTTTTGCCTTATTTTGTAAGGTGAAAAAAGCGAAGTAGCCTAGCGTAGTGAAAGCATAGTAAGCTTTTTTCAATATGTTTTCTGAAGGCTGTAATAATTTTGATGCTTCAGTTGTTTTAAGCTTATATGATTCTAAAAACAAAAAATCTTCCATTTGATTATAAGCTAGGGCCTACTGAATTAAAGGGTCAAGGCTTATGTAGAAGACAAGGAAATCATTAAATCAGGGCCGGCCCCAGGGGTGGGCGGACCGGGCGGCCGCCCAGGGCGGCAGATTTTTGGGGGCGGCAAATTTTAAGGAACCGCAAATTTTAAAATATGAACAAAATGATAAATTTATGTTATGAATGTGAAGAGTAAAATTTTTTGTATCGCATTTTACCCAAAGAACAAGCCTAAGAAAATATACGGCAATGCAAGCATCGATTTACAATTATAATTCAAGTCCAAATATAAAAACAAACCACTCGGCTTGTATCGAACAACCGTCGCTGCCGCTGACAGCGTCAAAGCAACAGCGCAGCGGTTGCGAGTCGGGAGTGACCTTGACGGAATCCTCTCTTCTCCCCCGACGTTGTGTTTATTATTGTAGTAGCAATAAGATTTACATTTGCCAAAGCCTTTAAATAGTTTAAACCTAAAGCAAAAGTTATTTGAATTTATACCACAAAATAAATTATGTATAACCTACTTGGGGCGTCATAAATTACATCTGAAAATTCGCGTTTTTAGGCAATCTAGAGGCATAACAATAAACAGAATAACTCCCACAATTTGAACTAATTTGAGGCTGCTCGCAGATTAGATTCTGAAAATTTTAGATCACTTTGGAATTTTAGAGGGATTTTTTTTTCACAATACAAATAGCATATTTATGAGGTAGGCCTAACACTAAAGGACAAATGAGAAAGTATTCAAGAATTATACGTTGTTAACCTTGGTAAAAAAGATTTTTTTCTGTTAATTTCAAAGTAAAAACTATATCTCACATATTGCACGCCTCGGACCTTCCGGACCTGAAGTATGTGGATCCTACATTATCCGTCCGAGGTTGATGAATAGAATTAGAAAATGCTGTTTTCTCACTTGTGTAGTGTTTCTCAAGTCCCAGAACGCAACCCTATAATCGTAAGTCCTCGTAAGCATCATAAACTATAGATTTGACGGCGAGACTTGCGTGATTTTCACGCGACGTAGGCAGACGAGATTCGTCTGCTTGCCGCGATGCTGCTACGAGATTGTCTGACAGACGACAATGTTTGTATTCCTCATTTTAACATCGTGATTTTTTGACCATGAATATTTCACGTAATACATATGATGAGTCTTTTGCCACATGTGACGACGATGGCAATGGCGGCAAGATAGAAAAACCATTAATTACCACTATTGTTATCAGGAGTTTTTGCTTGCTTGCCATAGGCCTTCTCCCGCCAATTACTCACGATAACCGCAATAGGTAAAAATACCCTAATAATACATTATTCAATCCCCATCCCAATCAATTATCTTTAAAATAAAAGACTATAACTATTTACAAACTTTATAAAAGTTTATGAGTAATTCTTGTAGAGTGTTCTCTGTTTTACGGCAAGTTTAGTGATACCACCACTTCATTATGTACGAGATATTATTCTTCTCAAAAATATTCCAAAATCCAAAAAAATTTCGGGGGGGATATATCCCGATTTCCCCCCCTGGGTACGCTTCTGGATATATGGGGGAGGAGGCGGCGGCCGCCGATTTCGCCCAGGGCGGCAAAGTCCCTAGGGCCGTGCCTGCATTAAATGATATCAATAAACATGATTTAAGTTAGATACAGGTGGGTAAAATTAGGAAGAAAAGGCGGTGTTGGATTAAGGTTATGTCTAGGCCTGATGGGTTATTTGTTAGGAAATTCAAGTTGCTAAGTTTGGTAAGAATGGCTGTTATTCTTAATTTTGGCATGATAATTACAACTGACCAGGCCATTAGTTACAAAGTTTGGTTAGAATATAAGTTGTAGTTGCATAGACGATAGTCAAACAACACATTTATAATGTGTTGGATAGGAATCAACCTCATCGTATCTATCAATTGTTTTGTTCATAAAGTTTAAAGTTATCAGTTATCGATAGTATCTCAGAAGGTGGCAGATGATCGGATATAAGGTCAATTAAAATATGGTTGTTTTATGAAAGTAACATTTTAATTTAAAGTCTTTGGTTAGCTTTATTGAGTTTAGTTTTGTTTTTATACTAAGGGATGTTTTATTATTCGTGAGACAATCAGATGAAAAATTTGACCTTGATTTTAGTTAGGCCTCTTGATGTTTCTTTTTCATTATTGATAGTTTTCGGAATAGGCCTAGTAATATCGAATGGGTCAACCAAACACCCGCCCGATCTGTGGTAGATAGTAGACATCGGTAAGCTAACATATTGTTGAAACATAATAATCAAAATAATAACAATCTTAATTGTGACAAAAAAAGATTGTGTCAATCTTAATAAATAGGCCTAAATAATACAAATCAATAATAATCTGCAACTTCATATGTGGAGTTAAAAAACAGCGAAAATGAACTTCACTCCATGTTAAGTTTCAGAGTTACAGGGAATTTCAGTTAACTTACCAAGCCTGAACACTTGTAAATTATAAAACGGTAAACATAACATGAAGGCTAAAAGTGGAAGATCAATTATGAAACTCATACTGGTGTAGTTTAGCCTAAAGTTATTAAAATTATTTCTATAAAGACAGAGACAAATCATACAATTCTTGTTTTAACTTCTTCCCCGATGACAAAGTATTTAGATACATATTGTATTGATAATTGATACATTAATTTATCAATTTAATTTATCACTTGTGGCTCAAAATCAATTGCATTTAATTTAACATGGGTGATCTCAAACCCATGCGGTGTGTTAATCACACTTCGAATAAGTTAGCCTACCTTCGATTTTCTATAAGCATCTTGCTGCAGTGTTTAGAATAACATAGGATAATTCTTTGAAATGAATATCACATACAGTGATAGGAAAGCTAATGTTTGACAATAGACCACAAAGTTAGCGGTAAATGTGTTGAAGGCTATTGCTGATCAGCAACAACTTAAGGGCAGGGTAACTTTCTTTTCTAGAAACCTTAGATATTCGTAAAGGCCTATTCCAGTACTAATTTCCTTTCAACTAAGTTCAGTGTTTTATTTATCCAGGGATGAACATCTTCCCTAAGCACAAGGCTATAAGTTGAGCCTTGGAGCATAACATTAAGCCTTATGGAAGATATAGATAAGAATGAAAAACAAAAACCTCTTTTATTAATTTACTCATATATGAACATAAAGAGGTCTTAATTGTTAAAAACTTTAAAATAAGCTTTGTGCATGCAATATGTGGGCATAGACGGAAAAGGGAAGGAATGTCTCTCCCATTAACTTACCTGATCAGTGCTCTCTCTAACCACTTGTGAAACTGTTTCACGAAGCTGAGCGGCCATACCAGGCTTTCCGAGTCCACGAGAAAATTTCCTCTCGCTCATGATACTAAAATTACAGCAAAATGTATGGCAAATAAATATATAACCTATTTTAAATACTGATTTTTGCTAGGATGTTTACATTCTCAGGAGAATGTCACGAAGAAGCCATTATTGCATCTGTCATGTTACAGGTTAACCAACAGATCATTTCTTGTTTAATAATTACGTTTTATAAACAGCAGTATATAACGACAGTGTATAATGATGAAAATAAAAAGCATAAATATTAACGAATCGATCATTTTAATTCGCCTGAATGAATATCAGTAATCAGGCTATATTCTTATTACTGAAGTTGAAAGGACGCCCATAAACCTCATCAACGGTTTTTGGCCATTTTTGAGCCCTCTCCCCTAGAATCAATCTCGAGTATGATTTACCTAAGTTAGTAAGTTAGCCAAAGCATGTACTAATCATCTCATCAAAAATTTGTATACAAGCCTCCTTGAAAACATTGTTGGTTACACATGCTGTTTGTTTACATCATAAATAAAAACTTTTTATCTTATGGTTTACATTTACTGCGGACTGTCAAATCGCCACGTTGCGTTTGTTTACAGAAATGATGCCAAGTCTGGGGAACTGCTTCCCACTCACATCTACGGAAACTTCAGGTCTTTCAAAACAAAATTTTACGTATATCTGTAAACGCTCCTTGGTTTATTAGAAATTCCCAGTTACACAACGACCTCGATATGCCGTCTATTGAAGAATTCACAAAGGAAATTAAGATTTATAGAACCTAGGTGTTAAGAGGTGAAACTTTAACACAATTTGGGTCACGTATCTTTAATATTGTATTTAAATTGTCTTGGTCGTGGTACCCTTAACTAAACTTAGTAGATAATTTTCATTCCAAAACAATTGTAGCGACCCAAAGCTGGAATTCTTCTGGTCCAAAAGTTTTACATTACATCTTCATTTCTTCTAAAATATTCCCTCCAAACTGTCCTTTGATCCTGCCTCAATTAGTTACATTGATTATAGCATGGCCAAACACACATTAACTGGCTATAATTAATTTCCAGCTTTCTGATGCAGACGATATTTTATAATCAGATGTTTTCAGGTCCCTTCCTCCAAAATTTACCCCCACTCCTTCTTTCTGTCAACAATAAAGATGGAAGACGAGTTAGAAGATAGAATATTTTATCAGACTTACCTTTCCCACATGAAGCTCGTTTCGAAATTTGCCGTGGGCCTTCCACTAAATTCTAACCATTTCAGTTACTTGTGGAGAATATTAAGGGTATATGTGTTAAAACCGGAAGTAATAATTTTTAGTGCTTTATTACTGGCAGTTTTGTTGTATTTGCAAGCTGTAGATGTTTGGAGTCGCAGTTTATTGGGTAGATTACATTTCACTCTCGGGAGGTCAGCAACTTCAAAAGTTCAGAAGTTACAGTTCTTCGTTAATCCTACTGGAGGAGATGTTGATAAATCAAGTTGGGAATTAAAAGAGAATACTGTTGCTGCGTATGCCGTGCAAGGTCGGCGACCTCGTATGGAGGATAGATTCGTTGTCAACCAAAATATCAACAGCACAGGAGTGTCTTTGTTTGCAATATTTGATGGCCATGGTGGAGAAGTAAGTACCCTACATAAAATTTAAATCAACAAGATGTTTTCCTACCATCCCACATTTAAGGCTTTGGTTTCAGGCTAACACAGTCTTTGTTGTGGCACAGAGAGTGGTTTCCCAAACGTAAATGAATATGGTAAAGGTTCATAATTCCCGATATAAGATTATTACACTTGTTTTGTGGAATGCCTTGAATGATGGCAAAGCGAGACATTAATGACTGGTCTTCGGTGAGGCAGTTAAGGGTGAATCTCACAAAATGTAATAACTTAAGTCCCAGCCAATTTTAAGTAAATATATAAATAAATTATTTTCAATAAAACTATGTTAATACATTCACCTGAACCCTTTTCATTCATCCCATAACTATTTAAGACTATAAGGTGTTTAATTTATTTAATTAATCAAGTTTACTTCAAGAAAATACAATTCGGTAACGTGTCACTGTACCATCGTCTGCTAGTTCACTTCAAAACAGAACTCACAATATCAAATAAAATGTTTAATAACTTCATCGATATAACAGCTAGAGACAGCAACTCAGCAAAACCAAAGACCTACAAATGAAATAGAACTCGTTTCGGGAGTAATATCGGCTTTCCTAATGGTCCCCAGCCTGCCCAATGAATAGGCAACTAAAAATAAAAAACTGCTAAAACCCAACTCGTAGACTTTTAGCGGGAATGAAACAGTGGCAGTCCAGTTTTAGATAGTGCAGTATAGATTGGATGACAGCAATCTTTCATCAATATGCATCGATTTTTATTTTAAAATAAATATTTTCTGCCCAGAAACATTTAGTAGCCTACCTTAATTGTTTAACATTCAGGTAACGCAATGTTTAACAAAATTATAAGAGTGACATTGTTTAAAACTTAGTTTGACTCAAGTTTGTTGTTACGCAAACATAACCTCAATTTCCCACGTTCTCATTATGCCGTGTTCCGATGATATAACGTATAACATCTGGAAATTACCACCCTGTAACGATCATTTCAGTAACGTTACAGGAGAGGTAAAGTGTGATAAATAAGTAATAACAGTAATAGTAATGGCAATAAATAATAGTACCTATTTATCAAAACAATTTAAAAAATTTAACTCATAAATCTCGATAGATTTATTTTACTTCAATTTTCAACAAAATGGTTACACCTTTACCTCTCCAGTAACGTTACTGAAATGAGCGTTACTGGATGGTAATATTGTTAGTATTATATTATTATCACCATAAATTTGTTATTTCACTACCTATATTTAATTAATGATTAATTAATCAGTGTCTTCTTTACATTGAACATTTGATTATTTACATATTTTATTGTTGTTTTTGTTCATTTTAAAAGCGTTACCAGATTATAACTGCTCCATTAAAAAAAAAGGAAAAAAATAGTAAATGAAAAAATTTAGCTCTGCTGGTGTAAAAATTAATCTACTACAGTATAAAGTTTAATTTGGTCATAAAAAATATATTTATATTTTTTTTATTTTTTCATTTTTTTACTTGTAATTAATACATTTTGTGAGATCTGTCTACCAAGTTCTTCAATTATGAAGAACCTATGTTTTCTTCATAAGTGAACAGAGGCCTACCAATGAAGTTTTATTTTTAATGTACATCTAACTAAAGGTAGAAATTGAAGGTTGATGTAATGTCATGATATTTTTGTCTATATTCATCTAACACTACTATTTCCTCTGGAACGAAGTGGCTTAACATTTTTAATTGAAAAATCTGTATATGAGGTGGATGAACTTTTTGAAACTTAAAATCAATTAATTAACTTTTTTTGCAATAACTTAATTAAGCAGAATTAATTCATATCCTGACGTATCCCATGTCCTACTACTGCTGGGTCAACGGGATGAAGAGGAGCACGTAAGCACGCACATACACTAACAGAAAAGAACAATGATTAGGTCTAATTGTAATAAAAATTTGTAGCTATAGTAATTTACATCTGTAGTATTCCGAGTGGAAACAGGCGTAATTCTCCAGGAATTGAAAGGTGATAAATGACAACTATATTTTCCATGTAAACTACTGACCAGCGGAGCGTGGACATTTGGTAATGATCTGGAGTTGGACTGCTATGGTTTCGTATGAGGATACATGTCTCGAGATCACTCCGCCAATCAATATTCTTTATTTAAGTCATATGATATGAGGCCATCGGCTCATCACCTATCTTTTACTGCTGCCAACATAATATAAACTATGCTAAAACATGGTACATATTTCAAAATCAATATATTACAACAACTTAAACAGTAAACAAACTTATGTGTACATTCTTTTAGTAAACATTTACATAATATGATAATCGATGCAATTGCAGAATAAGGCCTAATGGAACTATAAGGGGACTAAGTTTTTTAGAGGGAAGGAAATTACACCTATTGTTCCCTCTAGCGACAAGCATGACTCTTCGGAAACCAACCCAGGCCTAGGCCTTTACTTTGAAAGATCCCATCAAGTAGGTCTAAGTGTATCATTGGCTGGGTGCATTTTAGTTTTTTTACGATTTTGTTTCCTATTGAATGAATCATTTGGTTTATATATGTGCGTTCATCATGTTCTTATAGGCCTAGTTCATCGACTGTCTGGTAAACTTAAGAATTTTCAGAGCTTTCAGGATCCCTCGTGTGTTTTCCTCTGCTTCCATGGGATAGGGCCTGTCGCTGGCGAATGATAAGTAATGTAAATTGCACATTCTCTCCTGCTTCATAGTTAAATTAATTCAACCATCTGGTTTGTTAGCCACCAAGCTTAGCTGCTTCGCGGGTGGGGGCACATTTCATAACGAAGTTAGTAAATTGACTATATTGACTAATTGACTTACATTCAACTTACTTTTGTGAAACAGATTTTATTTCATAATTGTGAACATTTAAGTAGGCTACAGTCTGCTCCCTCATTGGGACAATTGACTGGTTGATAAGGCAATGAATAACTCAAAACCAGGATAAAAACAAACACATTCAATAAATTGAGTAAAACACTAGAGGATATAACATTTATCAAGAAGATTGTTTATTTTTAACAAGATTAACAGTAAGAGTTTTATCTTGTCTTTATCTTCAACATTTTACGCCCATTTGTGTCTAGGAAGTTTTAAGATTGATCTTCTCCTTCCTCTCCCAGAACACTGGTCCTCCCTCCTCTCACCTTGCTTGTGCTCGGTTCCTGAATCAACGTTACAGTAGCCTTCCTGGTTGCGATTTGTGAGGGAAATGAAGCATATTCGGATTGAAATGCACTGTGTTTATTATTAAATTTTTAACTTTATATGGTCATGTATGTTGAGGTCTGATTTTGTGTTCTTGCGGATTCTTGGGTATTTAAAAAAAAGGTGTTATTTGGGCCTACCTTACCTAGAGGGATTTGATCTAATGAGGTTCTTAACATTACATCACAATAAATTTGTTTGTGACTTGTTGCCTGTGATTTGTAACTACTGGGGGCCCCTATTTTTGGCATGGTGCATTCCTAGGTCGAACACCTTTGGAAGCTACTGGAAAGTCACAAGTGCTGCCAAATGGTTCCAGACACGTTTGAACCTTGTGTTCTTCCTGCTATAGTAGGGACCTTGTGTGTATTGCTTGATAGTAGGGAGGGAAGAAGGGCTTTCATTCGATAGGCGACCAGGGGGTTGACAATACTTGTCTGACGTCTTGTGTATTCTACTTACTTACGGAACTTATATCAGATTCCGAGAAATCTGAATTTTTTGGATTTCAGACAAGCAGTGAGCCACAATAGGCAGGATTTTAAAAGTGTACAGAACCATAAGAATTTCATAGTTAAAATTTAATACATGTTACATAATATTGACTTCGACACTTGTGCACACAGCCTCACAGCTCTTACAGTTGACATTTGTAACATTTGTTAACAAAAATGCTCCGACATAGACATAATCTACTAGATTAAGTAAGACTAAAAACATTTAGCAATTTTGCAATTGAAAGTTAAATTGTGAATGTTTTATGCAAAGTAAGAACATGAAAAAAAAACCATATTGCCTTTGTTGAAATAAATAATACAATACATATTTAAAACTCAATTCTAAATTAGGAAATACGTCTTTGATCTAAACACTCAAAACCCTCAAACAACACAACCACTATGCTGTTATGTATAAATTATTTATTACAGTTTGTAATATTATGAAACATTTTATGTATGCTTTACAGGAAATTAGGGAATAGTTATAAAATAAGTGTCATGTTAGAAATAAAAACATAGGCTAGGCTTAAAGTCCTCTCTTTCAAACATAATTTTAAATTTTATTTTAAACAAATAATTTATTTTAACAAACACTAATTGAATTTGAGAACATGATCAAATAATGATTTATTATAGCCTAAATCCCTCAGAGTTAACCACAAATGAAGTTCCTTACAAAAATTATGTTTCAGGGGCCATTAAATAAAGGGTCATTCCACCTGAAATCGCCCAGTAAAAAATCATTTCGACACCCACCTCTTCAGATTTTGTTGAAACTTGGCACAATTTTTCCATTTGCTAACCTGATAACAAATCCCAAATTTTGTTCTCTATCTCTTATAGTTTTTTAGTTTTCTTAATTTAATGCAATTTTCAGCCACGGGAATCACACCTGAGTATGTACTTCACATCTATAAAAATCTTTTTCTTTCAGTTAACATCTAGAAAATGGAAAAAATGTCTTTGTCAACCTATCTCTCTTGCCAAAAATAATAAAAAAAGTTTTTGAAAGTTTAAAAATGGAGGTCGACTTTTACTAAAATTCCAATATTAAAAATCTCAGACCTGGAGGAACATTCATCTTTTTTAAAAATGTTCCTAGATAAATGGGCTATAAAAATAACTTATAAGAAGGCTGGCTTTTTTCTTGTTCAACCATGGAACAGCATTAACCTTGAGTCATGAATAGGCCTACCTGTTTTCTGAAAAAGATGCACGTTTAAAACATGTTGTTTTTTAAGGAAAATTAAAGAGCTTAATTTTCACTTTTCCTTTATATTTTGAATTAGCACTAACAGATTCAAATATAGTAAGAATATACTATTATAAATTTAAAAATATTTAAGTTTCTTTAACAGACAAATTGGACATAATTTACTGTCACGCTTGTAGGGAGTATATAGCATACTAAAATGAGCTTTAAAACTGTTTTTTTTAATTATTCATTATGTTCTTGGATAAGTGATTGATGGAGTTTGGGTCAGAATACATTCTTATCTAGATTATTGATAATGACAGTGAGTAGGTGTAAATGTTTATACTGTTTGATGAGATGATAGCTATTTTAAAAGAAAAAGTTTCATCGGTTGGGAGGTCTCAAAAAGTGTAAATACTGTCTTTGGCCCCAGAGTCCTAGAGCAAACAAAAAGTTGCACACAGATTTAATGTGAGCAACTTAATGTGTGCGACAAGCTAGAAAAACAAATTTAATGTGAGTACATGGTGCGACAAGCTAGAAAACTAAAACGAGAAAAAGGCATCTCAGCTATTCCTGATCCTAAAAAGGTTAAAACACTTTCTGAAAATACAATTAAACTTGTAAAATAATTACTTTCCTAAGTTATGACGGAGGCATTAAAAACTAAACCCAATAAAATTTTAATATAACTTCTTTCTACTTACCATATATGAACAAATTTCATTAGGTATCAGACCATTTTAACAGAGTTATCTGCCTTATGGTCATATGAATAAAATTTTAACAAATGAAAGATGTTTTTGGTATACAATATATGTTTTTGGTATGCAAAACAAAATACTAACATAACCTCAGGCTTAGGTCTTACCATGAGATCTTTAGTAAATATGCTATATAACTATATTTTAACTGAAATGTACTTTTCAGTTTGCTGCCAACTATGCCAGGGATAACCTGATCAACAATTTGAACAACAAGGTTATCGAACTGAAGAAAATGATAGCGGATGGAAAAATACCCGAAAAAACTTATTCCAACATCGGTAAACCTCCTCCGTCTCCGAAGTTGGACCAGAAGAAAAATGCGAACACCGAAGCGAACGATAGTTTAAGTAGGAAATCCAGTTTCCGCAAGACTTTGTCTGTGGCAGATGAGGGGGTGAAGAAATCACAAGGGTCGGGAGTTATAACGGACCCACTTTTGTTGGAGAAACTGGAATCTCTAAACAGGTATATGCCTGAACAAAAAAAAATCTTAAAATTATATAATCTAATCAGCGATTCCCTTCCAGGGCTGTGAGGCTTTCGCAGGCGTGCCGCCAAATTTTTGCAACACTCGGTTAATATTATCACTTTGATTCTCTCAACATTGAATTTGTTTATTCATACCAAAATCCAGTTTTCATTGGTCCCTTTTCCATTAAAATGAGCTACTATAATAAATTATACAAATATTAGGCCTATATCATAATAAAACAATGTAGCCTATGATTTAAAACAGCCCCCAGTACATAGGTGTGCCATCTATGGATCTAGATGTAAGTTAGTGTGCCACGACATAAAAAAGGTTGGGAATCGCTGATCTAAATAGTACATTATGCCTACATTTAATCAATAATCAGGATATAGCATTGCTGTCTTTCATGGAGGTATAGTTAGAGAACGTAAAAAGGTCTTGATATATAAATATCAGTAGTGAGGGCAATGGCCTAAGATGTCTTTGTTTAGGGAATTATAAATTTTAACAGAAACTGGTCTGGATAAATTTTAACAGTTACTGTTCAGTTTTAGAAATTAACGAATTCTTAAGAATAATATTGAAAGGTTTCAAAGGTTCAAATTTAGTCACAATTATTCAACCCAGCATCCAAATTTATTTGAATTTCCACAACACAGACTTGTTTTTTTTTAATCCCAATTACATGATGATACTTTTTTTTAATTAATTTACTAAAAAATGTAATTGCTGATTCATTAAAGAATATGCTTTTAAAATCTAGTAGAAAAATCATATTTTAATATCGATGAGTTCTCCGCTGACAAATATTAAAGGTAGGCACTGGAAAAATTAAGACAAAATAAATTTAGGAAGATTTTGCCCGTTTTACAGACCAGCTGGCATTGACCACCGTTAGTGTAGACCCAGTCTTTACATTCAGTTTTTAGTTATGCTAAGTTTTAACTCTTATTAGGGCCTAATCTGTAATTTAAAAGTTTGTAGTGACGAAACTCCTGTCTTTGTACGTTGTACGATTGTAACATGTAATGAGTTAAAAAAGAATTTGGATTTGAACAGGCCGATAACGCGAGAAGTGCGACCGAGCAGGCCGAGTGTGGCCGCACTGCCAAAGCCGAAGGTGGAGTCGTATCTGGACGCCGGTTGCGCCATCAACTACGGCAGATTGCTCACCGACGAGGTCCTAGCAGCCGACAGACTTCTGGTCGAGGCGGCCAAGAAAACAATGGACGTAGCAGGTAGGTCGAGGGTGGCTGGCTTTTAGGTTGAATGTGAAATTTAATTACATTAATCAATGTTGACTTTCAATTTTTATAAATTTGTTTACAAATCAGACTGCAAATACACTCCTTTTTATCTGGACCCCTCGGGACCAAGGTTATCTGGATAACAGGTCTTACGGCTGAACTGAAGTTTTCTAAAATTATTAATTATTAAATCCAAACATTGAAAAATTCGTGTTTTATGATAATGTTTATTATTTGTTATTTCCCACGGGAATTGTTGATACCATCAGGGCTGTACCCAGCTTTGGCGGGCCCCGGTGAAGAAATGAAGCCGGGCCCCCTCACGTCCTGGTACTGCACCCGTTCCACTAAAAAGATTTTCGGCTCGTAAAAAATGGCGACCTTCTTTTTTTTTTTTACTCCCACGTGCCGATTTTGGTACCTTCGTTGCCGTTGCGGGCCCTTTTTTACGTGTTCCCGGGCCTTCTCGGCGACTTTCCACAGTTTCGGAGGGGGATTCTGCCCCCCGGGCCCCCCCTTCGACCCAGCCCGGGCCCCCCCTTGACCCCGGGCCCCGGTAAAATTGTCCCGGCTGTACCGGTCTGAGTACGGCCCTGGATATCATCCCTCGATCACTCAAAAACTAGGCTACCTCTTAAATTGAAGAAAGCATGGTATTTAGAAACATAACTGATCTTAAATATTTTTCCACGAGAATCGTTGATACACAGGGTGTCTACCAGTTGAGAATTTGCAAAAATTTGGGAAAATATCGGGGATTTTGCAAGGTCGGGAATAGTCAGGAAAAAGTAATGAATTTCAACTTTTGGTCGGGAAATTCGAATTTGGCTATAAAAATAAAACGAAATAGCCATTTTTATATTATTGTCATCGTCTTGGCCGGCAAATCTGTAATTTATTTTTTTGAGATACTGTAATTTATAACATGGCTGGCAAATCTTTTGGTCTTATTGCAGCCAGAAATATTTTGGTCTTATTGCTTGTTTTTCGGTTGTCATGTGGCCGATTGTTTCTTGATCATATTGTGTCGCTTACTCGTTTCATAGCTGGAGAATCTCTTGGTCACATCGCGGCCCGAAAATCGCTTATTCTTTCCGCAGCCGGACATCTCGGTCGTATTACGGCTGGCAAATCTTTTGGACTTATCGCGGTCATCTTGCTCATCTTTTGGTGATCTTTCACTTACATTGCAGCCGTCAAAATATATTAATCTACAAATATTGTGCTCAAGTATTCGTTATAGGAGGCAATGGTCATGTTTCCAATGGTCGGGATGTTTTTTTAAATTGTCGGGAATAGTCGGGAAAAAGTCGGAAATTTCATAAATGAAATTTGGTAGACACCTTGATACAGTACCGTCCATTTCCTTCCGATCATGCCCGACCAAACCAATGTTTTGATAAAAATTGTCCGGTTAAAAGGTGTTACTTCTGCCGAGAGAAGTCAAGTTAACCTCGAGTGGGCGCTTGTGGTGTTTTCCTCCGCACTTGTCTTTTATTAAAATAATCAGCACAATGGGTGTCGGCAGTCGTGCCCGGCTTCGAAACTCACGCAGCTCATTCCAGGAATCCCTAAAGCTATTTATACCCCCCAACCTCCCTTGGTACCTTGTTATTTACAATTCAGCGATGCGGTGTCAGTTTGCGAAGCACCTTCTCATATAACACAGACAGAAGTTATTTTACACTAGAATATTCCTTACTATGTTCAATTGAAATATTACACCTATTAAGTTAAACAAAAGTGGTATCAATGATGAAATGTGATTCCTAATGAAGTTTGTCAACATTTAAATACAATATTTCGTTATAAAAACAAGTAAAATGGGATAAATTTTTGCTATTTAGTGTTGCGGGGTAAAACTCCACAAGCGCCCTATCTACTGTTTTACGGTGAAGTGCCTACTCAAGGGTTAAACCGATGTCAGGTGATAAGAGCGAGTCAACTGTATTGATTATTAGGTTACAGACAAAGGGAGTCAAATTAACTTAGTCGAGTAGCTCGTTTTAACCACCTTTTTTCCCGTAGTTTAGTTATCTTTGTGTAGACTTATCTGTACACAGGTTTAAAATAGGAATATCTTTTATTTATGAATAGATAATGATAATACCCAATCTGGGTATTGTCTATTCTGTTGGAAATGTGCATCATGTTATGATTATTTTTATCCCTCTTTGCCATTAACATGTAGAAAAACATAACTTTGTTTGAAGCAAGCTTGTCTAAACATTTTTAATAAACAGTGTTGAAAACTTGGGTCTAATGATAATGTGTCTAATACATCTTCTAGTTTTTATATCTAAAATGATAAAATGGACTGTGTTTTTCAGTCCTGTGCCCAAATTATTTTTTTATTTATATTTATATTTTACCCGTTTTGTTAAACTTACCTTTGTTAAATACCTTGGATTGAAAACAGATTTCGACCTTCAGTTTATTGTAAAATACTGTGTTAAAACTTTTTTTAAACTTTACCATTTTATCATACTTTAAATTTATAAACTTGGTATAAAAGCTGCTGCTACATTGATTAGCAAAAAAACCTTCGTGAAGCCTATTCAACACTGTTGCTCTGTTGCTCATAGTTCTGCCATAGGGAAGGCCTACAAGTTTTGATTTTCCTCAGCAAAAAGCTGTTTTTGATGTTACCACGCTTGGTTTTCAAACCAACTATGTTTGTTTGTCTCAGTAGTAAAATAGTATATTTCATTACTAGGACCTACAGTGACGCTTTCCGTACAAGGTCAAGTTTTACGACCGAGGCTGTAAGCCGAGGTTGAAAAATGACCGAGTAACGAAAAGCAGCTTTAGGTCCGTGTGATGAACTATATTTTTCGTTATATTGCTTAATACAATACGTTAACTACTTAAGAAAACCAAAATGTTACAGCTTGTTTACCTTTAAAGACACTTTCCAAAGATGCCTCCATCTTGTCCTTGCTATTTGAAGCAATCAGCTGATTGTCAGTTTCATTTGTGTTAGGTTAGACTGACAACAATGAACAGCCATCGACGTATCGAACGCATTTAATAATCGATTGGTGAAATGAGCGAGTTTCACAAATCTGTTATCTTCCTTCCGAGAAGAGATTATATTTTACTTTCTAGGAAATCTGTTTACCTTACATATTGATTGTTTATTTAAATTTAATAATTTTTATCATTGATCGTTGTAGTAGAATTTATACCTTCTTCATTTACGAACGGAAATGTTTGCTTATAAATTATCGATTGTTCGAATCGATACTATGTATTCAAATGAGAGAGTTTCGTGAACGATAGTTATGATAATAGACGACAAAAATGAAACAGCTGATGTACTCGGCACTTTTTGACTTTTTTAGTCCTAGGAGTAAAAAAGATCAGCTGGTATCGAGTACATTAGCTTTTAATTCCTAGGAATAATAAGAGCGTATTTAGGTCCGGAAAACATGCATTAAAAACAGCTGTTTTTGAAGCAGTGTAACGAAAAAGTAGTTTAGTCTTACAACACAGCTGACTAACCACATCCATGTCTGCTTCGTCGCCAGGGACAACTGCACTGATCGCGCTGTTGGAAGGCTCACGGCTGATTGTCGCGAACGTCGGGGACTCGAGGGGCGTGATGTGCGACGCCAAGGGAAACGCGATTCCCCTCTCCTTTGACCACAAGCCCCAACAGGTCAGTCTTCAGTCAATCGTGTAGTTTTTTTTTTTTTTTTACTTTTTCCTTTGCTTTTAGTGTTTAACCACACAACTTTTTGAGAGGTATTGAAACTCCTTTCGTTTTTGAATGACCGTACTTAAAGTCATTATCGTACTTGTTTCTATTTAACTTACTTTTTTGGTTAATTTTTGTTTTTTTACACACGATTTAAATTCATCCAACCACACTGATGTAGTTGAATTACAATAAAGTAATAAGTTTTACTAATAAATTATAGTTTTATTATTAAGTTTTATTAAGTTTTTTTGTAATGAGATTATTTTTCCCCTGTTGTTAGAACTCACATAGAATTACATACTAAATACCTTGAACATAATATGTAATATACAAATCAGATTTATGAGTGAAATTTCATTGTTGAAGGTATGGATGGATGTAAACCGTGTGTAAAAAAAAATACAGAAAAAACCAAAAAATGTAATCAAAATAAATTATAAGTAGGGCAATGTAATTTTAAGTAGGGTCACTTGAAAGCAAGATGAATTTCAATACCTCTTGAAAGGTATTGTAGTTAAAACACTAGAAGCGAAAGGCAAAGTCCAAAGAATTAAATAATAATAACACGTCCCTCGCTATCATGAATTTCAACAAAACAGTGTGTAGTTTAGGTAATCATGGAGGCATTCTGATTTAGTTACAGAGGACTCATTTGTCCATACATTTTGTTTTAAAGACCTCCAAATGCACCTTTTGACCTCTTGGTCCTCCAAGTTTTTTATTCACATATAAGTATGTTTTTTAACTTGCTTTAAATGCCACAATTTTCTATCAAATTTATAACCTCCAGAGGACTCTGATGAGCTATTTTCGGCTAAGTAAAATTGTTTAGGTTTCACTTTTATTTTTGTTCATATTTGGCTTTTTACAGTAATATTTCCGTTTAATTTTTGTTTTGCTGGATCTTCTGAAAATTCGTATGGGTCCTGTTATAAGTCTTTCTTTTCATTACCTTTGACTTGATGAATGACTTGAACCACTGCTATATTAATGGTTCAAAAATTTCAAGTTGCTTGGAAGACTTTGATAAAACATATTCTGAACGATCAGTTTGGACCCACGGACGTGGTGAAATAGAATCAGCTCGTCCGCGTAGTGGTGGTAGTGGTGGTAGTGGTGAACATAGTGGGGGTTATTCAAGTGCTTGAAAATTAAAATACAGCACCATAATCTAAGAATACATTTTTTCAGAAAGACAAGTTTAGTTGTGTTTTTTTATGCATACCAACATCATTGGATGCTACCCAATGTTTATGAAACTAAATTAAACTATAGCTTTATTAAGCTCAAGCTATAGTGTTGAATTGCACAGATAAATATAAATTTAATTGAATATAGATTAATTAAATTGAATTGCTTGATTATGGTATTTCATTTTTTCATGGAAGGTGATTTTAAAATTTGATGTTAATAAAATCTGATAAAGCTTAGCAGACCCTATTACCAGCAAGCTATGAGTGCCATAGTCACCCAACACTCTGTAGCTAATAATAATAACAACCTAACTTTACTAAAACCCGAACATTTTCTTGTTTTGTAGATCACCTATTTTATAAAAAATAGTGTTTTTGTGCATGGAAATAAATTGTATAATTTATTTTTAGTTATACCCTTTGAATAGTTCTACTACATTGATGAGGAAAAGACTGCAAAAACGTATTTGTATTTTGCAATCACGCTGATTGTACTTTTGAACAATGAAATCAAGGCTGTCTCTCCCCATGTGCTTTGGCCTCACAGCTCACCTATGACCTTGCTTTGTTTGCACAGTTGTGGAATATTACATTAGTTTTATGGGCTTTATAAACAAAGCAACATAAATTTAGATAGCTAATACAATTTTTATCTTTAACTTGTCAGACATGCGCTAATACAGATTTATAGCTTATATATGTTTTAGGACAGTATTAATTTAGTTAGGTCTATGCATTTTGGTACTTGAAAGTCAAGGAAATTTATATCATTTATTTCAGATTACCAATACAAACTATACAACTAGTACACTTTTGGGTGCCAAAATCATAAAAAAATAAAAAATACTCAAGAGTTTGAAAAATTTTCAAAATTATATTGGTGTTACATCTCTGTTAACACTCTTATTTTTGCAGCTACATTCAGATAGGCTATATTGAAACATTTTTTTGGTGTTTATTTTAACAAGTTTAACAAATCAAATTACAATTTTTACTATATAATTTGTCTTTGTCCCTGTATTTTTTACAAGGATCTGGCAGTCATTAGACTCAAATATTTAACGAAAATACATTTTTATTTTTGTTTATTTTGTAGATTTTTTTTATCACTGATTAGTAAAAACAAAATCACTGATTGCTTTTACTGATCAATATTGGAAAATTTCTACAAAAACCATTACCCTACTAATATTATGAATGTGAGGATGTTTGTGTGAATATCTGTCTTTCAACCACGTGAAAAATACTGGACCAACTGAGCTGATATTTTGCATGAATAGAGCGACTATTTCAGAAAAGGACATAGGCCTATTCACTTCCTTAAAATCCCCTCGGGCTACACCCCGTGAATGTCCTTAGCTTCAATGTTTACATTTTATAAGTATGTAAACATCCAAATACTGAATTGTAAACAGCTGTAAATACTAAAATTTGACAGTTCAAAGAGCAGAAGTAAGATCAGCTGTAATTTTTATCATGAGCGAAGCCACGGGCAACTGCTAGTCAAACATTAACTCATGATACAGAAAGAATTTAATTTCACCCAAAACTTTACTCCATTCTCCTAAAGCACTTATAAAACACTAACTGCAATGATTTCAGTTTGCACAAAATTATGCAGTTTTAAACTTTAACTTGTTTTACTTGGTAGTTTTTAATGAATATTAATTTGAACGTGTGTTGGTCAGATGCGGGAGAGGAAACGGATCAAGGAGGCTGGAGGATTCATAACTTTCAACGGCGTTTGGAGAGTCGCTGGCATCCTGGCAACATCTCGCGCCCTGGGTGACTACCCACTCAAGGTAAATGTCAGTAAATAAGCGGCTACAGAGTCTTTCACAGAAGAGGATCACCACATTTTCAATTTTTTCTGTTTTATTTGGAATAATTAACATTTCTGAGTTCCCTCATTTAAAGTTCGAGCTAGATAAGCAATTTCATATTTTGCACCTAAGATATGTAATGCCCTGTCTGTGACAGTTAAGGACAGTATACCTATTATTTAAAGTAACTTAAAGAACGCGAGATTTCGGTCTCTGGGGCCCGGGTTCAAATCTTGCCAATCACCAGAGGCTTTTTCGATATGTGATAATGCCGCGATTCACCAGTCCTAGCCTGAAGTAATGCGCAAAACAGTTCCAGGCTAGGTCCCAGCGAGGCGTCCTGGGATATGAAGGTGGGACCGTAAAAAAATAAAATTTTAAGCCAGATAAAACGCCCTTTTAAAGTTAATTTTTAGTTTTGGCAAATTTCCACTATAGGGAAGAAGCTGTTACCGTAGGTCTCATGTTATGACCTAAGCCTGAGACCATAACTTGCGTATAAATGTTCGGATCTGAATGAAATTTGGCACAGACATGTGAAGTAGAAACTATTTGGACGAGTTCGAAAACCAGCCTGATCATACTATTGGAATAGGGGGGAAGGAGGGGTTAACCCCTCCAAAAATGGTTTTTTGAGATTTTATTTCATAGAAAAATAAAAATTTTAAAATTCTTCTTTGGACCATTGAATTCAGCTTAAAGAACAAATAACTTAGTATTTTGAATTAATGTACTATGTCTATTGGTTACCAAAATATCACTAGTGGTAAACACAGTACGTTGTCCCAATCCCAATGTTAACCTTCTGGGAAATAAATACAATTCGACATCTCGCTTATTTCTCAGCATAAATGAAACATGGTATATGGCTTCAATAGAGTGATATCCACTGGATTGTCGTAAAAAATAACTAAATTTCACACTTCCATGGCAGCAAACCTGCATATTCATTTCTCATGTTATTCTTATGGAGAAAATTGTTGTGTGCTCATTTCAGGATTTAAGCTGATTTTTCTTGATTTGAGGCTCCATCTAAATGATTTATTTAAGCATTTGAAATTTGCTGAGTATGCAGGCCTGTTGCAATGGGGGTATTCAATTTTTGCCATTTTTTAAGAACACTGGAAAATTATTTATCTATCGACCTTATTTACTTATTTAACTTCATATTTGAATTAAGCACATGTACTTTACATCTTGTTTTGTGACCTCTTTTCAAAGTATAAGACCGTTCCGTTGTCTCCAGGACAAGAAGCTGGTGATCGCTGACCCGGACATCCTGACGTTCGACCTGGCCGACCACCGGCCGCAGTTCCTGATCCTGGCGTCGGACGGCCTCTGGGATACGTTCAGCAACGAGGAGGCCGTCGCGTACGTCAAGGTACGACACAACGCGAGTATTAGTTACAGTATGGTATATTGCGTTACTAGGCCGGGAAGTACCGTTTTGCCGGACGAGCATGATAGTTCCCATGCGAGCGAAGGCGAGTGCGGGATTTTCATGCAAAAAAACTTCTCGGCCGTGTAACATTCGATATTTTTCATCATACTGCTCAGAAAAAAACATACTATCAATCACAACATAGTTCGTGCATAAATCAATACGTTTCTCAATCCTTCGAACATAACCCATAACAAACAGAACAAAATTTTACCACTGCCACCAGTGCTACCACAACATTCCTCTAAAAAGTAACCAATAAACAAGCATTAAACATCATATTGCCGCAAATCAGCTGATTTATCCAGCCTATGCCGGGTAACAATTTTTGCCGTCCTAGGATGGCAATGGGTAACTTTCGAGCCAACAAAAAGGAATTGAAAACTGACGTTTCTGTGTCAGAATGATGAAAAAACCTCACTAACTCGACACTCGATAACTCAACAGTCTGTGTAACTCGGCACTTGAACAGCTGACAGAAAATCTTCAACTAGGCCTAAGCATTTTTTTCAGAACAATTAATTAGAACAATTAATAGCTGTTGAGTATTTGACATTTCTTCAAAGATTGTTTACTCAATACGTAAAAATATGTGAGAAGTGATAAATAGATTATTTTGTAATCTTTTTTCACTTTTCTAGACTTTTTGCCCTTACTCTTGACACACGGCTTTTCACAATTCTGCACCCTTCCAAACCGACTTGAATGTACAAGTGTGTGATTGCAGTTTGACTACATGAGAGGCTCCTTAAATGTACAAGTGTGTGATTTAGTTTGTTTGACTACATGAGAGGCTCCTTAAATGTACAAGTGTGTGATTGCAGTTTGTTTGACTACAGGAGAGTCTCCTCAAATGTACAAGTGTGTGATTTAGTTTGTTTGACTACATGAGAGGCTCCTTAAATGTACAAGTGTGTGATTGCAGTTTGTTTGACTACAGGAGAGGCTCCTTAAATGTACAAGTGTGTGATTTAGTTTGTTTGACTACATGAGAGGCTCATTGAATGTACAAGTGTGTGACTGCAGTTTGTTTGACTACATGAGAGGCTCATTGAATGCACAAGTGTGTGATTGTTGTTTGTTTGACTACAAGAGAGGCTAATGAGCCTCTTGTATATTCAATGGAATGTACAAGTGTGTGATTGTTGTTTGTTTGACTACAGGCGAGGCTCATTGAATGTACAAGTGTGTGATTGTTGTTTGTTTGACTACAGGAGAGGCTCATTGAATGTACAAGTGTGTGATTGTAGTTTGTTTGACTACAGGAGAGGCTCATTGAATGTACAAGTGTGTGATTGTAGTTTGTTTGACTACAGGAGAGGCTCATTGAATGTACAAGTGTGTGATTGTAGTTTGTTTGACTACAGGAGAGGCTCATTGAATGTACAAGTGTGTGATTGTAGTTTGTTTGACTACAGGAGAGGCTCATTGAATGTACAAGTGTGTGATAAAAGTTTGTTTGACTACAGGAGAGGCTCATTGAATGTACAAGTGTGTGATAAAAGTTTGTTTGACTACAGGAGAGGCTCATTGAATGTACAAGTGTGTGATTGTTGTTTGTTTGACTACAGGAGAGGCTCATTGAATGTACAAGTGTGTGATTGTAGTTTGTTTGACTACAGGAGATGCTCATTGAATGTACAAGTGTGTGATTGTAGTTTGTTTGACTACAGACGAGGCTCATTGAATGTACAAGTGTGTGATTGTTGTTTGTTTGACTACAGGAGAGGCTCATTGAATGTACAAGTGTGTGACTGCAGTTTGTTTGACTACATGAGAGGCTCATTGAATGCACAAGTGTGTGATTGTTGTTTGTTTGACTACAAGAGAGGCTAATGAGCCTCTTGTATATTCAATGGAATGTACAAGTGTGTGATTGTTGTTTGTTTGACTACAGGCGAGGCTCATTGAATGTACAAGTGTGTGATTGTTGTTTGTTTGACTACAGGAGAGGCTCATTGAATGTACAAGTGTGTGATTGTAGTTTGTTTGACTACAGGAGAGGCTCATTGAATGTACAAGTGTGTGATTGTAGTTTGTTTGACTACAGGCGAGGCTCATTGAATGTACAAGTGTGTGATTGTTGTTTGTTTGACTACAGGAGAGGCTCATTGAATGTACAAGTGTGTGATTGTAGTTTGTTTGACTACAGGAGAGGCTCATTGAATGTACAAGTGTGTGATTGTAGTTTGTTTGACTACAGGAGAGGCTCATTGAATGTACAAGTGTGTGGTTGTAGTTTGTTTGACTACAGGAGAGGCTCATTGAATGTACAAGTGTGTGATAAAAGTTTGTTTGACTACAGGAGAGGCTCATTGAATGTACAAGTGTGTGATTGTAGTTTGTTTGACTACAGGAGAGGCTCATTGAATGTACAAGTGTGTGATTCTTGTTCGTTTGACTACAGGAGAGGCTCCTAAAATATACAAGTGTGTGATTGTAGTTTGTTTGACTACAGGAGAGGCTCCTTAAATGTACAAGTGTGTGATTGCAGTTTGTTTGACTACATGAGAGGCTCCTTAAATGTACAAGTGTGTGATTGCAGTTTGTTTGACTACAGGAGAGGCTCCTTAAATGTACAAGTGTGTGATTGCAGTTTGTTTGACTACAGGAGAGGCTCCTTAAATGTACAAGTGTGTGATTGCAGTTTGTTTGACTACAGGAGAGGCTCCTTAAATGTACAAGTGTGTGATTGCAGTTTGTTTGACTACAGGAGAGGCTCCTTAAATGTACAAGTGTGTGATTGCAGTTTGTTTGACTACAGGAGAGGCTCCTAAAATATACAAGTGTGTGATTGTAGTTTGTTTGACTACAGGAGAGGCTCCTTAAATGTACAAGTGTGTGATTGCAGTTTGTTTGACTACAGGAGAGGCTCCTTAAATGTACAAGTGTGTGATTGCAGTTTGTTTGACTACAGGAGAGGCTCCTTAAATGTACAAGTGTGTGATTGCAGTTTGTTTGACTACAGGAGAGGCTCCTTAAATGTACAAGTGTGTGATTGCAGTTTGTTTGACTACAGGAGAGGCTCCTTAAATGTACAAGTGTGTGATTGCAGTTTGTTTGACTACAGGAGAGGCTCCTTAAATGTACAAGTGTGTGATTGCAGTTTGTTTGACTACAGGAGAGGCTCCTTAAATGTACAAGTGTGTGATTGCAGTTTGTTTGACTACAGGAGAGGCTCCTTAAATGTACAAGTGTGTGATTGCAGTTTGTTTGACTACAGGAGAGGCTCCTTAAATGTACAAGTGTGTGATTGCAGTTTGTTTGACTACAGGAGAGGCTCCTTAAATGTACAAGTGTGTGATTGCAGTTTGTTTGACTACAGGAGAGGCTCCTTAAATGTACAAGTGTGTGATTGCAGTTTGTTTGACTACAGGAGAGGCTCCTTAAATGTACAAGTGTGTGATTGCAGTTTGTTTGACTACAGGAGAGGCTCCTTAAATGTACAAGTGTGTGATTGCAGTTTGTTTGACTACAGGAGAGGCTCCTTAAATGTACAAGTGTGTGATTGCAGTTTGTTTGACTACAGGAGAGGCTCCTTAAATGTACAAGTGTGTGATTGCAGTTTGTTTGACTACAGGAGAGGCTCCTTAAATGTACAAGTGTGTGATTGCAGTTTGTTTGACTACAGGAGAGGCTCCTTAAATGTACAAGTGTGTGATTGCAGTTTGTTTGACTACAGGAGAGGCTCCTTAAATGTACAAGTGTGTGATTGCAGTTTGTTTGACTACAGGAGAGGCTCCTTAAATGTACAAGTGTGTGATAAAAGATCGTTTAACCACAGGAGAGGCTGAGTGAGCCGCACTTTGGAGCCAAGAGCATCACACTGCAGTCGTACTACCGAGGCTCGCTGGACAACATCACGGTAATCGTGATCAACCTTCGCAACCACGACTGGAGCGCTGGCAACGCCACCGCAACCACCAAGAAGTTCAACTAGACACCGCACGGTGGCGCTGGGTCGCCTAAGAGTCACAGTGTTTACCTCATGATGTAGTTTGGTCGTTCAATGGGTCTAGTGAGATTCGGATTCGTTTTGTCTTTAAATCATGGCTAATAGTTTCATGGTAAAAATATAACCAATCTGAAGGGAAAGAAGTGTTGTGAAAAATGTAAAATTTTAATCGGAAGAAATGATTAAGTACTTCACTAAAGAGAAACATCACAAATAATGAAAAAGTTGTGTTTGTCTTTCTTAATGAATGTTTTAGTTTAATTCCGTGCTTATACTGAATTGAATTATTGGTGGAAGTAGTTTTGTGAGGCATTTCAAGGAACACTACAGGGTTTTACCTAGATATTTATTATTTTTAGTTTCCATTACGATTGAGTAAATTGTCCATCATAACAAACACACGGTCTTTATTGACCTGATATTCAATAAATATAATGATTCGTTTGTAAAGGTTTTTTATCATTTAGACTAAAGTAGGGAGTTGAAACCAAAGAAATTAATGCTAGTTATTTAACATGAATGGTAATAAGTGGTTGGAGTTCTAAAGACAGAAAAACAACAGGAGGTTTAAAGTTTGACTTTTAATCGCACATTGAAATTTGACTGACAAAAGAAATTAGGTGCTATGGAGGGATAGTTATATCAGAAATATTTTTCTTGTTTGATTCTTTATACTACTACTTAACTTACTTATTTACTTTTCCTCTTAAGTCCAGTGAGCCAAAAATGCAGATACCGGTATTGAAAAAAGGGGCTCAATAATCTAGTAGGTGGTCAAAATGAACTAGACTGAAAGTTGAATTTGTTTTGGTTTCTGGTTGATGTCAATGTAATCTGCTTTTGTATTTGCTAGTTGTTTTCTGTTTTATATATGTGGCTGATACAAAAATTAAATGCAAAAATTAGGGAAAATAAAGGATAAATATCAGCTAAACGGGTAAGTATAATGATTTTCCAGTTAAATTTTACAAAAACATTTGCAAAGTACTGCACCAGTCTGTTGATTTTTATGAACAATTCAATTTTGAAGTTTCCTGAATTTCTTACTACCATCATTACATTGGTAAAAGAAAAACTCTTGGCTAGTATTTGTTTTTTGTTTTTTTTTTTTTAAAGGAGGGATACACAGCTAACTCACATGAAGATCTAGTGTGAAGTAACACAGAACACAGACTGAGTTTAGTCTACTTTTCTCTGATTTGTGCTACTTCGCACGCGATCTTTAGGTGAGTTGATCACCACCATCCTCCTCACCACCATCATTGTGTTGTCTACAAATTTAATTAGATCCATTTCCAGATCAATTTACATTATTCAGTTGTACATTAGCCAAAAATAGCAGAGTCCCCTGTTTACAATAATTCTTGGCCTACCAATTAAATTATTTGTCACTATAAAAAAATTAAATCAAAATTATATTCCCTCTTAAAACAGGATGATATATGAATTATGTAAAGTTTCGGTGATAATGTTTTGCCAAGAGCAAGTTGTAAATTCATGTAATTACAGACTTGAATAGCTAAATTTGTTCATACTGAAATGATAAAGCTTAACCATAATTTTGTGTAGAGTGTCCAAGGTGTACTGTCTTTTAACCTTGATTCCGCAGAGATGTCTGTGTTAAATGTTACCAAAGCAGCTATGTTATTATCTGTGTTATCGAAAGCTTTATTTGTCATGTGCTTTACAAGGTACACTGGTAGATTTTTGAGGGTTAATAAAGTGATAGAGTAGCTCATGAATTTTTATATGTAGATGTTAAATGATGAAGTCATATTTATATTTTTATTACTTGTAAGTAGTTTTTATTACAGCAATATTTCTTGCTTTTCTCTATTGAAAAGTATTAGTCCTTTTGGACAGTCTGTAGGTAGTAATGATAATTATTATCCACAAATATCACAGCTTTAACTACTTTAGCAATTGATTTGTCAGTCTGACTGCCAATTTATTTATTAAACTGACTCGCTTGGCAATTGGAGACTTTTTGTCATTAAAATCAGAGTAATTTATCACCTAACTGTTCAATAAACTTACACTTCTTAAAAAACAGCTAGTTTGAAACAGGGCAAATAACTTTTTGATTTGTAGTTAAAAAAGACTCTTATAAATGTCATAAACTTGATACATATTAATGTAAATGTATCCACAACTTTGTACTACGTTCAATTTTGTTTTAATTTTTCTGCACTGGAGTAGAAAAATTCATCAGCCGTCGTATTCTGGATAATGTTTGTAGATTTAACAAATCAAATATGTTCCTCAAAATTGAATACACTTTTCACCTGTAATCCCTTGAAACATTAACAATAAATTTAGACAAAATACTTTAATTTACATTTAGTATTTGATTTTTTTTATAAATCCAGAGGATTTTATTAACTTTTTTGTGACGATAGTTTAACTTTCGAAAATATGCTCTTTTAAAAAAATTATGACATCGAAACATTTTTGGTAGGTGGTTTTATATATAGAAATAAAATTTTCTCTATTTGCACTCTGAATTCAATTCAGCAATCATTCTATTTTTCAATACTCCATCTCACTTATTCCTCTCGTTTGTCGAACTAACCAATTAATATTACTAGTTTAGACTCTAGTCCTTGTCAAATGCAATGATTTGTGTGCCAATGTTAGTTTAATGCGTTGCTCACCGATACATTTTCGTGTGTAAAATATCAAATGGGTTGTGAAAATAATTCTTCAGTGTTGCATCTGATTTGCTTACTTCATTTTGTGACTTTTATACTTAGCACACGCTCTAATGTGATTTTTATGTGACAAACAAGTTTTTATAATTTTTTTAAAGTACATCAATTGCAACTGCAGATATTGAAATAAAAAAATGAACTACTGAAATATTCAGGGAGTTTTTGTTAAAAATTGCATTAAATTTGAAGTTGGCTCGCATAGAGGTTGGTTAGGCCAACAATCTTGTCTTACTAATCACAATTATCAGACCCAGATTGCCTATGCACAAGTCGAAGGGCCCTTTCTAATGGTAAGGGCGGAAATAAATAGGGTTACCAAATATTTTCAGGCCAACCCAGGAAAGTTTGAGGTGCGGTGAAAAAATACATCCCCTGTTCCTCAATAACACAGCCAAAGGTAGTAAAATAAGAATGTTAAAGTATTATGAAGGTTTTTTTACTCATTGCTTATCTTAAATTTGTATCGGATAAGCCAGTTCCAACCTAATTTACAACACTATTCTCACTGTTCTAGACAACAGAGGTCAGTATAGTAGGGGTTACGTAGGTTTGCTGTTGACACACCCCCACAGGGTTGCACTTTAGTTTTTTTTGCTAGGTTTACCTCGTCGATCTCCTGGTAACTCTAAAACCTGTAATTTTTTTCCATTGAAATGTTAATGATTTCATTAAATATTGAAAAAAGTTGATCTTTTACAAAAAATTATGAAACCCAGGACAAGTAGCACCCTCGGACCAGACACCGGACAAAATCCAGACTGCCCGGGGGAAACTAGGACTTCTGGTAACCCTATTTAAAACCTATCAAGAAAGTGATTTTTTCTCTCAGTTTTGCTGTTTCCTTTCTTTGAAAAAATTGCCACTCATGGTGGACTGAAATATCACGATACCTCACATACAATATTTCACTTACAGATAAATTATTAAATTAATTTTCCAACTAAGTTTACTTACTTAAACTGCCTGGAGATGTCAAAATAATGTCTCTTCACGCTGTACATGTTTCGGGTTTATTACCACCCACCTTCAGCAGCGGAGAACTTCTAAAAATCTGTACATTACTGAATGTTTGTCACACTCAATAACAGTACCCGAAACGCGTACAGCGTGAAGAGAATTTATTTTGACATCTAAAGGCAGTTTAAGTAAGTAAACTACATGGGAAAATATTTAAAAGGTGTCAAGTGTTAAGGCTGTTTGTGAATAGAATAAATTTAATTGTGGTTGGCCTGTGTAACTTCTGAAGCTAAACCAACTGAAATGTGTCACTAACTAGTCTGCAATTTTATGGTAATTTTTATTAAGTAAAATCAATGTACCATTGAGTTGATATTAGTCACTAGACTCTGTGCATCTATTGGGTTGTTGACAAATTGTTGATATTTTAGTGTAGCATAAATTGTTAGATTTATTAAGAATTTGTATGTCGAAATGTTTTGCTATGTTTTCGATTTAATTAAAGTTATTATATATTTTAATTGGTTTCAATTTATTCTCACCCCATTACCAGCAATAGAAAATATTTGTTCATTAATTGATCGTAACTGGAAAAATCGTGGCATTACCATGTAGTCAAGCTTTGTATATTTTGATCTTTTAAGTAACTTCTTGATGACCATGAGAAATTTTGTTTGATAAACTGGATTTAAATAAAAAACATCAAACAATGATTACAGTAAATTTGTACTAACATTGTATTCATGTACAGGATGGTAAATATAATTAAATGATTAAAAATAGCGATCGTTTTCAATTGGACACCAGTCATTAACCCATGAGAGAGTCGCTCATTGGGCCTCATGATTTTTGGTATGACCAATTGAAAATTGTTCTCTGTTTCTACACAATTTACCCAAGCTGTAAACAACAAACCCGGCCAAATTGATCTCACTGTATGTAGCTGTTTAGGTCAAGGTATATTTTTCTTAAATAACCATAAAAAAGAAACATATTTTTTACCTTATGTTGCCTTATAGTCCTTATAGGACGGTAAAACAACATAAAGTAATAAATATAACACTACAAAGTTCTTGAACCTGGGTAATATAAATTTAGAAAAAAGTACTTTTTCATCTAAGCCCCCGAAATTTTACGTTTCATGTAACCAGAGGAAACATGGTCTAAAGAGCAATCATAACCACACTTACCCTCTTTTTTACACAAACCAACTGAGAAAATCATAATCTGTAGTAAAGTCAAGAGTTCTTTTATTGCTACTGTTGAAAATAGCAGTTGAGCGTAAAATACATCCTCAATATACAAAACGAGTAGTTTCTGTCATTCCAAAACACAGCGTGTGAGTAAAAACCATTGGATATAGAGTATAGAAGACCAGCCTCCATTGTTACCGAAAAACCATTTTATACTAAGGGGTTTTAGAGTATCATGTATTTAATTTCGTAAGGCGATTCTTTGCATCAAAATTGTGGGCGTCTGGCAAGTCGTAGAAAGATGGGAGAGGGCTCAAATCAAAGGTCTGTATTCTGTGATGGCGGGAAAAATACTAAAATTGCTCTAAATTAACCAGAAAATTAGATATAACGTAAAATATCTGCCATTTAAAAAGCATTAGGATCTAAAAACATCTTTGTTTTCATAAAACATGTGATGCTGATACTTTGATTGAAAACCATGTGGGAGACTAGATATCTGTAAGGTAGATTCAGTTTGCTGTGAAGGTATTTCGTACGAGGATTGTTTGAATTTTCCCTCATTAGGGGCTTTTAGCCCCTTCAAGCCACTAGTTGTTTCTAATTACAAAATGGAATATGTTCAGTAAAATAAGATTTAAAACTAAAATAATCAATTATAACCCAAGGATGCGTATAGAATCAATTTACTTAATAAGCGTATGATGTTTCTGTTAAAGAACAATTCAGATACATATAAAAATTAAAAAGAATTAAGGTTGAATTTCAAGAATTAAGGTGTTTTCAAGAATTAATTTGTTGTAAATATAGACAAAAAAATGATTATGTGATTAAATTTCAAATCAAACATGTTATCCACTGAGAAAAGGGTCTTGATAAAAACCATTCATTGAATCCTGTTTTGAATTTGTCAAACAAATTCGTAGGAGTTGATAACAATTTGGTTTCCCACCTCTATCAGCAGAAGTGCTGGCATCGCTGTCTCAGTTCACTAATTTTTTAATTTATTCATGTTGAAGCCTTCTGGAATTGGTAATCAATTAACAGGTTACGTACCTTGACGTCCACAATTCCTTAGTCTACTATTGTTGACTAAAAGTTTTAAATGTGTTTAGTGTTTTTAAGTTGACAAAATTTCAATGAATGAAATTTAACGTTCTGTTTTGAAAATGACTCCTTAGTAGTCGAAACTATAGTCAACAATAGTAGACTAAGGAATTGTGGACGTCAAGGTACGTTACCTGTTATAATTTTTTAACTATTCGCTAGGGGACAATCGGTGCCGTTGAACTTTGGACTGGCAAGGAGTCAGGCAAGCAGCCCTGGCCCAAACACTTTTTTAATTGTAATCTCCTTCCTAATCATTACTCAAAGTTAACACATTTATTTTGATGGTGAGTTGAATTTACCTCAGGGTGTCTACCACTTCAATTGTAGAAAGGAGTACCTTTGGAAGGCCCTAAAGAATCTTGGAGGACCCAGTGACATATCTGGGTATGTTGTTTATGAAAAATATTGTAAATCATTGAAAAAACAATAATCTAAAACAATTTAACTATAACCTGATGAATATCTCTAAACATTTAGTGAAAACTTGTAAAATTAACGACACATAATGACACTAAAATTAGTGTCTCAGAGTGGTATATTTATTAAATCCGAAAAGTTTAATAAAAATATTATAAATCATCTTTTTATAACACAGTTTCTGTGGAGGACCTTCAGGTCAAAAGGAGGACTTTAGGAGACCTTATTTCAAAATAAGGTTTTTGATGATTTGGGGGATTGGTTCATACCCTGTACCAAAATTCAACAAAACTCAATATTATAGGTTATTAGCGTCAACAACATTGACTTTAAATAAAGTCAATGGTTAACAATGTCAATGTCTAAACTGCCTCTAAACCATAATTGGTACCATAGAAATTTTGAGATTCAGACTTTCAGTTCGATACCATGTTTATAATTTTTTTTTCAATTTGTTTCACTGTCATGTTAAAGATTTGGTGCAGTTTTCGGCTTCACAACACACTTGCCTATGCTCCCTCTATTCTCCCTCTATTCGTCCTGTGTGATTGATTATTATGTATGTATGTATTTTTAATGATAACAAAAAATAACTGTTGAAGTATAAAAAGGAAATGTGGCTTCATAAAAAGGGATTTTTCGGATTTTATAATTGATAGTGAGAAAAAATATACACCAAAGGAGCCAAAAAGAATGGGTGTTTTACTGTACCAAGATGTGTATTCAAAATAATATGAGTGATAAGTTGAAAATGTGATTTTCACCGGTTGCTTTTTTTTCCTTTAAGTTATTGCTAATGTACCAGGACTGCAGCACCACAGATATTTGAAATGAAAAGTGTACATATTTATGTATGTCTACTTTGAATAAAGAGGAAATAATGTCATGGTATATGAGTTAGTGGTTTTGGATTTGTTTTGAATTGAAAATGTTTGCAAAAATTTGGTTTATGAACATTTGAAATTTTAAAAGCAATCATAAATAAAATATTAGCCATCAATTTTCCATTTAAAACATAAAGATATTTTAAATACTTACTGAAATTAAAAAAAGTTAAAGGTAATATGAAAATAATTTACTAAAAAACTACTGTATCACTGTATGACAAAGTTAAAGTGCATGTAACTCCAAAAAATTATTTGAATTTAAGAGAAATAAAAGATCTTCACAAAAGTGTATGTTACCATGAAGTTAAGTTGATAAATGAATAAGTTGTGATTGTTGTGATGTCATAATATGATTTTATGCACAAAAGTGAATTTTTTTATTTATTTCAACTGCGCATAACAAAAAAATGTACTGTTGACATTAATAGCTTTCTTTTAGCTATTAATCCAATTTTTAAAATATCCAAAAAGTTAAGAAAATTTTCATTTAATTTGGATTTGTAAGATCAAAATTAATTGATTTCACTACAGATTTTTGGAAGTCCTGTGATTTCGCCCTGTCAGCTACCACCAAAAGAAGAGTTCAAATTACATACTTTAAGTAATATTTATTTTAGCGAATTAGCGATGGAATGAACGCTGAATGTTTTAGTATATCCTCAGAATCTCATCCTTCAAACGGTACAATATCACTTTTATTCTATTTTGCAACATACATAGGTGCATGCACATTTTAAAGTTAATTTCCTTACTCTTTTTTTACTACAGTTTTTCCAAATATAAAATCTTAACTAATAAGAGTAATTTTATATAATGAAAATTTTAGGTAAAAGTAGTTTATTCAGCAGTTTTTTGGCAACACTGTCCATAGGGGAAAAAATGAAGTGGCTGCCCGCCGGATTGCTGTCTGCTGAATTTGGTCTGCTTCGGTGCTTCGGTTGCTTCGTCGTCCTGTTGTCCTGCAGTGCGGTGAAGTCTGGACTTGAGGATTTTTAGACTATTTTTCAGCGTTTGATTCTGATTATTAATTCCAGCTTTTGTTAATGGGGTAGTCCAGTAACAATATTTGGCTCACAATTCTGTTCAGTAGCACCCCTAAACAATTTACGGAATTAGATTTACAAGGCGCGTTTTGAAAGTTAGGGCTGTTTGAGGTTAGTATGATCCTAGTTGTGCAATAATCCTTATATTTTCGATTTATGTTTGATGCTAGGTTATTGATTTGTATAAAATAAAATTACTGTGAACGCAACTGTCGTGTTGTCTTTATTGCATGTAAATTTGATCAATTGTCTCAGAGTCTATTAAATTTAAGACCTAAAGACTGAAATTTCATTCCTAGGTCAGTTTTAGCTTGAGCCTAAACATCCATTATATTTTAGATTGCATTTCATAACATGATCTGACAATAATGAAACAGATCATAGTATAATATACTATCAGTGTTGTTCTACATAGGCCTCTCTCTAGGCATTGTTTTAGTATAATCATAAACTTACCCTATTTTACATTGTTTAGGCCAATAAATCTTAATTAGGTCTAGTATATGCAATTTACGGTATTCGGATCCAAATATGCAGTTGATATTCTGGCTGCAACGTAGCCTAATCATTTCAAAAGCTGTTAATTTAAAGTGGCATTATTAGTCTGAAGCTGTGAAAGAGTTTCTCTTGGGATGAATTGACCTTTTGTCTGATTTCAGATCAATTTAGTGAGAGCAGTATTAATATTTGCAGTAACTCTCTGCAAATCCATGGGAGAGAGTGGTGACTGGAGACCATTTGTCTATGGAGGACTCGCCTCGTGTACTGCTGAATGTGGTAAGGTCTAATTTTTGGCGGGGCTGGAATCTGTGTGTTTTTATTCTGTGATTTATAATTAAATAGTTTTTGTAAAAAGTCAATTTTGGAAAAAAGATAGTGTAATATTTTATGCTAAGAAACTACTTGTTAAAATTGTTTAAGAGTACCTGGTGGACCGAGCCTTGCTCGGGTTTTTCATGTGTACCAGTTCATCCAGTTAGGCCTACTATAAAATATTTCACTGTCATAAAATTGATAAATAGAATAATTTTTTATTGCTCCATGGACTCTTCATCCCACTTGCTGTATTTTCCCTTGATGGCTGTAGATTCCAAACAGCTGTTTTGATTACTTCATTTGTTTATACTTTCCTTGTTTATTTTCGTTGCCATCACGGCAACCCATAAGGCCAATGTTAAAATTACAAGCTTCTCGCTCCCGAGCTTTCCGAGGGAGGCACGACTAGGCTGGCGTGGTGGGGGAACCAAACAAACAACAACGGAAATAACCGAGTAGTCGCTATCATGGCAGTAGCTGAATAGTCACAATTAAGCTTCGATAGTTCCGACAAGCTCGGAAATATCAAATCAAATATATATAGCCTATATATATTGACTAATATTATTGACTAAATTATTTCGCAACGTATGTGAGTAAAACTTGGTATGTGGCTTCGTATAGCTGAGATCTGCTGGACAATGGTGTAAAATCTCACATTCATGCATTTCGGTGGCAGCAAACATGCGTAACTCCCTTACCAATGTTAACTTTATGGGAAAAAAGTGGACATAACTCGGAGACCAATGAACTTAGAGCAATGATTCAAAATACCAAATTGTTTGTTTTTTTAAAGCTGAATCCAATCGTGAAAACATTAATTTGGTTACTTAAGTTTTTCAATTTGAAAAAGCCAAAAAAACCCATTTTGTGGGGTACCTTTATCCCACTGCTTTGAGTGTCAATATGGCCAGTTAACGAACTCGTCCAAGAGAACCTAGTTTAACATGTGTGAACTAAATTTTGTTGCGATCGGATGATTTTTACGAGAGTTATCGTGCTAACACACACTCAGAAAATTCAAATTCTATCCCCCGTATGAGCCCATGGTAAATTTTGAAACAAATCGTGATTTTAGCTGGAAAATGCATTTCTGCTATAAACTTACTTAAGCTAAAAATTGATATGATTGCTGAGTTTTACCTGAACCCTGAATGGATTTTTTGTCCATTCTGTTAAAACTATGGTAACTTATAGAGCAAACTGTTAAATTATACGGTAGCGAGGAAATGCGCTAAAACACCATTTGTTTGAGTGTTCATTTTTGCCATTTATATATTTAGCCTATATATATTATTTGCACACATTTATGTATTTCAGTGGCAGCAAACCTACATACTCATTCCCCATGTTATTCTTATTGAGCTTATAAAGACATCTCAAATCTCGCTATGTCTGATTGAAATATGCTCTTTTGCATTTGAAATTCGCTGAGTATGCAGGTCTGCTGCAATGGGGTATTTGTATATATCGTTGTTTTATTTTAATTTTCATGTCTTTAATATTTGAAAAAAAAAATTTTATGCTGAGGGTTTTCAGTTAGAAGCTGTAGAAATAAGAAATTTTTAAATTTTTAAACAAATTATGTAATCTTAATAAGATATGAATGTATGCAGTTTGCTTAGAGAGTCTTCCTTAATAGAATCTCTTACATCCTAGAAATTCCCATAACTTGAAAATAAAATGAATATATTCAGTTGTCTACAATTTGGCTCATTTTAAAATAAAACGTCCATAAGGCTTAAAGGCTTATTTAGCCAGTGAATCCCTATGGATTTGATATCTCTCGATGAGTAGAACCTTGTTGAATTCAAGTCATAGGTTAATCAGACATTTGTCAGGGGTCTAAAATTGCTTTCTTTAAAAACAATCTAAAAAACTGATAAACCAAACTTCAGAATGGAAAATATGAACCAACGTCAACAAATTGTTTATTCAATCAGAGATTAAAATTAATTGTGTTTGTGGTCTTTATCTGTTTGTACTACACTTGAATACTGTTGCAGCTTCACTGGCAATGACATTTACAATTAAGTAGTACTAACACATGACTTAGATAATAGAACTCTGCTTACTCCAATCAGCCTTTGTCTGACCTTCATAAATTTGGTGTCCTGTAAAACATCACGCCAAACTTAATTCTTAATCATTCTTAATAAGATTTCTTAATTTTAATCATTCTTAATAAGACAGGTACCTCATGGAGGACGTTACCCTGAATGTGAGTGAAGGATGAGTGTGATGATCGTGATGATAGTGGCGCTATCTTGTAGCCTTGTTACTGACTAAGGTTGGCACGTTCCTTAGACAGGATTGTTAATTAATAGCCCAACAACCAATGGCAGCTGGCTCCAGAAACAACCCTTCAAAAAGCTACTAACTTTTCTCGGGATCGATCCGGCTACCTACAAGTTTGTAGGCGGGCACTATAATCACTACACCAACCAGCCAGTCAATACCAACTCTTTCCTACAATACCTAAGTTATTAAAATTGGTTCTGAACTCTAGTTTTGATCCCAAAAACCCCTTTCATATGGAATAATTATAAGCTAATACATGATATTGTTGATTACTGATTAAAAACAAGTTTCACTAAGTTTTTTATTAATCAGTGATGACAAATGTCCCCAAAAATCAAAATCAAAACATAAATTCACTATCGCCAACAATGAATTTCAAACATAGGCTATTGTAAATATGTCAAAATACAAATATAAATTTTGAAACAAACCTATAACAGCCTAAAAGTTTTTGAAGCAAAATATTCATAATAATGAGGTTGTTAACAAAATCTCTTCTTTGAAAAACTTAGTTTATTTGATAACAACTGATTAAAAGAGGAATAATTTTATCTCAATCACTAAATTAATTTCCACTAAAGGTGGACACAATCTGTTATCCAATTAGAAACTGTCAAACCAATTTTCCAGCATCAGTTTCCGTGATATCAACTTATCAAATTTTAACATTAGAAGATAGTAGATGAAAGTGTTTCAAGAAAAGTATAGTTTAAAATATTAGGTACATATAAAATGTTAAAGAGCATTGAGTTAAAGGTTTTTTTTTCATGTTTTTCAGGAACGTTTCCTATAGATACGACAAAGACACGTCTCCAGATCCAAGGGCAGAAGATTGATGGGAAACATGTCCAGCTGAAGTATCGGGGAATGGTGGATGCTTTTCTGCAGATTGCGCGACAGGAGGGGTTCCGTGCTCTTTATTCCGGGTGAGTTTAAACTTGTTAACCTTAAAAGAGTTCCGACTTGATGCTGTGAGAAAGGAAAATTTATTTCTCACACCTAGCAGAACTAGGTACTAAATTGATTGTAGATATAATAATATGCTAGTGGACACAGGCTGCTTGGCAGCTTTAAGTTTTGATAAAGTCTGCTGATAAAAGAATGTTCCATTTATTGTAATCAGCTGTTCCTTGAAATTTATATTCCTATGTCAGATCTTATGAACGAATTCAAAACTTTTAGTTTGTCTAGAGTTCTTCCTCTTAGTCTATCCTTCATAAATTTTATTCCCTAACTAACTGTAACTTCCCACCGAGGTCTTTCACCTACATAAAAAAAAATTGATGGAATCTTGGTAATTTAAAAACCGATGGAAGACTGATAGTTTAAAAGAATTATGGATGGAAGCTTGACCCTGTTTGAAAAAAAGTTAGAAAAACTTATGCATGTTATAATAATTAGTAGAGTGGAGAAAAAATTGATCCTAAAACTTAAAAAGAGTTTTATTTATTTCAAAATGCCATTACCTGTTGTTTGATCATTTGAGTAATAATAATAATAATAATAATAATAATAATAATCTTTATTTAGTAGATTGTTTATTTTATTATTTATTGTATAATCTAATGAAAAATAACAAAATTATCAATTGCTTTAATTTATTATATCAATTGTTAGATATTAGATGGACACTTGAAAAAAATTTCTTGAAGGTTTTTATACAAAACTAAACTATGCATGAATAATAATTTATTTATGGAAATACTCCAGATTTACTTCTTCAATCCCAGTAGCTAACTGAAATTATTTGGCACAATTTCCTCTTCAATATTGGCAGTATTTGGAGGTGCTCGAACTTCATCGTAACACTTGAGATTGCTATCAGCCCCAGGGTCAGTGTTATACAATCACTTGTTTGTGTTCCCAGCCGTCTTACGGATTGAAATTATCAAGTTTTTTATGCTCATGAAAGATACCACTTAATTTCAACAACTCGCTTTAGAATAGTGATAGAGATAAACAGATTAATTTGACTCTCATTCATTCAGATGAAGTTTGATAACTTTTATCAAACATTGAAAAAATTTTGGGAACATCTTAAAGTAAAAAACTTAACTACATCTTTGTACTGTTATAAAATTGGCGGATTTAATAATAAGCAAAACTAAAATTAAAAACCAAATTATTATAGATACACAATCGGATAACATGCTGACTTAGTTCAAGATGAATGTGTGCTTTTACTTTATGAGGAAACAGTTTAAAATACAATTGGCAAGTAAATTATTTAAAAAATTGCTTATATGGAGAATCAATATAATTGTTTTCAACATGTTTTTTATTAATGAGTTTCAGAAATTAAGGCTAGGTTTGAATCTCAACATTTTTCTTAAGTAAACAGATGGTTTATAGTTGAAGTAGCAGATAGTTTATAATTTTAAAGGAGTTCAAAGAAACATTTTGGAGAAAACATATCTCAGTGATCTCAATCTTCTAAAGATTGATAATATTTGTGAATTTCTTTTGTTTGCTGAATACCTGGTATCAATTCTAATTAAAAATTGTGAATCCTTATTCAAGTTCAAAATAGCTTTACTAAATCAAAAATGTCAAGTACATTTCATGTGCCAAATGTGGCATGAGAGAAATGAGTTTAAATATACTATATTTAATTATTCGTTGTCAATTTTTTTGTTAGCGTGCGAGGTCACTTATCACTAATATTTATACTGAATATATATCCGATAACATTATTGCTGGATTGATATAAACATTTAAGGGCCCACCATCTTTTTCTAGAGGGTGTCAGTCAAAATGCTCTCTGTTTTTATACAAGGTTATTCCTCAAATTTTTTATTTCAATTCCTGGGTGCTTCAATTCGTAGTTCCTAAATCTCTAAACAGAGTTTCCTTCATTAGTTTTTGTTTTCCCTTGACTCTTGCAGTGCTTTTTTAACTATGGCTCAATAAGGCCCCATGTTAAATTCTTCAAGATCACAGCTCATTACCACACAAGGGTGCACTATCATATGGGGTCCATAGTTTTCTTACAATTTATCTGATTCAATATGTAAAATTCAGAGTATACAGGGTCCATAATATTCATATAATTTATCTGATTCAATGTGTAAAGGTAAAAAGTTGTATCACACTGCATTCAGCAATAAACACATTTATTACTTTTTCAATTTATGCATAATTTACGTTGTGAATTCAGAAACTACATTGCATCAAGTGCATTAACCTTACACTATGTTTAAACCCCTTTATAAATACATAAAGTATTCGCATATTTATGTTTTTATCAAAGGTTTTGCAAAGCCAAAAAAACACAGCACTTTATCTTGAAGTGTTGAATTCAATCGGATTTTCATTCTGAGAACTGGAGATGCAATACAACAGTGTACAGAACAGGGTTTGAGCAAAATTTGGCAATTTTGGCCGAAATAGGAATCCTCTTAAATAGAACTTCTGATCAGCTGGTCTGACGGGAAAGGGTTTTAAGTTTTAACATAGAAAACAAATGTTAAAAATATGTTAAACGAGTGTTCAAAGAATATCCAATTACAGCATCTGCCCGGCGGTGCTACGACAAGCCACTTACGGCACTATCAAGTTCGGCACGTACTACACGCTCAAGTCGGCGGTGGAAAACAGAAGTGCCAATGGCGGGGAGGAGATAACGGTGAACGTTTGCTGCGCCGTGGTGGCGGGCATGGTCAGCAGCGCTATCGCCAACCCGACGGATGTGCTGAAGGTCCGGATGCAGGTGCTCGGCTCGCAGGCGCAGGGGATCGTGACGGCCGCGCAGGATCTATACAGGCACGAGGGCGTCCCCGGCCTCTGGAGGGTAGGATTGTAGGGTTAGGTTGGTTTTTCATTTTGGTATTTTTTCGTTTTTGTGTTTTGGGCTGAATTCACAAGTCCTGTAAAAGCCCTCCCTTTGAGGTGGACGTCCTCCCATTTTCCCAGTAAAAAACTTTTTATTTAGAAAATATTTTTATTAGACTCTTGGAATGTTTTATTAGGTATGGAGGTGAAACACAAATTTTTGTGCCTCTAATTTTGTTAACTTTGCTAGTTTTCAAGGAATTGAGAGATTTTCATCGGTAAATCAGACTGTGACTGATTTGCTTTAGATTGTTGTTTTTTTATTGATTTACAATTATATTTTTCACGAACAAAACCACCCGAAAATTCACCAGGTTCTCTAAAATTCTGTAACGTCCTCCAAAAGCCCTCCGCAAGTCCTCTGTTTTACTGCACTTGATGTGGTAAACACTCTGAGTTTGTTTGCTTGTCAATTGTAGCTGTTGTGGTGTGGGGGGATTTGTTTTTGGTTTGGGGCTTGATTAATTATAATGTCTAGGACTTTCAATCTATTAACTGTTAAAATTCACGTCTATAGCCCCTGAGCTGCTTTATGACTAATTGACGTAATAATAACCTTCGTTACCAGCTCACAAATTGTTTGTGAGGTTACGGCTGTTTTGGCGTCAACGCCCCATCATCAGAGATAGTATAATATAAAATTTACAAAAAAAACAAACAGGCATGTTGACTGGACATTGCCACACCTGCAAGAGGCAGTCTGACACAAGCTGTTTGGTGGATGTTATGTCTGATGATGGCATTTTGATGCCGAAACAGCTGTAAACTCATGAACAATTAATCAATGCAAAATGAATCATAAATTGCGAGCTGTTGAAGGTAATTATTTGTTATGAATTTTTCATCAAAATTTTAGCTTTAATAATTGCGTTCCTGTGTATAATAAGGCTAAAGGCTAAAGTAATAAAAGTTCTGCCTAATGGTAACTGAGGTGAGTGTAACTTATTATTTTTCAAGTAAATTTATGAAGAATAATTATTTTTAAGTTTGGGGTTAAACCTGGAGCTTATGGTTCAAGCTTACAGTGGATATTTAAATTACCTTATTCAGAATTTATAATTGCTAAACGTATCTAGAAAACTATTATTTTCTAGAAAAAATATTCTAGCCCTTGCATATATTTGCTACATTTGATAAATGTAACACAAACATATACATTCAAAATTTTCATTCAAAAAAGTCATATGATACATTTGCTCGATACTTTTTTATCTCCGTAGTTTATGTGCAGCCATTTTTCTGGACCCAGTCATGAATTTATCTCCCCATTTTATACAAGAAGTGGTTTTTAAAAGAATATAGGCCCAGAGTTGTATCATAGTGGAAATTTACAAGAAGATAAAATAAATTGTGACTCTTTATATTATTCTATGGAATGGAGTATTGTTTATGAAGAATTAAAGGGAGGGCTATTCACAGATAACAAACTGTCAAAGTCAAAGTCAAACAAACTTTATTCAAAATTGCATATACAAACTTGTACATGGAATGGTGTCAATGAAAGTTACAAATTATAACTAATACAACAGTTCCTTAGCCAGAATCAATTATCATCTGTATATTTATGCATACAACAACATACCAGTCGAGTTTCCACTATTCATTGAAAAATTCCCTTAATGAATAGTATGCTTTCTGTGTAAGGTAATTTTTAATTGTTTTTTAAATTTGGATGGGTTTAAATTAAGATTTATGATAGTCGAAATTTTATTTAAAGAAGTATTATCAGGAGTATTATGAGCGGTAGCACTATTTTTGGGTGGCAATACTCATATTGTCTGCTGAAGTATTGATGGAAGGGGTAATCACGTGTAGCAAAATAGTCAGGAGCATTGGGTGGCAGTAATATTTTTGGGCGGTAGTACTTAGATTGTTTTGGGTGGCAGTACTTAGATTGGTTTGGGTGGTAGTACTTAGACTGTTTCGGGTGGCAGTACTTTAATTATTTGGATTTGGATTTTTGCGGACATTTGCCATCACTGATTGATTAGTATAAAAAAAACAAGTTTCACAATCTTTTGGGATCTGGAATCTAATCCCATCTTCAGGTGAAAAAAACCTTAAACATAAAAAGATTTTTAATACACTGCCAGGAAGACCTGGACAAAAAACATAGCTAAAACAGAGAACTGTGAAAGCAGTCACAAAACACTATGCTGAAAAAAAACAAGAACACAAAATAACACAGAAATCAAAGTGTCACAGGTATCAAAAATCACCAGCCAGGAGAGAGAGCACATCCTGATACCTGATACCTGATTCTTGATACCTGTGACACTTGTGATTTCTGTGTTACTTTGTGTTTTTCTTTTCTTTTCGACATAGTGTTTTTGTACTGCTTTCACTGTTCCTTTGTTTTAGCTGTGTTTTTTGTCCAGATTATACTGGCTGGGTGTTACTAATCTTAATATGTTTTAGTTTTTTCACCTGAAGATAGGATCAGATTCCATATTCTGAAACGTCGTGAAACTTGTTTTTTTACTAATCAGTTATAGCAAATGTCCACAAAAAGTCCAAATCAGAGTATAAAATCACCATCACCAACAATGAATTTCAAACACAGAGTACTTAGATTGTTTTTGGGTGGCAGCGCTGAGATAGTCCGTTGCGTTGCAGGGCGTTGGTCCGACGGCTCAGAGGGCGGCTGTGATCGCAGCAGTCGAACTCCCGGTCTACGACTTCTGCAAACAATACTTCCTGCCTTACTTCGGAGACAGCGTCACCAACCACTTTATGTAAGTTAGTTCTGTCGTTTTAACTGGCTTTTCCTAGTTTAGGTACGTAAACTGGATAACCTGTTACTACAAATTTACCTAACAACTGTTAAATATCAGTTCTTCAGGTTTAAAAGATACAAGTATTCAGTGGTTGAAGTTTCAGTACTAACAGTTGGCTTTGCTGACAAACTTTCGTTTATTGTTTTACTGTATGTTTAGCTGTTTTACTAAAAATTTCTATCCCCGTTTTAATGGACAAGTACAAAACTTAAGGGCATTGTTACTCTTGAGTTTGACTTTCATAAATTTTATTTCCTGCTAAACTTTATGCCAAGTATTTTCCAATGATACCTAAATTTATAAAATTGGTTAAAAACTGAAGGAGGAGTTTTGATCACAAAAATCCTTAGCATATTAATCTAAGTGTAGATATAAATTTGTATGAATTTATTTGTGGTTTTCCTTACTAATCATGTATGTCTATCCACTAATTGTCTAGAGAATGTTACATGGTTAATTTCTTGTTGTTGAAATGTTTCAGGTCGAGTTTCTTAGCCAGCCTTGGAAGCGCCGTTGCTTCTACACCAATCGATGTTATAAGGGTAAATTAGACAATACGAATATAACAGCATATAGGGTTAGCAAGTACTTGCGTATCAAGTTTTTTCGAAACGAGTTTACACAACTTGGTTCAAAGTTTTGCAAAATACTCAAAAGTTCTTGTAGAGTTACTGCCTCCGTTTACCTCAAATGGTTATGTGGGATCTGATATTATTGGTGTTTTCCACCCTATATTGATAACCAACCAAAATATGTGAATTTTGAACTAATTTTTACGTGGTTTAGTTAAGTAGGCTATTAACCTTTGCCTTTGCAATAAAAGAAGGAATAAAAGATTATTGGTTTTTCATGAAGCTTCCAAAACGATCAAGGCATTCTAAAAAAGCTTGTGTGAATTGCTCTGAGTTAAAAAATTTTATTAATGGCATGGATTTTTTATATTTGGTTTATTTTTAGGTCCTTACAATTTTATATTTTAAAAACAATCCACTTTATGAGCTCTCTTTTACTTCTAGAGCTGTAGATATATCTGCTCTAGAAGCAGAAATAAGAAAGATTAATAACTGAACAGGAGTAAGTAAAAAAATATTTGAAATCCTGTTCCAGACAAGGCTGATGAACCAGAGGAAATTAAAAGCAGAAAATACTCAAAGTCATATTTACAAAGGAAGTATAGACTGCCTCGTACAGGTAAACTGAGCAGACTTTGTAGCAAAAGAGTTAATGTAAAATAATACAAGTTGAAAGCAGAACATTAAGTATTCTAAGCACAACTAATTGTTTGAAAAATTTAGAAAAGGTAAGTGTTTTGCTGCCGATCATTTCATCTTTGTCCATCTCTTTATGGGATTGCTACTTAGAAGTCTTAGCCTTTCGCAAGGTTACTCCTGCCGCTCGCAAATGATTTTGTGTAGATTATTTTCCAAGCTAAAGATGAACCCAACCTTATTAATTTTCCCAAGTATTTCCCAAAACTTTGTAACTCCTCCATAACACTAAGTCTCTCAAAATGAGTTCTTAGCTTTTCGCAAGGTTACTCCTGCCGCTTGCAATTGATTTTGCGTGGATTATTTTCCAAGCTAAAGATGAACCCAACCCAATTAATTTCCCAAGTATTTCCCAAAATTTTGAAACTCCTCCATAACACTAAGACTCTCAAAATGAGTCCAAAATTTTCACGATAGTTTGATTATACGAAAAATTGATTGTTCAAAACAATTTTGAACAATCAAAATTGTTCAATTGTTTCAATTGTTGGGACAATTGCAGAATGGAATTCCCAGTGCCCAGTTGTTTCGTATAATCTCTGATTTATGTAGATGGCATAAACATTGTCATAAATTGATTGTAGCTCACTCAAAATCAATAAAATGTTAATATAACTTACCCTTGGTGTCTCCTGTCTGACTCTCGTAGTTTTCGGTATTTGGTATTTTCGGTAGGGTGACTCATTCACTTTATGATTTAAATTGTTTAGCTAATTTGTTTTTATTATCTCCTGGATTCCACATTCAGTTTTATTCTGACATTATCACAATTAATTTCAATTCAGACCTGGCAATGACATTGATTACTGTGATAAAAAAGGTCTGCTAAAAATAAAAGAAACTAAATCATAATAGGGCTAGTAAAAAACTTACCTCACTCAAACATTTTAACAAATTGTGATGTCATAGAGGTACTTAAAAATCTATAACCTCCAGCTTGGGCAAAACTTTTCTTGGTCAATCAGAGATAACATTACTGACATCTGACTGGAGGCTATATTTCACCCAGGATAATAAAACTCGGTCGAAAATGGAAAAAGATCCTGCATTTACGATGCAAGACATTTGGGAATGAGGTAACCTTATTTTTTTTGTATTTCAATGCCAGTGCCACTTTTTTATGTTTTTGATTGGGAACGGTTCAAACCCGGGTCTTGTTACTATCTAACGAGTATTATAATACTATCTAATAATAATATTACAATAATATAATTATTTATCTATTTTTTCCGTAGGCTGTAATATCTGCTGTTCCGTTAAAATGATTTGCCAAGGTTTAAACAAAGATTAAAAACTATGGTTGAATTCTGTTATCTGCCCACAACTGTTAAAGTATTTCCCTTTAGTTTTTAACATTATATACCTATTGACGGTTATTGGATAGTATGACGAGTATATCAGAATCATTTCCGGGTATTCTAGTCAATATTGTTGTCGCTCTTATCTTATCTGTGGCGGCTGAAAAGATAGGGTTGAAGTATATTGTACTTAAGGTTATGATAGGTTAGGTTGCAATATGTTTGGCTGGTAAGGTTATTTTAAGTAATATGGGTTTGAAATTAGATATTTGGTTGGGTTCTAAAAGACGTGTTATGATCCCATGAACCTTTTTCTTAACTTAATTACTGCTTGTAAAACCAATCGGGATGTAACCCAACATAACTTCACAAACCAAAACCTAACTTAACTTAACCAAACCAAACCATAACCAACGTAAACTGACATTTTCATTCTTAATCCAACTATTCCAATCCAATCTCCAGTTTTGGGCAGATAACGGAATTTCACCTCAACTACTGATGTTTTCTTTCACCCACAGACGGTTCGGCATGAAGGTTTCCGAGCGTTATACAAGGGCTTCATCCCCACGTGGGTGCGGATGGGTCCGTGGAACATCATCTTCTTCATCACCTACGAGCAGTTGAAGCGCTTTTACTAATATTCTGCCATCGTCTCTGGCAAACAGAAGTACCACCTCCGCAAGGCCCGTACTTAGCCCGTACAACATACCAAAGCCTGTAGTTGTTATCGGCCGATTAGAAAATACGTTAATTTATTTTTATACTAGGCTTTAAGTCTATTGAGGGATCGAGGAATTTGTTTTTATTGTGCCAATCACATTAAGAATTTTTTCTGTTCTTGAAAAAACTTTGTGGCCTGACAATTTGCAAATTGGACATAACATACAAATCTCAATATTGTAGGCGAGTGTCATAAATTTTGACTAAGTTACATGGTAATAGTGTGTTTTTAAGTGTTTAATTTGTGAGAGAAATTTTATGAAACATCACTAGCATACGTTCATAATGTTCACATTGTTAGATGAAACTCAAGAGGGAATATATTTAATCTATTATATTATTATCTTATCAGTTTTTTTTGACTGAAATTATCGTTATTACATTCTGAAAACATATTCCTTGGCACTCATTTGAACTTTTAGAACATAAAAACAAATTCTTTGATGGTCTCACCTTTGTATTGATTGTAACGTTTAGAATGTGTCAGGCGCCAAGGCTAGATTTTAAGGTTAGATTGAAATGAGTGCCTTTTGGTTGTAGTGAAAGTTGAAAGCGTTAAGAAGCTAGCAACATTTGAGATTACAAAGGTGTTAATTTTTAAGATGAAGGAATGGAGAACTTTGAACATCACTATCATTGTTGAACTCCTTTTCCAATTTTCATCAAATAAATTAAGGTAATTACTAAAATATGGTTTTATCTCGCTTAAAACTTTTATTTATCAATGGACCTGCACTCGTAATGGTGGAAAGGTCTAAAACCATGCACTAATTATTGTGTAATGTTTGTTCGAGATGCTCTTACATATAACTCTTGAAACTTGGTAGTTGTCAAGTAAAAAGATAGGTAACCACAACTTTAGTAAAACAAATTAAACTTAGCAAAAATTTAAATGCTGGCTTAATGATACATTTTAGATTTGGATGAATAAATTTTTGAACAGAACTTAAAATGACAAACTGAAATCAGTATTAATGTTCAGTAGTAAGTCTTCATTTTAGAAAATATATTTTTTAGATAAATTAATATGATTATTTTTTCTAAAAATATTATTCTGCATTTTATGCAACTAAGCCATTCCTGAATTACATGAAACTGTTTTAATCTTGTTTCAGTGCATTTTGTTTTTATTTTTCTTACAAATTCAGTTGTGTATTTTTTGTTTTTGTCTTAAGACATTGTTTGAGAGTTAAAACGAAAATATTTTGTTTTAAATTGTTGTTCCAGGCCTAATTAACAGTATATAGATTATTAATATCGTTTCACTTTCAGTGGGCAGTTTTTTTAAATATTTTCTTATAAACCCACTCAAACACACTTAAAAAGATCACCGTACACATTTAAAAGATCATTGTAGGTTAGATACTTGATAATAAAAAAGAGATTAAAAGTTTTAATGTGATCATAGATAATAAACTGGGTTATTATTCAAATCAATAAAAAATGTAAGCAGTTCAGTCTTAAGGATGTTTCTTGATATCCATTGTACCATTGCAATGTGACTGCTAATAGTGTGCATGGAAAGGAATGTTCATGCTCTGTCTTGAAATTTGAAACGATACATACAACTAAAAAAATACATATCACTAGTCTTTACGCCTTTAGCTATCTATAGCATTGTATTGGTGTTATTATGAATTATTTTGAGTTAAAAAAATAAGTCATTTCTAATCATTAGATCATTAGGTGAATAGATTCTTAATTTTGCACCTTTTCAAGTCACACCTTCTTTCAACCACAGTTTTTAGATTAATTACGAACTTATTCTACATTTTTATTTTATTGCTGTGATGTAGTAATCACTCCTTATACCCATTTGTAGTGAATATTGCCTAATTATAGGTTACAAAGCAAGTTGTCTGTGTTTCCAATGTTTTTAGAACAAATGTTAATAAGTTATTGTTTTAAAAAATGCTCTATTATTATAATATGCTGTGTTAGGAATGTATTACGTTTTTTGCAATCAAGGATTGTATTTATAACCAAATTTCTCTTGGAATCCTTGCTAGTCTTCAAGTTATATTGTTGTAGCTTAGTCATGTTAAATGCATTTAGTTAGGCCGTAAGTTATTATTCCTGGAGCCAAACTCCTTAAAGGAACACTGTTGTTGGTCCAGGAAACGTAATAATGTTTGTAACATTTTAACATAACAGTTTTGTTATTTTTGTTATGTAATGGTTTGAATTTATTTATTTTCTCATTACCTTACATTTGTGATCTCCCGTAATGGGTGATTGTATCTTACCTGTCACGTTTTGTTTGCGATTTCAGTCTTTTATACTTGGACCTTTTATAATGACTCTTGATCAGTTGTTTTCTTTTGATTGTTGAATAGTGTAGGTTTGGAAGTAAGAAGATTATTAGGATTGTAGTTATTTGACACGGACATATTGAAGTTTACATTTTGTACCTGATGAATTTCAGTACTTTATATTACAATAATTCAATATGTAGAGTCCTGCTATTCTTAATCACAACTCTGAAAATCTGTCTATTCCAAACACATTTTATCGTGAAAAATAGTTGCGTTAGAGCATATTGTAAAGCACATATTGAGTGTAATTGATGATCCCACTAATCATGACCTTAAATGACAATCGTTATCCTTTTTCTCGGCCCGAAAAAAAGTCAGAAACTTTTATTGCTACACTTGATATTGGCCGAAATTAGTGATTGCTATCCCTTATTTTGGCTTTATATCATGATTTCACTTAGATATTCTCAATATCTATTGATTTTACTCACTAACCAATTATTCCAAATTTCTCGATAAACAGAACAGGACTTGTTCCCAATTAGATGGAAATTGCAGGACTGTGTTATTCGAATCTTTTGTCAACTTTGAGTTATTTTTAAAGTATTGAATAAATGCCCTCCTGCAAAGTGATCCGTAATAACATTATATTTTTGCTAACATTAATCCAGTATTCATCTAAATGTTTGTCAAAAAGTAATGATGCCTATTTTAAAATGTGCTTGGTAAAATGACATTTTATGCATTAGTTACAGATATTAAGGAAATTAGTTTTTACCATCCTCCATTATTATCTTAAGAAACTTAGTAATCTGCCCAAATCATTAAGGAATGCTTGTTTTAAATTTTCATTCTTCATCCTTTTTATGATTGTTAGGAATGAAGCTCCGTCTTCCAGGTTTGAATTGATCATACCAATGAATTATTTGATTTTGAAAACTGTCCCAACAAAACTTAACTTCCATCAAAACTCGATTTTCTGTAGCTAACTTTCTCTTAAAAATTGCTCTCAATACAACTTGAAAGTGTTAATTGGTATCATTGTGAAACCATTTATTTGTTTAAAGTTAACTATTGACATAGTCTGTGATGTTATTGAGAAGTATTTTTGATGTAGGATAGATATGTACAGACTGTTCTCAAATAAAATAATTATTCTTTACATTGCAGTTATTTAATATCACCCACTGACAACCATGAACATCTAAATATGTGAAATGGTAAATTATAAAGTTGATTAACTGCCCAAACAAACAATAAATCCTGACTCACTTATTGGTGCTTCCAATTCATGGTGTAAAGAAAAAAGAAAGGTGTGTGCACAGTCAGCTGGCATGACGTAGTTGGCCTCACGAAATTAGCGGACCTAGCGGTTTGTCTGCAGAACTAAGACCATACACAAAATATTTTTGAGTGAGTTGTATTGACTGGTTTGTATTGTAGTCGTCGTAAGCGCTAGTTGCGTGAGCCCAACTACGTCACATCAGCTGACCCTGCACACACCTTTCTTTTTTCCTTACACCATGCTTCCAATTATCCAGATTATAGGCTCATTGCAGCCTCATAATAGCTTCATGTTTTTGAGGCATCAGGGGTCAATTGCACAATAAATTACAAGTTAATAATATAGACAATGTATCCAATCAGATTTGGTAGATCACTGATATTATTAGTTTGTAAACCCTAGTTAGTGCATGGAACAAACAACATAATACCTATAAATCTTTCACTTCCTGAAACCAGCACCATACTTTGGGAATTGACTAAATACATATAAAAGAGTGAAAATCAGCCGGGAGGCAAGCTTATAAATATTTACGTCACGGGTAGTGACGTCATCAATATGGCCTCTCAGCCAACTTAATAATGTCACATATCTCGGAAACCACTCAACCAATTTTGACGTGAGACATCTTATTTGAAAGGTCTAATCATTATCTATATAAAGGTTATTACACTTTCAGCGGTAAAATCAGCAGTTTTTGAGTAATTTGCAAAATATTAATTTTTTATAAATATTTGAATTATGATGTATTTAAATTAAAATTAATAATAAAATGTCCCCGTTGCAGCAGACCTGCATACTCAGCGAATTTCAAATGCTAAAATAAATCATTGAGACGTGGCCACGAATAAGTAAAATCTACGTAAATCCCAAAATGAGAATACAACAATTTTCTCCATAAGAATAACATATGGGAAATGAGTATGCAGGTTTGCTGCCAGGGGAATATGAAATTGAGAGATTTTTTGCTACAATCCAGTAGAAATAAACTAGATGAAGCCATTTACAAAGTGTCATTCAGATATGTTGAGAAATAAGCGAGATATAGAATTTTTTTATTTCCTATAAGGTTAACATTGGGACAACATACTGTGATAACCTTATAGGAAATAAATACAATTCTATATCTCGCTTATTTCTCAACATATCTGAATGAAACTTAGTAAATGGCTTCATCTAGTTGATGTCTACTGAATTGTGGCAAAAAACCTCTCAATTTTATATCCCCCTGGCAGCAAACCTGCATACTCATTTCCCATGTTATTCTTATGGAGAAAATTGTTGTATTCTCATTTTGGGATTTACGTAGATTTTACTTATTCGTGGCCCCGTCTCAATGATTTATTTTAGCATTTGAAATTGGCTGAGTATGCAGGTCTGCTGCAACGGGGACATTTTATTATTAATTTTTATTTTAATACATCATAATACAAATATTTATAAAAAATTTATATTTTGTAAATTACTCAAAATCCGCTGATTTACCGCTGAAAGTGTAATAAGCTTTATTATAGATAATGATTAGACCTTTCAAATAAGATGTCTCACGTCAAAATTGGTTGTGGTTTCCGAGATATGTGACATTATTAAGTTGTCTGAGCGGCCATATTGATGACGTCACTACCCGTGACGTAAATATTTTTAAGCTTGCCTCCCGGCTGATTTTCACTCTTTTATATGTATTTAGTCAATTCCCAAAGTATGGTGCTGGTTTCAGGAAGTGACAGATTTTTACACTTGTTCCACGCACTAAGTAGTATACATGTACAGTAGTTGTAGGTTAAAACCTTTTCATTTACTGAAAATGCTAATGAATACTCCCCGAGTTCCTTGGATCGTAAACCAGAATAATAAGTGTTCAGCAGCCTTTTATTTTGCATCACATGCCTATAATTAATCCTACCATGAACAAAACTATAATTCATGCGAAATTAAAAATGAAGAAAAGGGAGTAAAAAACTAATCGAGGACACCAAATAAAGACGGTTCCGACTAGCGTTTATTATTTGGGTAGTTAATCAGGTATATGATCATATGTTAAAGTAATCACAACTTAAATGTAAGAAGCCCTGAAAATAAAGAGTTTTGTGAACTCAACAAAAAAATTTATTTTAGCAATTTCAGCTGATGGTTAGCAGACGGTTTGATGAGTTTACAGTTTCTGCGGACCCCTCATTTCATACTCCCAATTATAGTCAAGGATTTAAATAATTTGTTTGTTGTAATCTTAAATAAATTATTATTTTGATTGATAACAAGAAAAATGTAATAGAAATTTACAAACTAACAGTTGATATGAGAGTGCTAGGAGCGAGGTTGCCTACAGACATAGTAGCCACTGTCCTTCAAGCGCCGGTAGAGAGCGATGTATTTGCAAGCTGTGGTCGTCTTGGGCGATACGAACGCTTCACAGAACGTTACCTGCAAATCAGGAGAGTATCAGATCCCTTCCACGTGATCATGTTGAAATAATAATTAAGGAAGATGTTAATGGCAACATTTAAAGCATGGTAAAATATTTTTGAGAGGCTGAGCTTTGATCATGTTTGCTGACCAAACAGTTTTCCTTGTACAATAATTGCTAGCGATTCTCATGTAATTTGGAGGCATTTCTTTTTATCTCCGACGAAACAAAATCTTTCCCCACTAATTCATACCCAAGGAACAACGAAAAATATTTTTAACCTTTTTAAAATACAGGGTATTCCAAAAACCGGAGGTCAGGGGTTCGAGACATAGAATTTTTTAATGTAAATGTGTTGTGTAATGCATTATTTTAAAGCTCTAAACAAGGCAAACAACTTGGTGAAAATATTGGTATTTACGGAATACACTGTATCTCGAGAATCACAATACATATACACAATACATATATGCCAACAATTAGGAAATAAAAATTTTTGACAATATATTTTAGTTGTAATGTTGGCAGGCCTGAAAATCAAAAATTTTAAATGGCAGCATATGTTAAATGGCACATCATCTTACAAAGACCAACAACTTTTCAATCTGGGCCTACTTATTTTTGTTGGTTTTTACTAATGAGTAAAAAACTCTTTAACTGCATAAAAAGAAGTCTAAGAAAAAGGGAGCTCAAACTACTATAAATTAAAAAGTAAGAAAATTAAATTACTTTATAGAATAAATGTAATCAACTCTTTAACATGTTGGCAGGACCTACTTTAATTGAGCAGCTGTTATATTTTCAACAACAAGAAAAGTTTGAGCAATTATTATAAAGCTAATTTAAGAATGAATATTTTTTCAGTGTTTACCTTACTGGCCGCTGCCTCACTGAGCGTGCCGTCGCGTAGGCATCGCAGGAACGACATCACAAAGGTGTAGCAGTTGAACGTCTCCTCATGATACCTAAACAAGCAATACTCCATTCAGTTCAAACTACTGAAAGGGAGTTTCTCCCTGAATTTGTTTTAATTTAATCTTTGAGTTTCATCGTGCAGTAAACACAAAAAAACTCAGACTTGAGTGGTAATTTGATAACAGCTAAGAAAAAGTTATCTGCAGTAACATTACTGAGGGGTCCTGGCCTAACTGACCTCACCTGACAGAGGTTGTGCTGTTGGCCCAAAATTTCTGACCAACCTCAAAATTGCTGCTCCTCAAATGCACTGCCAGCTTTATGAGCCATTGTATCTGAACAACTCAGTCTCAACCCTTTTCATCCTCTCTACCTTTTACTACACGTCCATTATTTAATTATGTGTTTGAATTAATTGCTGTTGAGGAAACATTTGGCCAGTTTTAATTATTACATCGGAAAAAGAAAAGGTTGCCCTCCTCTAACTAACCCTCAGAAAATTAATTATTACTAGTACCAATGCATTATTACGACAGGACTTACTGTTACCATTGTAAGACCCAGGTGTCTTTACTCTTCGGAGAAGTACCAACTACAGAAATGCAGAAATGTTGGCCCAAATGTATTGGTCAGCTCCTCTGGATGCGTGTGCATGCACATCTTTTGGACTTGTGGTCTTGTTTGCCGATCTTTCTACTTATTCATCTAATTTACCTTGTAGGGGGCATGTGGGGCCCGAAAGCTCTAAACTGCTCCCAAAAATAGGAGCTGAAGTCTAGATGTTCAAAAAAGGAAAAAATATGGTTGAGACTTTATAGAGTGGTCTAAACCTCTATAGACTATAAAGAGTGGTTGAATCCGGCAGTGCATGTGGGGAGTAGCAATTTTAAGCTCCTCTCAGGTTACATCCGCTAGGCAAGACTGTCCGACCCTGCAGTTGGCAGCAGAGCATATCACAATTGATGATCATTTTGTCATATAACATACGGTGTACTTATTACTGTCGTAATAATTACCCTGGAAGCTATTAATTTATTTTTAATTACCCTGGAAGCTATTAATTTATTTTAAAAATAATAAATACAGTTAATACAATTTTCAGTCATAGACCCTTGAACACTTGAAGATCAAGTCCTACCTCGCAGGGGTCCAGCAGTCCTGGGCCGCCACAGACTGTAGTGTCTGGTCCCAGCGGTCGGTCCACTCCTCCGAGCTGAGCTGGCTGACGACGAGACACTGCTGCCAACTGTGCCGCTGGTCGCGGTGCAGCCCCTGGCTGTCGTACTCCACCACTCGCCCGTGAGAGTCGGTCACTCCGATGTGGAGGTCCTGGCTCATCTTGTAGTCACTGCAGGGTGACACTCAACACTCAACATTACTTTTCTGCGGTTAATTAAGTAAATCCAAGTTGTTAAGTTGTTTATTGGTTGTTTCTTGGTTCTCGTTGGTATTCCTTTACTGGTAAGAGGTTTTAAATTACTGAAGAAGCCAGTATGCACCATGCAAAATGGTGTATACTGGTGTATACATTAACTAAAAGAATCATGCTACAAATTAAAAAAATCAAATAGGAAAAAGAGGAATTAGTAAAAGAAGGTATGTTGTTTGAGACCATGGTGTAAAGAAAAATGAAAGGTGTGTGTACAATCAGCTGGCAAGACTAGGGGTCTCAATCCCGGACCTAAATTCCGATCCCGGGATTTCGGGATTGACAAAAGCCGATCCCGGGATCAGTCCCGGGATTCCCGATTTCTACGTAGGCCTATCTAGAATATATTGTTGTGTGAGAACATATCTAGAATATATTTTTGTTGGTGTGTTTAATAAAACTAACTATATTTTTACCTTAAAAACTCGTCAAATCTGGGCTTGATGACGGCTGATTACCTGTTGTTCCAAAATTTTTGAATGGGTTTCATACTGCGTGTGCTTGACAAATGAGTGTGCAGTCCCTTCGTAGAGCCGCCTGATGTTTTTTTAACAAATTTGCGAATCTTACATTGCGCTTTTTCCCGTCCCTTTGACTGAGACGATAATAACAAACGAATGAAATATCACAGTCTTTCTTATGGGCAACAAGAACGTTTTTGTCACCCATATTACTTCACCGTTAACAAATAATTCACAGATCACAGATGGTTATTGCTAAAATAACGATTGATGACACTCACTACACAAAATCTTCCCGATTTTCGCTAAACGAAAGCCCGGTAGTAACTGAAATTTTAAAATAAAAATTCAGTAAGATAAAAAATATCAAAATAAAATCCCCTGCGTTGCCATGGCCCTTAGGCCCGTATTATACACGGACACTCAGCGACCCAGCGGTTGGGCCGCCGACGTCCCGCCTGCGTCCCGGAAGTGTCCGGGAAGCTTTTGGCGGCTCGGACACAGCCGGGACGCTGCAGGGACACCGCATCGGCACCGCCCCACTACCAAATATCGTGCACTCAGCCGTTACCATGAACAGCGAAGATATGCTTTTGCTCGTCCTACTTCTGAAAAAAAGCAAACATCGAAGTCGACGACGAATGCAAAGGCATCCTATATTTTCTTTGCGACCAGAAAAAGGATTATACTTTACACTTTTTGATGAACTGTGCGCTCATCAAGAGAAGTGTTTTAACTACTTTCGGATGTCCGTATCATCATTTAAAGAACTTCTTAAACTTATAGGAGATACCCCCGTTGCAGCAGACCTGCATACTCAGCGAATTTCAAGTGCAAAACAACATATTTCGATCCAACATAGCGAGATTTGACATGTTTTTGTAAGCTCCATAAGAATAACATGGGGAATGAGTATGGAGGTTTGCTGCTACAGGTATATTAAAACTGGGTGGTTTTAATTCAATATTTAGTAGATCTGAACTAGAAGAAGCCATTTACCAAGTTTTATAAAGATATGTTGAGAAATAAGCGAGATATAGAATTTTACTTATTTCCCATAAGGTTAACATTGGGACAACGTACTGTGTTTACCACTTTCAATATCTCGGCAACCAATGGACATAGAGCCATGATTCAAAATACTAAATTGTTTGTTTTTTTGGGCTGAATTCAATGGTGCCAATAAAAATTTGAAAAATATTATTTTTCTATGTAAAAATCTCAAAAAACCCATTTTTGGGGGGGTTTACCCCCCTTTACCCCCCCTTCCGGTGGTCCGATCGGGCTGGTTTACGAACTCGTCCGAATAATTACTACTTTACACGTCTATGCCAAATTTCATTCCGATTGGACCATTTTTGCGCAAGTTATCGTGCTTAAACACACACATACACACACACACACATATATATATATATATATATATATATATATATTTATGAAAGTGAACGAATGGTGTTTTTGGCATCTGAGGACCTCAAAAAGAAAAGTTATGATGGTTTTAGGCTTAGGTCTTACCATGAGACCTACGGTAAGAGCTTCTTCCCTATAGGGGAAATTCGCTAACATTGCTGGAACGAATACCCATTTACAAAGGTGCATTTCACCGGAAGAGAAGCTGGTCATAACTTAAAGGTAAGAGCAGAGATATTCAGCTATATTCAGATCAATGAAAATAATAAGTTTTCAAACCAAAACTCCTAATTCATGACCTGTTAGGAGTAATGAAGAGTCACATTTATATTTGTATAAGGTTATATAACCTTATATAAATATAAAACAAAACGACCACTCTCGGGCGATGCACTGCAGTCTGTCGGGACACCGTGTGTCCGTGTATAATAGCTAGCGGGACACTCCTATAAGATTCAATGTTAATTTTGACTACAGACGCTGGCGGCCCAGCTGCCGGGACGCAGATCTGCTTCCCGGGTCGCACATCTGCGTCCCGTGTATGTCCGGGCTGCGACTCGCCCTCGGACACAGCCGGGACACACTTCGGACGCAGATCTGCGACCGAGCCAACTGTGTCCGTGTATAATAGCTCGCGGGACACTCCCATTTGATCAATGTTAAACGAGTGTCCAGGGAAGCTAGCGTCCCAGCCACTGGGTCGCTGAGTGTCCGTATATAATATGGGCCTTAGGATACGTCGAATCGTGGGAATTAACTGAAACGGAAGTTTGGAGCGATTAGGTTACTATTGAGTAGGTACTGTCCCATTATATTCTTGGAATAAGGTTGTTGTTGAATTGAATATTGATTTTGGATAAAGTAAACTTTGGGAATGGTAAGTAGCAGTCTAAAGCGGCGTGAATAAAAAAAAAACTTTACTATTAATTATTAATATTGATATATTAATTTCCTAAAACATCTTTATGTTTTACGTTTTTGTTATACGTTGTAAAAGGAAGACTTTTGCAGGGGTTAAGAAATTCAAATCACGCACAAATTGAGAAATTTGTGCGTGACGGGATTCTGTTGCAATCCCGTCAGTCCCGGGATTGAGAGATTTTAATCCCGGGATCCCGAATCCCGGGATTGAGAACCCTAGGCATGACATAGTTGGGCTCATGCAACTAGCGGACCTTGCAATATGAAAGCTGAACTATGACCGTACATGTAAATAGTTTTATTGGGTTGTATAAACTAGTTTGCATTGTAGTCGCAAGTGCTTAACTACAACATACCAACTGATTGTGTACTAACCGAGTTGTTATAACTAGTTTGCTTAGTTTGCTAGTTTGCTAGCTTAACTGCGACAGAACTTCCTTGAAATGACCCTTCTATGAAACTTTTATGCCCAATATTCTACACTCACACTACACTCATATTTAAGTATAAATAACAACAGTAAAAATTTATCTTTAGGTGGATATTCAATTTAGTAACAAAGATAAAATTTAAGGAAACCCATAGTATTTGCAAACTTTGTATTGTTTTAACTAACCAATAGATTGAGTAACAAACTGTTTCAGCCATCATTGAGTAAAAGTAATAATCTTAGGCCTTGCCTCTGATAAGTACCCTTACCCCCTGATAATAAACTAACTTACACCTACTCTGACTCATACCACAACTGAGGGTTTATACTCTAACACACTCTAACCCTAACTTATACTCTTGTACTTTGACTCATAAAATTAATCTATTGCAATTCATTATTGAAAATGTCAATGCTCAAGGCTGTCACATAGGGAATCACATTAATATTTTGGTCAAGTAAATCACTGATCTTGGAAAAAAGAATCATCGTCACTTCATTATACTTACTTTAAAAAATCACCATTTGTCGGTTTGATGATGACAGCGCATGGCTGCTGCTGAGCTCTTACAAAAGGATAAGGGACCCTGAAATAAATCAGATTAATATCAGTTAGATACAGTGAGTAATATCTTGTTGGTTTCAGTACCTGTACTAAATACCTGCTTTCATAATACAAACATTAATTTTGGATAAGACTCTTTCTAGACTTTATTTAGCAAATATACAGGGTGTTTTTTTTTTAAACACTACCCATTTTTAAGATTGAATAACGCACATATAAATATTAAATGAGTACTGTTTTATTGATCTTTACATTTTATACAACCTATTATTTAAGTTTGATCACATTTAGTTTACATTATGTGCTCAAACAATCCGCCATTGGCATTTGTATAAAGTTATGCTCTCTCCATCAAATTCCCGAACACGTGTTGCGAAGTGCCTCATTGCATTTCTTGCGTTAAATTTGTTATGTTTGTTTTGAGGTGCTGAATATTCTGTGAATTGTTTTCGTAGGCCTTACTTTTTATGTATCCCCAAATAAAATAATATAGTGGGATCAAATCCGGGGATCTCGGGGGGAAATAATCCTTCCCGATAAAATCAAGTTTTGGGTTGCGTTTTTAATGTGTGTGTTTTTAAGCAAGATAACTCGCGTAAAAAGGGTCCGATCTGAATGAAGTTTGCCACAGACATGTAAAGTAGTAATTATCCAACGAAAACAATTCATGATATATTCAGCATCTTAAAACATCATAACAAATTTAATGCAAGAAATTTATAGAGGTACGTCGCAACAGGTATTCGGGAATTTGATGGAGAGTGCATAACTTTGTACAAATACCAGTGGCAGCCTGTTTGAGCAAATAATGTAAACTAAATATGATCTAAATATGATCAAACTTGAATAATCAGTTGTATAAAATGTAAAGATCAATAAAACAATACTCATTACACATTCATATGTGCATTATTCAATCCTAAAAATGGGTTGTGTTTAAAAAAAAACACCCTTTATTATGTTTACCACTTACCAGACTTTATTTAGCAACTATAATATGGTTACCAATCAATTAGCTAGGTTCAGGGTTATGAACATAGCTAGGTTCAGGGTTATGAACATAGCTAGGTTCAGGGTTATGAACATAGCTAGGTTCAGGGTTATGAACATAGCTAGCTAGGTTCAGGGGTGAACGAACCAGTTAGCCTCAGGGTGGTAAATTTTTATTAACAGCAAGATTTTAAAGTTGAAAAAAAAACAAAGTGATAACTGGTAGTTAGTAGTTAGTATTTAACAAATAACAGTTACTCCAAGACTCAAACTTAGATAAAACAGAGTGTAATTGGTAATTAGTATTTAACTTACAACAGTTACTCCGAGACTTGAAACTCATTCTGGTGTATGTTAACTGCCCAAAATTGTGAGTGTGGGTTTGTAACGTTATTGGCTACTGCCAGCTATACTGAGCACGTAAGTGCCAGCTATACTGAGCATGTAAGTGCTAGCTATACTGAGCATGTAAGTGCCAGCTATACTGAGCATGTAAGTGCCAGCTATACTGAGCATGTAAGTGCCAGCTATACTGAGCATGTAAGTGCCAGCTATACTGAGCATGCAAGTGCCAGCTATAATGAGCATGTAAGTGCCAGCTATACTGAGCATGTAAGATTTTTCAAACACAACAAAGCTAAACTTCTAGAAAATGCTGTGTTCATTGAGATGTTTTATTTTGGAGGAAATAAATTCATATTTTATATAATGAACTTATTGACAAACGATGATACCTGAAAGGTGTCAATGGCGGGTGGTGCTCGGCTAGGCTGGTCCGGCAGACAGGACAGTGTTCGGGGATCTAGAATAAGAAAAATAATTCATTTATTGTCTCTCAGGCTACAGAATAGACAAAGTCTGTAAGTACTGCAGATAGTAAGTTTTAAGTCATCAGATATTATTTTTTGTGTTCACGCCAGTGGCATTTCACAAGAATTAAAGTGTTAAAAAGTTCATATTTTTCCAATTTCACAAAATCTGTAACATCTAAAGAAAATATACTTACAACCATTAAATTTGGCTTGAAAAATTAAATAATCCAGTCATTTGAATTATTAGTCTACGTCAACTAGTTGCGGAGGTAATTCATATTTTTGTTTCGCAGTAAATGAAGTATGTTGTCCTATGTTATTCTTATGGCAAATATTCAAAAAACGACATCTCCGTTAGTTGTTAACTGATTTTGATAAAATGACTTTAAGGGAGAAAGTATGTGTCAGTTTCCTGATACCGTTTATTTTACTAACTTTGATTTCAACTTGAAAAATTATTTTTATAGGGTAAAAAAAATAATGCTATACTTTTTTGTAACTTCATAATTTATTATAATTTTATACCTAAATTACCCTGAGCTAGATAAAATTACCCAAGAAAAGGGAAATTATCCCTAATGAGGGAACAAGGGAACACACCTGGAAGCAGAAGATCCGAGGGCCGCAGTGTTGCACACACAACACGCCGGGGTCGCTGTCCATCTGCAAACAAAACAACTATGATCACTTTACAGGTTAATAAATAAGACATATTACAAGACTGTAGATGTTACATTTATAAACATTTTTATAAATAAGACAAGAATGTCTATTAGCGTGGTGAAATTAAGTTCTACCATGGTCTATTAGTCCTACTGAACAAAATTGTTGGCTAGAAATGCTTCCTCTCAACACTAACATTACCAAAGTGCCTTAAGGCTAAACATCCCAGAAAAAGTTGTGTTTCTGGCCCGATAGATAGCAGCACCTCTGTGGCAAATTTGTATTAAAGATAATATGCAAAGTTATTGACCGATTTTTGTTTTGTAAGTTTTGTTGTATATAACATGAACAAGAAATATACGCTATATGGGTAAAAATATTTTTAGTTATTTAATAAAAATATTTTAGAGAAGAATACGATTACTATCATCATTTTTCTAAATCGCAGGTAGTCATTTTGTAAACAAAAATTTTAAAATAATTTTGGCGTTTTCAGATTTGAAATCGGTCAAATGGTCGCATCGGAATCGTTTTTTAAAGATATTACCATTATTTCTCTCACGCCCGCGCCGCCCCCCCCCCCCCAGCGCACCGCCATACCACCCGGCCGCTCTGACGCGCGGCGCTGCTATTTCGTATCGTTCGTCATAGTGATGGGACAAACGACTGATTTTAACCATCCGATGGTTTTTCTTTCATCCGATAGTTTTCAGATGGATGATTCATCCGATGGTTTTTCTTTCATCCGATAGTTTTCATATGGATGATTCATCCGATGTTTTTCCTGTGTATTGGGGTGGGGAGCGGATTGGCTCGCGCTGTTTTACGGAGATGGGAGGAACTATCCGACTAGTGGATGATGGATGAAAAAACCATCTGTTCGCGAGCCTGATTCAGATGGATAGTTTTCATGGGTTTTGTGGCGTATCCATCCGGATAAAAATATATACTGTCGAGCCGCTGAGCAGATGGTTCACCTGCAAATGGATAAATGAATAATTTTTTAACCTTAAACATTTTGTATTTAGGTTGAAGTATTTAAATAAGGTAAAAGATTAACCTATTGGTGCTAACATAAGTTGTTTTATCTTTGGCGCAAATACTCGGCAATTAACAGAACAGTTTCAGTAATTAAATAACTGACTCGTAGTTTTCAAACGAATGAAAATAAGGGACGAATTGTTTCAAAATTGAATGAAAACATAGACGGATGGTTTTGAGGTAGATGGATAATAATGCCGTTCAGTTGATTCGCTTGCGAACTAATAGATGGTTCATCCGGATGAAAATTGAAGTAACCATCTGATAAATCGGTTGGAGCGCAACAACTGGATGAATCGTTTGTTTCTATCGGATAGTTCCCATCACTAGTTCGTCAACTCAGTAGTCGCATTCGCACTCTGGCCGGGCACACTAGACCAGACTCTTGTAATTAATCCTCTGATTACAAGGAAGATGATTTATGAAATTATCTAGGGGTTCATTGTTCAATATTAATATTACCACAAACAAAATTACCATTATTTTTGTTGCTTTATAACACATAACACCATGTTAAATTAAATGATTAATTAGTTAAGTCACTCGTTTAAAATAAAAGTTACCTTTCAGTACATGAAAATGATAAATAAATAAACAATAATTAGTGCAAAAGACCTTCATTTACTTAATGCACAAAATGCACAGTATAAAAATATACAGGAAACATGTTTACAAATGTTACGTGACAGGCTATTTGCCCCTTGATGTTTTCGGCTCGAATTCGAAAAGTCGACAGGTGGGGGGAGAGCCCAATGAGTCACCCGGCCCTGCATCCGTTTCGTGTTTCCCGAGCGCTCATATTCCATTTATTAAAAATATATATAAAACATGATACCGATTGAACCAATAGACCGATATTTAATGTGTAAAATTAATTAAAAATTATTGTCTACAAAATGACTACCTGCAAATGTTTACAAGGATGTATGTTACGTGGCTTAGGCTGTTTGCCCATTGATGTTTCGCCATTGAAAGTCAATTCTGCATGTGGAATTTGAGGAATTGGAACAGGGTGGTGGCACTATTTCTCTCCATACACAACTATTTCTAGGTAATGCATTTATAAATCTGCCCTATTATTTTACCGGTTACAATTGCAACAGTTTATTTTCCCTATTCTTAAGTATAACTCAGGTATGCAACACTGTTTTGGTTACGAAGTACATATTAGGTTTAGGAATTATCGTAGAATTAACAACATCTGTTGATGCTTAGTTAAAAAAAGAAACAACAGCAGACGTGTTGAAATCCCAGTGTTTTTAAATGGCAGATATTTTTCGTTATTTATCATTTTCTAGTGGATTTTGACATAATCTGCTGTTTTTACCGATCCCTGAAGCTAAGTCCTTTAATTTGAACCCTCTCCCATCATCCTACAACCTGCCAAACTTTCAAAATTTTTATTAAAAAATTGCTTATAGAATTATTAATATAGATAGATAGATTGTCCAAGCATAAGCATACAAGCAAACATTGGTCGCACACAAGAGTATAAGATTATAGGTTAACTTTCAATCTAATCTACACGTAATATGTTTATTCCAAATTGAAACTAGCAAATGAAACGTGGTTGAAAGCTTAATTCATAGTCAATGGAATTTGTATTTCAATTAGCTTGAAACACCTGTTATTGCTTCTGCTCTTTAAAACTGCGTGAACCAACTATCATTCAGTGAAGCTAACTAATCTGCTTCGATTATTGAAGCAGAACATCGTCCATTTGATTTTAAAGAACTCCGTTGTCTTTATTCCGAAATGGTTGTATATGTATAAATACAGGTAGGTTTTCTACCTGTTGTTTTTGACAGAGATTATTTGGTTTTGTTGGTGAATCAGTCGGACTAGAAGCACACAAAATCATGACGTGTTTGTTATTTTCTATTATTGTCATAATTTTAGAGGCAATTTAACAATTTATATGAAATACGAACTTGAAATATAGAACATAGTCAAATAAAACTCCCCTATAGCCTTTTAAAGAGCAACACAGTTCTTCCGTATTTTTAAAAGTAGTTTTTAACACATTTATTTATACATTTAAGCAAAGATAAACATATATTTTTCATATTTTGCGTAAGAAATTTCAGAAAAAATACTCTGAATGTGTTGACATTGATCACTTTAATTACTGCAGTACCCAATCTTAAATCTATTTTCGTGTAAAGTTTAAGACTTGGCAGTTAGAACCCGAATGTTCCAAGCCCTCGAAATATCATTATAGCTTAATAATAATAATAGATGTAACATATTTTAACAAGAAATTCAAATTCGTCATCATTATTTTTTGAAACACGTGGGCCATGGAGAACATAAAAGTTTAACAAAATAACGTTACCAATAACAATAATTAACAGGCGAAGAAACAAACTCGTAAGAAGAATCATGGTAACTAATAACCGAGAGCACATGGATGGAAGGCCGGGAAGTCATCATCCACCACAAGGAATGTTTGTACGACGAGCAACGGCTGAGCCGCGTGGTGGGGGGAGAGCTACAGTGAGTCACCACCGGCCGGCCCTGCACTGCATAATTTTTTTGTCTCCCGCGCGCTATCTCATTAAATTTATAAAAATTGATACCAATTGAACCACTCGGGCGATTTTAAATATTAAAATTTTAAAATTAATTAAAAATTATTGCCTACAAAATGACTACCTGCGATTTGCATATTTCTTTTTGTAACATGAATATCTTGTTATTATTTTTTTAACCAGCAACTTAATAAAAAATATGCCTGAATAGCGTGAGTCATAATCTTATTCTGTTTACAAATCAGTTTATCAAATTAACATCGGACGAAAATTCCACCAATAAACTTTAATACAAAATGACTTCATTTTGGTGCTGCGACGTGGTGGCAGAATTTATAACTAACCCTGGGATGTTTAGCCTTAAAATTATTTTCTGTGATTCGAAAAAGTCCGATATGATTTCATAAAGAATCGCTAAAGATAATATTGTTCCTTCGTAGGCCTATATTCAAGGACCATGGCCCATATACCTAAGGGCTCATCACGGGGCAAGCGCCTGGGGCCTCGGGCGTAAAAGGTGAATACGCCCAGGGCCGCAAAAGGAGGCCTCTGGACAAAAAAGAGTGGATGAAAAACGACAGGCGCAAAGCCGTAGCCAGAAAATTTTTCCGGGGGCGGGAGTTTGCAAAAGTGGTCTTTTTTTTACTCACGTGAGTGCTTTTCAACGCCTTTATCGCCATTTTCAACCCTTTCCCACTGTTTCCGGGCCCCTCTACGTTTGCTCGGACGGTTTTTGGAGGGGGTTTCGCCCCCCATTTACTATCTTTTCAATGCTGTTTCTACTAATTCGGGGGCGGTTCTGACCCCTAACCCCCCCCATTGGCTACGCCCTTGGACGGGCAGGAAAGATGTAGGGCCCGTAAATAGGCTAAGGGATTTGGAGTCGTAGCTATAAAAAAAAGTTACCACTTCTGCCGAGGGCATAGGGCCTCATTTTGAATTCTGCCCAGAGCCTCCGGGGGCCGTTTATTGTGAATCTGCCAGAGATGGATTCACAATAGGCAAACTAGACACGTTTAAGTGGTCCTGCGTTTGAGTAAGGTTATATTCAATTAAGTTCTTTTTGTTCATCACATTTTTGCCGAAACGCAAGTAAATAACAAGGGTTTCCAAAATCATCATCACTTTGTCTCCACACATGAAACAACACACATGTGACAACACACATCATTTCATGTCACGGCCTGACTCGAATAATCTGAAGAGCAAACACGGCCAAATTGGGACACGACATGACGCGACGTGGCGACGTGACGTGTATGTACAGCCTCCACCGACGTACATTCGGCCATTCGTCTCTTAGAAACTAGCAGATGCGAATCGATGCGAACGAGGACGTTGCGTACCGTGCGAATGTGAATATGTATAGCACCCCCACCGGAATCGCCGAATTGGCCGTGCGTGAACGTGACATGACGTGTGCGTATAGCAGCCCCTTAACAGCACAAAAATGTTGTCACATCTATAACCCAGTAGGCCTACCTACATAACTTAATGTGGCAGTGAAAATTTATCGAGATGTGTAGGCCTAAATAATCCGATTTCAAATTGCAGAGCATTTTCATCAGCTAAAAATTTCTGACCTTTTTAAAAAACCAATTTGACAAAAATTTCCTGTAATAAAACTAATAGCCTATTAAGAATGATAAGAAAATCATACCTGCTTGTGTCATTCCAGAGACAGCGCTAGGGGCCCAGCAACCAGCGTTGCACGTAACTTCCCACGTTATTAACCACTACCTGAGCTGGTCCTCTCGTTCCCTGTCCGGGCTTAAAATTCACCCCCACAGCCCCTCCCCCTCTGGGCAATGAATGGGTGTAACTCTGGGGTTCCAGAACGGTTCGGAAACCACCCACTCGGAGTACCTGAAAGCTATATCTTCCAAGTTCCCCCCTGATTGAATTGAGATTTTTATGGAATGTTTTTATGTACCATAGTACTTTCCTGGCTTCATCAAAGTTGTGCACAGCATCAAAGATCATGAGGGATTCCATTGTACTCCAGCCATTTAAATGAAAGTTAGTAAGTAAACCAACAAGAAAATAAAAACTTGAAATAAACTTAAATGAAATTCTGATTTATAATTTAAAATACTGAATGACTAAAGTTCAAAAGTTTCAATAAAATAATCAACGCAACACAACACTACTACGAGTCAACGGGAGAGAATTGCGGCCAAACTGACCGTTCTACCTTCGGATCTAGGACCAAAACCACACAACCACACCGAAGGAAAATCAGACTGCAAAAGAAACGAGAAGAAGTCCATCATGCTGCCTATGACTAAGTTACTCCTACGCTTTCACTCCCGATTCCATGCGAGTCTGGAGGAGACAGCCTGTCTGGACCACCTCGTGTAGACGAAGGACAGGCCCCGGAACGAATACTACATCAAGGCGACACTAAAAAAACAAATCACTGCCACGAGTTAAAAAAAATAATTGGAAACAAAATCACCAAGTCACACAACACAAGCGGGAATGTACCGGTCCAATCACAACGCTCGCCTGGACTCCACTAGTGATGGGCGATTGCGAGATGTACCATTCGAAACGTTTCGATTGTTTTATCCATTCGAAATGTTTTCGAATAGCTATTCTGCATTCGAAATGGCCAAAGACAATGAGTATTTAATTTTCTATGCATCGTTATGAGAAACCAACAAAAATAATGCATATCTCTTCAATATATATACATTTACTGCACAAATAAACTTAAGTCAAAGTTTACAAATAAAAATATTGCCGTAAAATACTGTGATGGACAGGGCCGCCGAGAGGCCATGTCAGCCAAGTCTGAAACTTGGGGCCTGGGCTCCGGAGGGGCCCGAGATGAGCGGAACTTTTCAGATTGAGGAAATATTGTTATCGACTTCTTGAAAATAAATTTATGCCCACATGTTAAAAAATAAAATGTCCAGCTTTATCACGAAAATTACTTTGATAATACTGTACAGTTTTAATTAAGGCAGAAACGATTGTTTTGTCTGTCAGTATTATTGGTGCCAAATCTTAAGGCCCACGCCGTCCATAAGATTAATGTTAATCTTATTGATTAACATTTTAAGATTTGGTGCCAGTTATACTATTGTATTTGCGACTGATTGTACACTACGGCGGTGGCGGTCAGCGAATAGTGAGCGTGACTGACTCATACCTCCCTCACGTATATATATTGACAACAACTTAAATACGTTATGATAAAATTATCCACGATGGTAAACAACAAGAGTACAACATATTTTGCAATTAACGCAGATGGCGTAAAAAACAATTGTCATGGTGTCTACCAAATTTCATATATGAAATTCCCGACTTTTTCCCGACTTTTCCCGACAAATTAAAAAAATTCCCGACCATTGGAAACATGACCATTAACTCATATAACGAATATTGAGAATGATATTTGTAAAGAAATACATTTAGACGGCTACAATGCAAGCGAAAGATCGCCAAAAGATGAGCAAGATGACTGTGATAAGTCCAATATATTTGCTAGCCGTAATGCGACCGAGATTTCCGGCTGCGGAAAGAACGAGCGATTTTCCGGCCGCGTTGTGACCAAGAGATTTTCCGGCCGTGGTATTAACGACCGAGATTTGACAGCCACGATGCGACAGCGAAATTTGCCGGCCGCAATACGACCGAATCATGTAACAGCTATGAAAAGAGTAAGCGACACAATACGATCAAGAACCAATCAGCCACCCGACAACCGAAAAACAAGCAAAAAATTTCCGGCCGCAATAAGTCCAAAAGATTTTCCAGCCATTTTGTAAATTACAATATCTCTGGCCTCGAAAAATAGCGATTTAACGCAATAACGGCCACTAAAAGAGCAAGGAACTCGTTTGCCGCGAATCGATCGAAAAATGTTTCATTCCTAAAAGGAGTGCCTTTCCGGCCGCAATATGACCGAGGTCGTCTAATGGCCGCGAAATGAGTAAGGTCATCGGCCGCGATGCGACCAATAGATTAACCTGCCGCAAAACAAGCGAAAGATTTCCGATCGCAACGAGACCGAAAATCTTGCCGGCTACGGTATAAATGTTAGATATTCCGTCCGCAAAAAGATCAAGCGATTTTCTTATCGCAATTCGACCGAGAGATGTGACGGCCACGAAAAGAGCAAAACATTTGTCTACCACGAGACGACCTTAAAATGTTTTGGTCCCAAAATGAGTGAGCGATTTTCTGGCCGCAACACGACCGAGAGGTCTAACGCTCGCTAAGAGAGGGATGAAGTCATCGGCCGAAATGCGACCAAGAGATTTGCCGGCCGCAAAACAAGCGAAAGATTTCCGGCCGCAATAAAAGCGAAAGATGTGATGGCCGCGAAAAGAGCGGCAGATTTGACGGCCACAAAGAGAGTGAGATATCTGACGGCCCCAATGTGACCGAGAGGTTTGCTGACCCTGAAACGACAAAGGAATTTGCCGGCCGGGTTATAGATATTCTGGCCTTCATGTGGCCAATAGATGTGATAGCCACGAAAAGAGCACACGATTTTAAGGTAGCATTACTAACGAGATACTTGTCGGCCGCGTAAAGAGCGAGAGACTTGTCGGCCGCGTAAAGAGCGAGATACTTGTCGGCCGCATAAAGAGCGAGACTTGTCGGCCGCGTAAAAAGCGAGAGACTTGTCGGCCGCATAAAGAGAGAGAGACTTGTCGGCCGCATAGAGAGAGACTTGTCGGCCTCATAAAGAGAGAGAGACTTGTCGGCCGCATAAAGAGAGAGAGACTTGTCGGCCGCGTAAAAGAGCAAGACTTGTCGGCCTCGCAAAGAGCGAGAGACTTGTCGGCCGCGTAAATAGCGAGATATTTGTCGGCCGCGTAAAGCGCGAGAGACTTGTCGGCCGCGTAAAGAGCGAGATACTTGTTGGCCGCGTAAAGAGCGAGACTTGTCGGCCGCGTAAAGAGCGAGAGACTTGTCGGCCGCGTAAAGAGCGAGATACTTGTCGGCCGCGTAAAGAGCGAGATACTTGTCGGCCGCGTAAAGAGCGAGATACTTGTCGGCCGCGTAAAGAGCGAGATACTTGTTGGCCGCGTAAAGAGCGAGAGACTTGCCGGGCGCGTTAAGAGCGAGACTTGTCGGCTGCGTAAAGAGCGAGACTTGTCGGCCGCGAAACGAGCGAGCGTTTTTACACCTGTATTAGGACCGAGAAACTTGCGGCAGCGGAATAAGCGACAGCTTTTCTGGTCATGATATAGCTAAAAATTTGTCTGCCACGATTCGTTCGAGAGATTTGCCGGCCGAGACGATGACAATAACGAAGAAAACGGCCATTTCGTTTTGTTTTATAGCCAAATTCAAATTTCCCGACCAAAAGTTGAAATTCATTACTTTTTCCCGACTATTCCCGACCTTACAAAATCCCCGACATTTTCCCGAATTTTCCCGAATTCCCGACTGGTAGACACCCTGATTGTGCACATTGATCGTGAAGTTCGTGAGTGGATCAAACGCGGAAGCTATGGGAAAGAGACGAATGTCTTGAAAATCCAATAGTGCGGCATCAATGATAGCAGTAATTTTTAATCAGAATATTTTCTAAATCGGACTATTTTTTAAATCCGACCGACCATTCAGCTTCAATTGGTCCGAATTTTTGTGGTTCCTATTTGTATGTTGTTCTACCTTTAGACTGCCTATAAACGCGAGTTGAGAGGTCTAATGTTTGAAAATTTTTCGGGGGAGAACCCCCGCACCCCCCTTTCACTAGGGGTTCCTCCATACCACTCAGACCCCCCAGAGGGCCCGTGTGGTGTGCAGACTTGGAGCCCTGCTTGGCTCTCGGCGGCCCTGGTGATGGAACAGAATAAACAGATTTTATTACCTTAAAAGCAGCGTTCGCAAAACGAATGGATTATTTCGAATGAATTCATTCGAATGCATCATCGGAAGCACTCGAAACGAAACTTTTCGAAAATGAAATTCATTAGAAACCCAACCATTCGAAACCCGGAACATCTCGCAATCGCCCATCACTAGACTCAACTGAAAGACTAGACTAGACCGCTCCTTCCCAGGTATAAGGGCATGGCCGCCTCTAGGGTCGCCAAACATCTTGACAGATTTATGGAGGGAGGGCGATTATTTTCAAAATATCGATATATCGATTTTTTGAAGTATCGGAACCAACAACATCTATCGATACAAACGATATATCGGAAGAAAATATCGATATTTATGATACATTAAATAACATGTTTCTGGGGGAAAAGAACACAATTTTTCATGTTCAAAGAGGAATCAGAAACAGGTTTACCACCACCACGGAACTCGAGATTTTTCAAAATCTTACTGGGAAGGTTTTTTTGCTTTTAAAACGCAAAATATTATGCTGTTCACATTTTTACCATCTGAAAACAGCCTTAATAATACCACACTTCTTGAATTTTGTCTCCAAAAACATTTTTTCATAAGACGATACGCATCAGAAAAGAAAAGTAGGCTATCTCTGATACTAAGAACCAAAATATCGTTACACTTTTTCCGGTATGTCGGAACTAAAATATCGATAATTACCATATATATAATATTCTGTTGACGTTGACGTCCCTAGCATTGATCCAAGGTCGATATTCAATGTCTCTAGACAGATGGACTGGCGAGCGTTTGGGATGGGCGCGGGTAGGAATGCGGGTACTTTCCTGAAAACATCGGTTTTCTACAACTACTGTCCGTTCAAAAACAGTGTTGACTCCAGTTTACGATATCACACGTCCGAAACGGCTGTTTCAATTTTGACGAACGACCTATCAAATTCAAGGAAGTATTTTCAAATGGGTACAAGTTCCGCAGAGGGTGCAAGCTTCACCCGACTATCACTACACGATTTTCGCAATTTTGAATTTTGAAAAATTACTTTTTATATAGAGTACGGGAATTCATGATAAATTCAAGTAAACTTAGGTACAGTAGTTATGGTAGTTATCACAGCAATATAGCTTTGAGCGTCAGGTTCGTCTCGATCATTGCACCAAAACAATTTTCCCGTTTTTAACCTGACAGACGACTAAATCTAGAACAATGTTAGTATTGCAACAAAAATATGAATCATGCGTTTATTATTTAAATTATTAGTTAAAACTAATTTATATTCAACAACTTTACCCTTTGCTGAAACTTGGATTACTAATCTACAATCTCTTTGCTGAGTTTAGCGATCTTTACTGTAAGTGCGTCAAAACGCAGTAGCCTAAGAAAAGCGGACAATAGTTTTCAAATACTTTCAGCGGCAGAACTGGGGTTTCCCGACAGACTGCCAGACTAGCCAGACAGTCGTCGGAATATACCTCCCTACTATACAGGTTCCCGAGAGAACCACATTTACAACAGAGCTATGTTTTATTCTTTGCTATGATAGCTGAGCATTATGAATTTTATTAATTTAAATGTATTAGATGTTATGATGTTATAAATACCCCCGTTGCAGCAGACCTGCATACTCAGCGAATTTCAAGTGCAAAACAACATAATATTTCAATCCAACGTAGCGAGATTTGATATGTTTTGGTAAGCTCCATAAGAATAACATGTGGAATTAGTATGCAAGTTTGCTGCTACGGTTATATTAAAACTGTGTTGTGTAGTTTTAATTCAGTATTTAGTAGGTCTAAACTAGAAGAAACCATTTACCAAGTTTTATCAAGATATGTTGAGAAATAACCGAGATTTAGAATTTTACTTATTTCCCATAAGGTTAACATTGCGACAACGTACTGTGTTTACCACTTTCAATATCTTGGTAACTAATGGACATAGAGCAGTGATTCAAAATACAAAATTGTTTGTTTTTTGAGCTGAATTCAATGGTACCAACAAAAATTGGATTATTTTAATTTTTATATGTAAAAAATTCAAAAAACCCATTTTGGGGGGTTTACCCCCCTTTACCCCCCCCTTTCAGTAGTCCGATTGGGCTGGATTACGAACTCGTCCGAATAATTACTACTTTACACATCCATGCCAAATTTAATTAAGACTAGATAACACGTAGCTCGAAATCGAGCAAAAATCATGTGGTAAAAAAATGAAGAATAATCAGGCTACTTATATACTTTTAAAGTTTAATCAAAGGGCTAACTTCATTAACAATATTATGGCTTAACTACTGAAACTATTAAAGTTAATTTGATCTACCGCAGGAGTTTCTGGTAAACGTAAACGATTTTTTAGGGAACACCTTCATTTCCCCATGTCCTCTTTTTTCTGAAATGTATATTTTAACACCGGCAAAATATCACGCTCTGCTTACAGCAACATGTAGCTGACCAAGAGCAAACACTAGCGCCGTGAGCAATGACTTCCTTTGTTTAGGGATTGCCGTTGCAGTTTATTGATAACTATCGCCAAAACAGATATTATAGGGAACGGCTGTCTTTATAGGCAACTTTTCCTTTGTGGTAAAAACGCGTAAATTACCCATTACTCTACCAGTCTTTTAATTCTTGAAATGCAACCCACAGCGATAAAAACATTTAGTTCCTTGGTCTGAGGTTGGAAGGAGCATAAAATGTTACATCGGGAGGGTGTGATGTTAGCGGTTGCAATCGTGTTCTTTCCGACCGGTCTACGTTCGTCTTTTTCTTATCGGTGGCATTAGAAATGCACCAAATCCAAAAATAGATTTGCTCAGGTTAATATAACTTCAAAAAACACTATGAGATATCGTAAACTACATTGTAAAACTGGTAACTACAATGTATAAGAGCTTTAAAAACCTCATAACATAACCTAAATTACATAATATATCTTAAAAAAAGAAAACTGTTGAAAACAAAGCCAAACCAGCTGAACAATTAAATCTGCTCTTTTGGAAAAATTAATTGTAATTTATTGCTGCTATCTGTGTGTTACCTGTATAACTATTTCAGAGCTTGGCCATATGTTCAGTTTGTAAACAAAGTAAACTGAGCTTGCTCAAATGTCGATGAATAGCGCCACTGTTCCGAAACTTCAGCCCTTTACTGTACTTAAGTGACACCCTTTTTTAAAATTCTGAGACTTGTTGACAAATCTACATAAAATTCCCTTTAATTTGATACCTCAAACGTTAAAATCGGTCCAGCCGTTGTTGCAGTTGGACTGTGAAAAGAAAACCGCTTGCGTATTAATATATAGATTGGGCTATTTTTACGCGAGTTATCGTGCTTAAAGACACATAGATATAAATATATATATTTATGAAAATGAACGAATAGTGTTTTTTGCTTCTGGGGGCCCCAAAACGAAAAGTTATCATGGTCTCGGGCTTAGGTCTTACCATGAGTACTACGGTAACAGCTTCTTCCCTATAGGGGAAATTCGCTAAAACAAGCTTTATAGTTTAGTTTTTAATGAAATAAGTAATAGTCGCGAAATTTGGTTTTTACTAATCAATGATAGCAAATTTCCGCAAATGTCAATATCAAAATGTAAAATCACCATCACAAACATTGAATTTCACAAAGAAATATAGCTTTAAAAGTCTTCACATTAAACTAAACCATCAACAGTTCAGTTGATCAATTCGCAGTCAAAACATTTAAACACTTCAATACAGGGGGTGAGTAAATCACGGCACAAATTGATTGACTGACTCGTTTTGTAAGAGAGTGAGTGGCTAGGGGGCGTAGGGTATTTGTAGTCCGGGGGGGAGGCCAAGTTGTTTACACGGGTTGCCATGGCAACCTGGTGGCAACAGCAACACAAACTGTGGAACAGTAGTGTTCAGCAGTCCATGGAGATCACGTGTTGCCAGGTAGGACTCTGTAGGAGTTGTGACGATACATAATTTATGTAAAAGCTGTTAACATTTTTTACAGTAGTCTAATGATTAAATATTTGTATGTAGCGATAAAACTGGTGTTTAAAAGAGGCGAGGATGGATTTTTTTGTGAAAAAACTTTACAGAAACCAAAAGCTAGTCGGAGAATTTTTAAATAATTTCTTCTTCATTCACGTAGAAAGAGCAATTTTTAATATTTTTGATCGTATTTGCTTGATAAACGTATCAAAAGAATAAACTTAAATAATCATGATTACTATTCCTGAACTATTCCTTATGATTCGTAAATTATGGAAATCTGCTGATCATTATTGCGGTATAATTTAACACTGATTTTCATTTATATATTGTGTATATCATTTTAATAAGACTGCGCAAAGTTTAAAATTTAATTAGTTCTATATAATCAAGTAATATGGAAAACTCGACTGATAAAAGAAATTTGATAATTGCTAGCATTTACCTTATGTAGAATTGGGTTGGTTAATGGTAGAATTAGGTTTAGATAAGAATAAATAGATCAATAATTCACCAACTGTGTTATCACGGGACTCTCATTGGCATAGGGAAATAGGAAACAATGGCGTAGGCCATAGCGCAATCGTAAATTGAGGTCTATAGACTATACTGGGCGTTATGAAATTGCGATGTTCAAAATTAATTAAACAGCTGACTCCCTGCACAATCTATATTAGAAATCAGCTGTTTAAATCATTTTAAGTAAATAACAGGCGAATTTGACGATTTTTTTAAATTTATACTCCACAAAAACTACTGATTTGATTTTCTTTTACTTATCATTATTTTGAAGGGGAAGGCATAAATTTTCATTTTTAGCTAGATTTATGCAATTATCTATTATAATTTGTCTTCGATAAGAATTACTTTTCAAAATAATTTTTCTGAAAAATTACACTATTTAAAAGAATACTTTTTTAAATTGAACTTACGACTTTTAACCATTAAACACAGAGTAAAAGTTTGAGAGATGTACCTTATTATGTTCCCTAGATATATTCATTTTTGTAATGAAAAACATAAAAAATGAGCTTTTGGAGAACAGCGATTGAACGGAACCCATGCCAGTGTGATAACATTTATGTAAATGTATTTTTTTCTACAATAATGTTGAAACATGCTTTTTGTAATTTTTTTCTTGATTCTGTATTAGGATCAAGAAATTAACCAACAGCAAAAAATAAATTTCCAAAATTTATCGATTTTTACCCATTTTCAGTACCGTTTCCCTTAGAATAAGTTTCAAACTACCTGATTACTAAATCAAATAAATAAATTTCATAAAAATAATTTCATATTGTGGTGGTACAGTTTTGTCTCTGTATTATTTTTCGAACATTATAGTTTCTTAAAGGGACAATTTTCGAATCATAGATGTTCAAATTAATGAATTTCTACTGCATTCACCGGCCGCCTGGCCGCAATACCACGGTAGTGACGTGAAGTCATTGCCATGGCGATAACGTCGACGATAATTTCGGCAAAATCGACCAATCTGAACCAATTTATTATTTTTATCTACTACTAAGTTCGACGAAGAAGACATTGAATAAATTTATTTTTAGGTTTGAATCTCTCAACGGAAGAGTAAAGTTCCCGACTAAATTTGACAACTAGTTTTTGTGACCTAACGAACTCTAACATTCTAAAACAAATTGTCGGCCTTTTCCCAAATTCTGGGCAGGTGGCCCTGAAAATACCTTGTTACCTATTTCGTTATTAGCAAAACTAGTTAAGTTATTGCAGCCGTGCTTCCCACGGATCAGAGAGTATGCCTGCGAAGGAGCATTCACTACAAGCACAGAGAATACAAGACCGAAATCAACCACGATAGTCCTAGTTCTGTCGCAAACACCATCACATACCCACACAGACAGGAAAATTCCATGAGTGAATATTCATGAAAATGTGTGTTTAATGAATCGATGTGTTCTGGACCGTGCAGCCTAGCTAGGTACCGTTACCGGCTCGACAGGTCGAGGGGAAGTAGGAAACTGACTGAATGAGTACAAAGAGGTTTTTGCAAACATAAATTACATTTTGCTGTCTCTAATAATCTATTTCCACATCAGTCCGATAAAAAGTTTGGATATTAAATAGGCCTGTTTAATATCCTGTATTTTATTATCCTAGTAGGCAACTAAGGAGATTGATTTAGTTTTTACTATATACCTAATCAGGTCGACGGAGAATATATATTATCCAAAAAAATATTTCATTATGCACATATGGGAATAAAAAATATTCTCCTGCAATTATTGTAATTTTCAACTTTTGAATTAAAGATATTTTAATTTTTTTGCAAGGAGTAGAGGTGCGTTAGAACCGTACAATAGTGATTTGGCGTTGAAGTAGTAGGCCTAAGTAGTAAGCAGTAAGTAGTAGTTGTAAGTTCTTAAATCGATAAAACAGTAGTATAAAGTTTTTTATTTATTTTTTCAACAGGCACACCTTTGTACCTTTGTCAAATTGTTCTACAGTAACATAACAATAGACACAAATAAATAATTCTTTTACACATTACAGCAATCGCCTCAGCGACCACATATAGGACAAACATTTTTGTACTATGTGGTCGCTGAATCGCCTACAATACAGGAATAATTGAAATAAATAAATAAATAAATAAATAAAATGACCTTTATTTTGAAGCGGTTTTCAATAGGGTTGATTTTCAAAACAATTCAAGTCATACATACAGTAAATTTACAGTCAACCACAATAATAAATTAAACAATCTAGATTACTATTTAATTGTAAAACATAACAATGATAACTTATTCTACTTAGAAAAAAAAGATCGAAAACTTTTCTTTTAATGTTTTTGGCTCTTTCTGGACCATCCAAAAAAAGGTTCAAAAAAGTCCAAAAAATATCAACAAAGGAATGGTGGACGAATATTCCAACGTAAATCTTGTACATGTCAAATCTTCCTTCATTTGATCCTTATAGACCTTCTGATTACTCGTCATGCAAAATCGGATCGCGATTTAAAAAAAAGTATTAATAAGGCTGTTTCCAGACGGTAAAAATGTGCAAAGCATAATACTTTGAGTTTTAAAAGCAAAGGAATCTCCCTTAGTAAGGTTTTGAAAAATCTTGAGTTCCTTGGTGGCAAAACCTGTTTCTGTTTCTGATCAGTGCAGGATTTACGATCGGCGCGGCCCTAGGCCTAGATCGGTATGCGCCCCCCTGAGGCCCCTACAGCCTCGCAAAAAGTGGTGACCTTTTAAAATCGCTAACATCGTTTTCAAGCCCAATCGATCGGCCCCTTTGATCCACTTTCGGTCTAATTAGCCTAATTCGGTCTAATCATTAATGGGCCTAGTGGTAAATCCAACACTGTTTATGATTCCTCCTTGAACTTGTAAAGTAGTGTTCTTCTTCTCCAGAAACATAGTTTTTTCAATATAATCGAAAATGTGGATATTTTGCTTCCGATACCGCTCGAGCTCGAGCAAACCCGTGCGGGTTTCTTATTTACTAAAAGAACGTTATCAAGTTCCTGGAGCCCCTGTTAAAAAATTGAGCCCCGGGAACAAGTCCGATATTATTCAGGAACTTGGCTGCACTGTTTTTAATATAATCTTCAATAGTGACCACACCAAATTCTTCATGAATTTGTTTGTTACGTATAAACCACGGAGGATTTGCACACATCCTAATAACTTTGTTGAATTCTCCAGATGCTCCCTCTACGTCCGGAGCCATAGGCGGGAGGAGCTACTCTGCTGTTGCTAAGGTTAATACGATATTTTGATTATTCACTGAAAGAATTTTAACAGGTTCCTGGAGTCCCACAGGGATCCATTCTTGGGCCGATTTTATTTCTGATTTACGTAAACCATTTAAGACTCCCGTAAACCTCCCGGTAACCTCGATATTTCGCTCCCGTAAGTTTCCATATTAATGGTTCCAATACATTGAAAAAGCGATATTTCGATACAGTATTTAGTAAATAATTAATTGACAACCAGGTGTCGTGACGGTCGTCCGCGCCAGGCACGTGTGTTTAGCACCGGGTCGCGTGTCGCGTGACTTCCCGCCGTTTGCTGCTCTATGCAACTGATAATGGCGGGAATTGCGCCCCGTTCCCGAGGTTTTCGCGGACTTCCTCCATCTAGGCTGGATTCGCAGTGCTGACAACTGCAGTGGCAGTGCTCAGCTCATTGCGATGGGTATTTTTTTATTTACTGGTTTTCTAGGTTGTAAAATTTATTGTTATAACGAATAGCGATTGTTCTTTCCGCGTTGGAGGTTTGTTAATGTAAACTATTTAAAAGAGGCTGCTGGTATTTTTAGCATATACATTTTTCTTATGAAATTAGGGCAAGAAGGATGCAAACATATCATGATAAACGCTATTTTTGATAATCCATCGGCCAGGAAAAATGGGACTGAAACACTGAAACTTAACCTCCCCTACCCCACGGCCCACGGATGAAACATACTTTGTTTCATCCGTGGGGGAGGGGAGGTTAAGTTTCTGTGTTCCAATCCCATTTTCCTGGCCAACGGATCATCAAAATAACATATTAATAATTATCACAGACTAAATTCAAACAATTTTAAATGCGTAAAAGGATAATGCTGAAAACATTTTTTATTTGAATAGAGTTATTCGTGATTATCTTTTAATTTGTAGTGGGGGGCATAAGAATGAGTTCATCATATTAAAAACTGAAAATGTTATAGTGATTTGAATAACTCAACTTAACTACAAAGAAAGGATGACTCAATGAAGGTCATCAGACTCAATGATTTATGGTCGGCGGGCCCTAAGCCTCTAACTCTCTATGCGCCTCAAAAAAGTAGTGACCTTTTTTCTGGTCGGTTAATTACGTTTTCAAACCCAAGTATCCCCTCAGATCTGTGGCGTTCCCGGAAGGGCCTGATACAGGAATCCAAACAAGATATCATAATGAGATACCACGCCAATTGGCAGGAAGAATGGGAAACAGCCAACACTGGAAGATATACACATATCATCCTTCCAGATATTGAAGAGATCTCCGAGCTCCGGCACCTCAGAGAAGTCGGCCACAAGGGTATACAGCTCCTGACAGGCCATGGTGCCTTTGGGTCTTATCTGGCGAAATATGGCAAGAGGGACAACCCATATTGTGAGGTCTGCGGCGAGGAGGATACTCCATCCCACGGTGTTCTCGAGTGCCCAGCCCTTGAGGACCTGCGGGACCAGCTGACGGAATACTTCATCGACGTGGGAGAAGAACTACCATGGTCCATCAGCTCCGTGATCCGGAATAATAATTCTGCTAAAAGACTGTTTGGGACAGGCGAGAAATAAACTCAAGGAGAGACTTAAAATCTGCCATATGTACCTACATTAAAATCTGTAAAACTACAATAAATAAACAAAACAAGAAAGGAATGCTCTCAAGAGACAAGATTAAGGGGAAAAAAGAAAGGAAATGGAATGGGAAACCAAGTGATGTCCCAAGTGGGACTTGGGAAAGGAAAAGACAAAAAAATCCCCTCAGATTCACTCTGGGGTGCCTTATTTTCGTCCGTGTGCGGCCTCCTATCGCCGTGCGGCCCTGGGCCCGGGCTTTGAGGGCCTAGTGGTAAAGCCGGCACCGTAGGTCATACTAGCCTATACATTCCTACAGGAAGCTCATGTAGCCTATATTTTTAATGTAGTTAATTCATAAGCAATCGCAACACCAAACAACTACAAAACAGCTTTTTGGTAGTTGAAAATGTTTTATATTTCCTGAAAACGTGATTAATTGATAAGAGAATGGCAGTCGATACAATAATGACAGGCACACAGGCACGATTATGAGGCCATAGAGTAATGCACAGCGGGCGTCCAGAGTCGTGCAGACGATTGACACAGAGTACAGAGCCCCGTGAAATGTGTACACGGCCGAATGTATATTTAAGCAGCGAGATGGGACAGAAGGTCGATACCGGCACGCGACTGGGGACCCTCCTTGTCTTGTACACGGAAAACGGATAACTGAACCGTCCCCCTCCCCCCCACGTCAGGGAAAGGGGAACGTCTCAAACATGTCGGTAGGGTTGGTCGGATTGTCATAGTTATTTGTGTGGGAAGAGTAAGGCAGGATTCCATTGGATTAACGAATGACAGACAAATACAGGCATGTTTTTCGAGTTTTTAAAACTTGTGGGAAAAGTTCACTAAGTACAATATTATTGCATCCTGAAAAAATACTCGCGACTCCTTAAATTAACCCTGCCTATCTCAAGACCCTTTTATTCAATTTGAAATGATAAAAAATAAACTAAGTCAAAGTCGTGATCCAACTTGTCCGTTATTAATATGAATTTCTCAATGAGTTTTAGATAAAAATCAAACAATTAAAATAAATAAATAATCAGTAAATTTAAATTTGGTGAGTTTCTATGTAAGTTTAATTTGGCATTTAATGCATTTATATCATGGTATAAGTCAGGAGCTAAAATACTACGTTGTATGGTTGGAAAGTAGTCTTTAGTCCATCAGGCCCTACACTCAAGTTTACATCTTCATTGTGAGGCTGTATTGTGATCTTCAGATCCTAAACTTTTAAACTTGACGGTCTCTAATAAAAAACTATTCTTGACTATTTTACTTCATTTTATCAAAACATCATCTAAATAAGTTACAACTGTCAGAGCAAGGACAGAAACTCGTGCGTTCGAAAATTACTGTTACTCTCTTACAAAGTCCGAATATCGACAATCGTCGAAGTTACTGTCGCAACGGTATACAGGCTGTGCTAATGTTTGGAAACATAGACTACTTTTTAAATCGACTAGTGACAAGTCGATCATTTTCAAACATTGATTTTTCCAATTGCTCACACTAGTCGATTAGCTATCGCTTCAAACATCAAATTAGTCGTACAATTTAGTCGAACAAGTAAAAACCCAGTAACAATCCAATCCCTAATCAATTAAATTGCCGCCTAGTCAGTTAACAATAAAAACGATAAAATATCGACTTTTTGGAATAATCGAGAAGTCAAAACAATCGACAAGCCGACTACCCCATCACACAGGCCGTGCCGTAACGTGCTCGCGCGCTGTTCATCAGTCGTCCATTGATTGTGCGGTCCCGCTCTTGGCACGGGCATTGCGTAAACGCAACCGAACGGAGTTTTGTTTTACCTCCGGCTCCTAAATAGCGATCGGTGGGTAGTTTAAGTATCGGAATTACCGGAAGGTTATTCGGTAATTTTCGTCATTGTCGTAAACGCAACCAGACGGTCGGAGGAATTTTCTTTTGCCTCCCGTATCCTAAATAGAGACCGGTTGGTAATTTGAGTATTGGAATTACCGGAAGGTTATTCGGTAATTTTAATCATGAGGGGCCGACCATAAATCACGTCATCTAAAAGTAGGGGGGGAAGGGGCAGAATGGAAATGACGGTAGGGTGATGTACATGGGGGGAGGGAGTTGGCGCTGAGATTATGTCGTTTTTCAAATTTAGTTTAAAACTAATTTCGATTGAAAAATTGTAAACATGTCACGTAAATTCATTAAATTTAAGTTAAAAAGCTCTTAGAAAAATCATTAGAACTTTATATTCAGGACAAAACAAAGCTACATTAAATGAAGACATTTAGATACATTTAGATACATTAGTTGAAATGGCGACCTACCCAGGTAGGTATTTTAAGCCAAGTATGAATGACAGATGAGTGAATGATGATTGTGGGGCGATCTTGTAGTCTTATTACTGACTAAGGCCGACATATTCCTTAGACAGGACTGTTAATTAATAGCCCAACAGCCAATGGCAACTAATGATCAACGTAAACAGCGTCAGCGTCCACCACTACTAAAAATAGGACTACAAAGTTTAAAAATTCTAGTTTGAATCGTTGATTAATCAAATTAGCCCAAAATGGGTTTAAAAAAATTCAATGGTTTTTACTACTCATTAGAAGAAACCTCTAGTGGGGCTTACCCAAAGATTGGCGCATTACTTTATTTTAAGAGTTTGTACCTTATGACGTAATTTTTCAAAGGTGGGTGGGGTTCAGGCGGATTATGATAGTAGGAAGATTGTAGGGGGGGTCCAAAAATAGCTAAAAAGCGATGACGTAATTAATTTCTAAATTTATTCATGATTTGCCTCCTGGATTGATTTTTGACTTAAAATAACTAGGTGACTAACCTTTTCGTCTTCAATCCATAAATTTAATCAATTGGATGACTAGTTTCGGGATTCTATCCCATTATCAAATCCTTCGTCAAATAATAAAAATTAAACAACACACATCTTTGTCAGCATTAAAATCTTGACACAACACAAACACGGACAATTCACAGTACGAAATATAAACATTTAAAATTTACACGCGTGGCCGGCCACAGACACGATTCCAGACTGCGGGGTGCGAGCGTTGGTTAGCCGATGCCGACTTGATGACGTTGACCTTGGGGGAGGGGTATCAGCTGACTATCTGGTCTATTGTTCTGGAGCTCTCCAGAACAATTAAAAAATCGCCGAACGAAAAACTAAATTTTGGATCCAACATTCTGTTCGACAGAGTAGGAGAGCTCCAGAACAATAGACCAGATAGTCAGCTGATACCCCTCCCCCAAGGTCAACGTCATCAAGTCGGCATCGGCTAACCAACGCTCGCACCCCGCAGTCTGGAATCGTGTCTGTGGCCGGCCACGCGTGTAAATTTTAAATGTTTATATTTCGTACTGTGGATTGTCCGTGTTTGTGTTGTGTCAAGATTTTAATGCTGACAAAGATGTGTGTTGTTTAATTTTTATTATTTGACGAAGGATTTGATAATGGGATAGAATCCCGAAACTAGTCATCCAATTGATTAAATTTATGGATTGAAGACGAAAAGGTTAGTCACCTAGTTATTTTAATTTCTAAACGCAACCAGACCGACGGAGAGTTTTTTTTTTACCTCCAGTCTCATAAAGAGCGATCGGTAGGTGATTTGAGTATTGGAATATACCGGGAGTCTATTCGGTAATTTTCGTCATACACGCAACTAGACCGACGGAGGAGTTTTGTTTTACCTCCAGTCTCATAAATAGCGATCGGTAGGTGATTTGAGTATTGGAATATACCGGGAGTCTATTCGGTAATTTTCGTCATAAACGCAACTAGACCGACGGAGGAGTTTTGTTTTACCTCCAGTCTCATAAATAGCGATCGGTAGGTGATTTGAGTATTGGAATATACCGGGAGTCTATTCGGTAATTTTCGTCATAAACGCAACTAGACCGACGGAGGAGTTTTGTTTTACCTCCAGTCTCATAAATAGCGATCGGTAGGTGATTTGAGTATTGGAATATACCGGGAGTCTATTCGGTAATTTTCGTCATAAACGCAACTAGACCGACGGAGGAGTTTTGTTTTACCTCCAGTCTCATAAATAGCGATCGGTAGGTGATTTGAGTATTGGAATATACCGGGAGTCTATTCGGTAATTTTCGTCATACACGCAACTAGACCGACGGAGGAGTTTTGTTTTACCTCCAGTCTCATAAATAGCGATCGGTAGGTGATTTGAGTATTGGAATATACCGGGAGTCTATTCGGTAATTTTCGTCTCCTAAATAGCGATCGGTAGGTGATTTGAGTATTGGAATATACCGGGAGTCTATTCGGTAATTTTCGTCATAAACGCAACCAGACCGACGGAGGAGTTTTAATTTACCTCCGGCTCCTAAATAGCGATCGGTAGGTGATTTGAGTATTGGAATATACCGGGAGTCTATTCGGTAATTTTCGTCATAAACGCAACCAGACCGACGGAGGAGTTTTAATTTACCTCCGGCTCCTAAATAGCGATCGGTAGGTGATTTGAGTATTGGAATATACCGGGAGTCTATTCGGTAATTTTCGTCATAAACGCAACCAGACCGACGGAGGAGTTTTAATTTACCTCCGGCTCCTAAATAGCGATCGGTAGGTGATTTGAGTATTGGAATATACCGGGAGTCTATTCGGTAATTTTCGTCATAAACGCAACCTGACCGACGGAGGAGTTTTAATTTACCTCCGGCTCCTAAATAGCGATCGGTAGGTGATTTGAGTATTGGAATATACCGGGAGTCTATTCGGTAATTTTCGTCATAAACGCAACCAGACCGACGGAGGAGTTTTAATTTACCTCCGGCTCCTAAATAGCGATCGGTAGGTGATTTGAGTATTGGAATATACCGGGAGTCTATTCGGTAATTTTCGTCATACACGCAACTAGACCGACGGAGGAGTTTTAATTTACCTCCGGCTCCTAAATAGCGATCGGTAGGTGATTTGAGTATTGGAATATACCGGGAGTCTATTCGGTAATTTTCGTCATACACGCAACTAGACCGACGGAGGAGTTTTAATTTACCTCCGGCTCCTAAATAGCGATCGGTTGGTGATTTGAGTATTGGAATATACCGGGAGTCTATTCGGTAATTTTCGTCATACACGCAACTAGACCGACGGAGGAGTTTTAATTTACCTCCGGCTCCTAAATAGCGATCGGTTGGTGATTTGAGTATTGGAATATACCGGGAGTCTATTCGGTAATTTTCGTCATACACGCAACTAGACCGACGGAGGAGTTTTAATTTACCTTCGGCTCCTAAATAGCGATCGGCGAGTAATTTAAATATTGCAATTACCCGAAGGTTATTCAGTAATTTTCGTCATCAACGCAATCAGACCGTCAGAGAGTTTTTGTTTTACCTCTGGCTCCTTAACAGCGATCGGTTGGTGATTTGAGTATTGGAATATACCGGGAGTCTATTCGGTAATTTTCGTCATACACGCAACTAGACCGACGGAGGAGTTTTAATTTACCTCCGACTCCTAAATAGCGATCGGCGAGTAGTTTAAATATCGCAATTACCCGAAGGTTATTCGGTAATTTTCGTCATCAACGCAATCAGACCGTCAGCGAGTTTTTGTTTTACCTCTGGCTCCTTAACAGTGATCGGTAGGTGATTTGAGTATTGGAATATACCGGGAGTCTATTCGGTAATTTTCGTCATACACGCAACTAGACCGACGGAGGAGTTTTAATTTACCTCCGGCTCCTAAATAGCGATCGGCGAGTAGTTTAAATATCGGAATTACCCGAAGGTTATTCGGTAATTTTCGTCATCAACGCAATCAGACCGTCAGAGAGTTTTTGTTTTACCTATGGATCCTTAACAGCGATCGGTTGGTGATTTGAGTATTGGAATATACCGGGAGTCTATTTGGTAATTTTCGTCATCAACGCAATCAGACCGTCAGAGAGTTTTTGTTTTACCTCTGGCTCCTTAACAGCGATCGGTTGGTGATTTGAGTATTGGAATATACCGGGAGTCTATTCGGTAATTTTCGTCATACACGCAACTAGACCGACGAAGAAGTTTTCTTTTCCTCCGGCTCCTAAATAGCGATCGGTAGGTGATTTGAGTATTGGAATATACCGGGAGTCTAATCGGTAATTTTCGTCATGAACGCATCCAGACCGTCGGAGTTTTGTTATAACTCCGCCTTCTGAATAGCGATCGGTAAGTAGTTTGAGTATTGGAATTACCAAAAGGTTATCTATATACATAAAGGAGAAGGGGTTTTCTATCGGACAGCAAATCTCCAAAACTATAAGACCTAAACAGTTGAAATTTGGCACATGTGCTCCCCTTGGGTCTTAGATGCACACTAAGAAACGGTTTTACAAATTTCCCAAAGGGTTTTGCCCTATGGTACTTCAAAGTTTTAATGTTAAATTATAGGGAAGGATATAAGGTTGTCATGGCAACCGTAAGAAGTCTGACAAATTAAATCCTAAAAAAAGACAGGGGAAGTTTTTATGTTTCCCACGGGTGAAACCGTGTTGATCAGCTAGTTCGTTATAAACGCAACCAGACCGTCGGGGGATTTTTGTTTTACCTCCAGTCTCTTCTAAGTAGATGTCGGTAGGAAGTTAGTTACTACACTCTATATCACAAAACGAGACATAATTCAAAATGAAAACATGATAAAATTTTGTGGCGAGAATTATCGTCTTTTACTCTTTAATATTTTGGAGCTACTGCACAGTCAAGTTTACATGAGAGTTATGGTAACTGATTACAGAGTGGTATGACGGGGTGACTGCAGTCTTGCAGTAGCTTCCCTCTTCCGCGGAAATAATTTGACTATCGCATGTCGAGCCCTGCATCTGTCCGCCTCGACCTGTCAAACTACTGATTGTTTGCCACTGCCGACTGCTTCAAGTAGCAGACTGGATTTCGATTAAGTATTAATCTGACATTGTAAAGGATTGAATAAGCGATTTTATTTAATTTCTCATTCAAATATCATAAATGAATAAAAGATAAAAAACTAAATCTGAAAGTTGAAAAACCAAAAATGGCGCTCGCTTTTAACTGATAGTCCTTTTGGCAGTTTCTTTCATGTATAAAAGAGAGAATAGTGTCTTTATTGTTGAAAGCGTTATCTCACTATATAAACTGGTTTTCAGATTCAACTTTTGTCAACTCGTAAACTATTTACGTGCTGCTGCTATACATACACGTCACGTCACATCACGTCCATTTACGGCCAATTCGGTGATTCCGGAAGGGGTGCTATACATATTAGCATCGATTCGCAACGAGTCGCATCAATTCGCATGTACTAATTTCTAGAGCCGAATGACCGAATGGACGTCGGTGGATGCTATACATACACGTCACGTCGCATCGCGTCGCGTCCCCATTCGGCCGATTCGGCCATGTATGCTCTTCAGACCTTTCAAGTCGGGCCGTGACGTGACGTGACGTGTATGTATAGCAGGTTCCATTTGATTACACAGGTTTCATTCACCTCGAAAATGGACGAGACGTGACGTGTTTTTATAGCCTCCCCTTCCAGTCTTGTGCTTGAATGAATAATTAACAATAATGCAAATTCCAGAAACAAAATAAAAACTAAGTTACTTCGTCATGATATGAAAACAATATATTTATATAATTTCTTATAAGTATTCAATCTATTTTGGTGCGTTACAAAAGGAATGGAATCGTACAAGGCAGGTGCGAAAACTATCTCAATTCGTGGCTTACTCCAGGTAGATGTAACTGGTCATGACGAGAGCTGTGATCTGAGGCGTTCCGCCGCGCTGGCGCCGTTGGCAACCTAACAAAAAGGCCTCCCCAAGGTTAAATAAGGCTCTATAAATGAAGTATAATAGGACTAACCAAGGCCACATTTGGACTAACCCTCATAAATTACGGTAATTTCAAGTTAGTATTTTGGTATCCTCAAGAGTCTGGTTCACTTTAACACGCACAATGAACAAAATTTACCCATTTAGGGAATACTCAGTATTGTTGTCTTGTGAAAACAAAGAGGTGATATAGTCCTAAACGACATGCAATTTTGTTACGCATTTATTTGTGGGATAATGATACATTGTCCCAACAAATAAATGCACACAAATACAATGTCCCAACACATATCTTTATATTGCCCTGCATACGCTGAGGCCAGTGCAAGAAAGATTGCAGATGTCTCCAAGCGGTATATACATTCAGATGCCTCTTGATCTTGAAGGAAACTTTATTAGTCGATAAATGTCATTTACGGAAAAATTTACCTCGTTACCTCCATGAATTGGAAAAAATGCTAGGACTCTGAGCTGATGTATAAACAAGTACTTTTACTAAGGAATGAAAGCCCCAGCATTGCCAGCTAGGCATGTCTCCCTAGGGATATTGTGCAGCTTACGGAAAGTAGGGTTTGTCTGTTTGTCAGGGTTGGATAGGTATGATACGGTCAGTCAGCCTCGCCCCTGAAAGAATAGAGATTGATTTCCAACCCATCCTCCAGGCTCTTCCGGGGACGACTCACCCTCTAACCCGAAACCACCCAAGCATCCCCAGACAAGGACCTCCACCTGGGAGCTCTCCTTGTTGGGAAGAGTCTCACCCAGTCGGATTGCCCTCGAGACTAGCTTAGAAGTTTGTCGAATAAGGCTCCCTCATCACCTCCCAGATAGGCAAGCCAGGACGATCCACAGCTCCCTCTAGAGTTCAGACCTGACTGGGTATCCAAGCTCAGCTAGGAATCAAAGTTCCCAGAGATACAAGGAGGAACCAATGTGAACAGGAAACTGTTAAATCCCGACAGCCAACAGACTTACCAGAACAATGACAGTTTTGAACTACTGCAGCCTTCGTGTTGGTATAGGTCAGTCAGAGAGCCTACTTTCACTGTATAACTTATTTTATAGAGTCTTTGGATTGTAAATTGTGATTCAGGCTGCATTACTGTTATCCGAGTCTGTCAGTAAGAGAAATAACGAATAAGAATTTCTTACCATCATCACATGATCTTCCAGACAAAACATCCCAAAACACCTGACCTCCAAAACAAAACAAAACGAAACAAAACAAAACAACAAAACAAACCTAGGTTACAAACACGTCCCAAAATCCACAGCCAAATTTCCCCCCAGAAACACACAAAAACATTACAAACCTCGACCCTCCAACACAAATGTTGCAAAGTATAGCGTCCTACTTCGCCAAGGCGTTGCAGCGAACCGCGCTGACCGGCCAGGCCCGCCGACCGGGGTTCCCCACCTACAGACAAGTCCTGCATGGAGGCTTCGGTGCCGCCGGGGGCCGCTACCAGCTGGAGATGAACACGTATCCTTTCAAGGAGGAAGACATCAGCGTCAAGGTGACTTTTTTCCTGTTTTCTTGCTTTCCCGGGTTTCTAGTTAACGCCACACCTCGATGTGCTTTCCTCTATCTTTCTATGACTTCTTTTTTCGGGTATTTCTATCTTTTTGATTTTGTTTTAAGGCAAACGCACCAGTGGCCGACACTGTTCCGATGCCTGACGGTCTGAATTCATTCTTTAACGCGGTTCCTTTGTAATATTTATTTTACATAAGATTCAATTTTTAGAGAAAATATATTCATTCTTAGTATTTTTTACAACAAAATCAGTGCACACAAAATTTGGTTGTTTTAAGTCTTCACTGGCTGAAAACATCGCTTTTAGCAGTTCTCCTCAACAGAATAGTTATAAGGAGACAAAGTTTGGTTTTCGTAACTTTAGCTGTATATAGTATAGATGATTAGGTTGAAAATTTCATACAATTTCATCTTTGTGATTATTTTTTCGCTAACAATTTACGCTTTAATAATAGTGGGTTTACAATTATATTACTGTCAGGAACTAGAACATGGAACTTGGAACTAAAATTAATAATTAATGATTAAGGTTATTAAGTGTACGTACTTTCTTCAACTCTTTGTTTTACATTCATGGTTGGTGATGGTGATTATTTTATGTTTTGATTTTTACGGAAATTAGCCATCACCGAATGTAAAAACAAGTTTCACGACGTTTCGAGATCTGGAATCTGATCCCGTCTTTCGTCTTCAGGTGGAAAAGAACCTAGAACATAACAAGATTAGTAACAAATGACCAGGAGTTACTAAAACTGCTTAGCTAAGGCAGCCAAGCAGCCTTAGCTCTTGTTGCGTGTGGACGTGCTCTCTCCTGATTGGTGATTCTTGATACTTGTGATACAGTTCGCGCATTACATCTCCGGCTATGACAGAGTCAGCTGGTGGCATAGCGCGGGGGGGAGAGGGAGTACTTTTCTGAAAACATTATTCTACAGTTCCGCTGTTTGTCAAACGCTGTGTTTACCAAAATCATATGTTTAAAATAGCATTTGATACGGTTACAACCTAGTACGAGACAAGACTAGTTGTAGTAACGTACTAGTCTTAGCCGGAGATATATAGTGCGCGAACTGTATCTGTGATATATTGTGCTTTTTGTTTGTTTTCAGCGCAGTCTTTTTGTGACTCCTTTTACAGTTTTCTGTTGTAGCTATGCTTTTTTGTCCAGGTTATCCTGGCTTTTTGTTACTAATCTTGTTATGTTCTAGCTTAGACCTCCCATTCTTATGACCCAACTGTAGCTAGTCTTGGGTGACCCAGATGAGGTCCCAGAGGACCCAAAATTGTGGCATCAGTACACTCTGTTGGTGATTCACTATAACTTGGAGTTATTTCGGGTCACACAAAACCTGGTACACATTTGATAATGCGATGGAATGCCAGCTTCAGATTCACAAGTCAATGGTTCTAGGTTCTTTCTCACCTGATTCCAAATCCTTAAACGTCGTAAAAATCGATTTTACTACAACACTGATGGCAAATGTCCGCGCAAAAATCAAAATCAAAACATTTCTTCAACTCGCACCCTGTTTACCTTATTTCATAAATTAGCAAATTTTATTGATTTATTTTATTATTTTTTAGGTGACTCCCGGTCAGATCCTGGTGGAGGGCAGGATGGAGGACCGGGTGGGCGAGGACTTCATGATGTACGTGTTCTCCAAGAAGTGCCCGACGCCGGCGGAGGTGGACGTCCGGTCGGTGGAGTACAAGTTTCAGGGCGACCGGCTGGTGCTCACGGCGCGCACCAATAAGTAGTGGAAGCGAACCGGAAAAGAAGAAGAAAAATAAGTAGTGTGGTTGTGACGTTTTGTATTTATGGGTAATAAATAATTTGGAATGTTTTGTGTTTTGTCTTACGTCCTTCGGTCATTTTGCGAGTGCGTGTTTGGAACTCCAAAACGATTGAGGACTAGTTTTTTAATACCCCTGTGCTGTTTTTAATACAGTTAATTTTTCCCTAATTTGGGCGACGGAGTACTTTACCCTATTAACAAATTAAGAATAGTTACTTGTGTGTTAAGTGATTAAGTACAACTCTGTTTCACGAGGAATTAACTATCTAACAAACACGGTTTATTTATTAGCGCGTGCATCTGAGTAGCTGCAACCATTCATGCACCAGCGATCACCGATTGTCGCAACTTCCCACATGTTTAATTACTGACGTTTTCACAGCTGATTGTCGTTGATGTTATTCTTATTTAATTATTCATGTCACTAAATCTAAACTCACTAAAAACTAACATGTCACTAAACTAATCACTTTACTCCCGGGACACAAATCATTATTTTACTCACACATATCAAGGTGAAAAAATCGCCTAATCATAGAGCAGGTGGAGGAAACAGCTAGTCATTTATGTAACAAGTGCGCAAAGTGCCGCTTTTCTGCACTCGAGAGAAATGATTACGCACGAGTTGCAGGCAAGTGCGGAATAGTTTCTCTTCAGTGCAGAAAAGTCAACGCACGAGTTGCATATTAAATTTTTCCTACGTCTGCAAATAATATTCAAAAAAGCCTCGTAAAATTCCATTTACGTTGTCCTTTCCTTTCGAAATCAAAGGCGAACACGATCTATCGATATTTATAGAGCGAGAGCCCATAACCGCCAGACCTTCGTTATTTTATAAAAGCTACAAGTTTCTCTGAGCAATGTTTTGAATACAAGTAACAAGAATCAGCAATTATGAAATTTGGCTAGTGGTTGTTGTGGCTGATATTCACCGATTCATATCATTGCAAGCCTAGAAAGTACTGAAACAGCTGGTAACTTCCATTTAAAATACAGGGAAGTGAACAGCTGTTAAAGTAATATTGAAGCTTGCAATGGTATGATGTAGAGAATATAAATAGCTCATTCCTTTAAGGAAATTCGCTAAAATGTAAAAAAAACTGAGCTTAAGTATAATGTTTGGTTCTTAAATGATTTCCACTTGTAAATTTTGGTAATTCTACTCTCTTAATGGTAACTTTCAAAGATATATTAGCAAATATACCTCAGATTTCCAGACTTGTCTGGCGAGATGTTAAAACCGTCGGAACTGTCTGGCTACCGAGGAAACATCTTTTTATGTTCCCTCATGTAACATACATAGAATTCAGGTTTTATACTATAACGTTAGTATGAGTACCCTTCGTAAAAAGTTTAAAGATGTCTGAAAAAAACAGGTTGTAACAGCGCTAAATGTCTGGCAGGGAATGAAATTATTTGTAATATTAGTCAAAAAAAAAATAAGCAGGAGCTAATTCAAATTCGTTCGCATTTTCTCTGAGTCACACCATTGCAAGCTTCAACATTACTAAAACAGCTGTTCACTTCCTTGTATTTAAAATAGAAGTTACAAGCTGTTTAAGTAATTTTGAAGCTTGCAATGATATGAATCTGTGAATATTAGCCAAAGCAACCACTAGCCAAACTCCATAGTTGCTGATTCTTGTTACCTGTCCTCGGAACAGTGCTCAGAGAAACTTTCAGCTTTTATAAAATAACGAAGGTCTGGCGGTCATGGGCTCTTGGACTATTACCAGGACTTGCCATCTCTATCGAAAAAAATTAGCAGATGACCAGCTGGTTACAGTCAGTATTGTCAACATAATTCATGGACAAACAACGTTGCTTGGCTAATAAATGCATATTATTTCTGACTTTTTTGTGTTCTTAAGTTTGAAACACTGGAGTATGCAAAGAAAATCGAGTGTGCGCAAAGTGAAATGAATACGGGAATCACCTTATTTATTATTGCAGATGAGAGAAAAATGTTGTGTGTATTTTGAGAGTAAAGTATATTAACATCGCATATTAGACGCCGACCACCAGTAGTAAAAGGGTATTTAAAGGCGAATATGAGTGTATATTGTCTCCCTCGTGAAAATAGCCGCCCGAGCTTTACTCGTGAGACAATGTACTTTACTCACTCAACATACAAATAAATATTTCGTATTTACTTGTGTTTGCCATATGTATTAATAAGGTTAATTAAACAGTTACAAGTTAAAAAGAAAACACAGCACACACTTTTCAGAGATATTTTATCATATTTCGGGACCTAAATAGATAAGAGAATGTTTAATTATGCAAACATTAAGGGAAAGAAAAGTTTTAAGAACGATTGTTAGGGGATCGATAGCCACAAACCTTCAGTATCGGCGAACTGTCAGGGTATTGATGATGTCGTCACTGCTTGTTGGCAAACTGTCACACGGTGCTTAGTCATCACCGCTTGTTGGCAAACTATTATTAAGGTATTTTGACACTTGACAGAGACGAAAGTTTGTATAAATTTGTCCATCGAGGTGGTTTGTTTCTATGTATAGTTTATTTGATTTGTGGGTTACAGACCACCGCCCCTTCAAAGTTTGCAATGTGCAAAGCCTTGAATGTTTCAGCAAAGAAGAACACATACATTTTCCCAATAAGTTAACAAAATTCCCACTGTTAAGCTTAGTAAGTGGACACTACACCTAATTTAAAATGTCTTGGGAGGTGATATCCCATAACATGACATAAACCGCACAATTAACCATATGAAACGTAAACACAGCAAAAGTAGTATTACAGTAGGCTATACCATTTCAACTTTGCTTTAAAATATTGTTATTGGCAGAGCGTCGCCGGATTTTCCTTTAATATTGTAACACCCATCAGTCATAGCTGAGTGGGAAGAGTACTGCCACCCTAAAGTCCCGGGTTCAATTCCCAATTAGGGCACATAACAATTAATTAGTCTTGTCATCGCGCGTCGTAAAGCATGTTAAGCCGTTGGTCCTGGCTACTGGTCGATAGGTCATGTCAGAGGCACCTGAAGACTCTGTTACCAGGCCTTGGCCAGAGTTACACGGAATTGTTATTATTAATGGAATCTACTTGTCAATTTGCGGTCCAATACAAAATATAACGGCAGGTCCGATTCCAAAATAACGGTTAGGATTATTTTAATTCATCGGACGGTTCTGTTCGAAATAAATATATAAAATTTAACATATTTAATTATGACTAGAGGCTTGAAGAGGCTAATAGCCCCTAAGCATAATCCTTCTTTACTATAGTACAAAATACCTTCTTAGAAAAATAGGCTTTTGGATCCATAAAATTGCAATTTCAGTATTTTCCCCGAGTCCCTGAGATGGAGACCTTCAGTTTCAGCCCCCCCCCATCATCTTCCAACCTTCCAAACGCCCACAATTTCTTCGCAAAAATTTCGCTTACGCAATTATACATATATATGTACAGATCATTTGATATTAAGTCTGCATCGTTATAACACAAACTAAACAAACGTACTTAACTTTTTATAATTTTAAATTATGAAAAACTCAAACCCTTAATTATTATAAAATCAGAAAATCTTAAATTTAAAACATTTTTTGTTATAGTTCATTTAACGTGCATAGTTAGCTGCATTTTGAAACAAATCCCACATGTCAATATCTACCATATGGCTTTGAATCAAGCATTAGCACCACATGTTTAATGTAAACAAAGCCGACGTTTTTCAATCCCAATACATTTTTAATGGAATATATTTTTCGTTACTTCTCATTTTCTGGTATATTTGGACATAATCTGCTATTTTTCCCGACCCCCTGGGGCCGAGACCTTTCATTTGAGCCATCTCCTGTCATCCTGCGAGCTCGCAAACTCTCACAACTTTGATTTAAAAAAATGGCTTACAGAATTAATAAAATTTCAATCACTACGGTAATCATTCTTAGTCATTCTTAATCATGGTAAACCTCCACTTACCTTACCTACCCAGACACCTCAACCACCGCGACTCTTGACAAGCACTACAGGACAACACTGCGGGGCGGCGATGGTCTGGCGTGATTGGGAGCCGCCCAGCATTGGACAGATAATGGACCACAAGATTGATTCGCACATTACAACTGGCTTTGTCGCAATCGCCGTTAAAATGATTTTGTTGTAAATATAAACTATTGGCATTGACTTTGGATCTGAAGCTATTGGTCTATTCGACGTAGAACCACTTAACAACTGCCTTAACTGACATAATCGCCATTAAAACCACATATCATAAACACAAACCATTCGTCCATGCGTCGTCCAGCCACTTTCAAACCACCTTAACTGCCTTATTCGACAATAAAAAGAAACTATCATAACTAAACATAAGCCACTGATCTATTTTCTCGTCGGATTTATTAAAAAGTTTTTGATAAATTAGTACATTTTTCCATCGAATTAGAACACAGTTTGAAGAGAGTTCATTTATTTGTGCATTCATACAATTATAAAAATTAGTTACAGTAATGTTAAACTTGATAGCCGATATCAAAATAGGCTTGTTAACTCATTAAAGACATTTAATTCTTCTTTTCATTAAATTTCTAATGCCAGGAAGGTCCGCTGCGGGGGTGAGCCACAGTGGTGACTGATGTTCTCCTGTATTTCCAGGAAGGTTCGATACGGGGGTGAGCCACAGTGGTGCCTGTTCTCCTGTGTTTCCAGGAAGGTTCAATGCGGGGGTGAGCCACAGTGGTGCCTGATGTTCTCCTGTGTTTCCTGGAAGGTTCAATGCGGGGGTGAGCCACAGTGGTGCCTGATGTTCTCCTGTGTTTCCAGGAAGGTTCAATGCGGGGGTGAGCCACACTGGTGCCTGATGTTCTCCTGTGTTTCCAGGAAGGTTCAATGCGGGGGTGAGCCACAGTGGTGCCTGATGTTCTCCTGTGTTTCCAGGAAGGTTCAATGCGGGGGTGAGCCACACTGGTGCCTGATGTTCTCCTGTGTTTCCAGGAAGGTTCAATGCGGGGATGAGCCACATTGGTGCCTGATGTTCTCCTGTGTGTCCAGGAAGGTTCAATGCGGGGGTGAGCCACATTGGTGCCTGATGTTCTCCTGTGTTTCCAGGAAGGTTCAATGCGGGGGTGAGCCACACTGGTGCCTGATTTTTTCCTGTGTTTCCAGGAAGGCTCAATGCTGGGGTGAGCCACATTGGTGCCTGATGTTCTCCTGTGTTTCCAGGAAGGTTCAATGCTGGGGTGAGCCACAGTGGTGCCTGATGTTCTCCTGTGTTTCCAGGAAGGTTCAATACGGGGGTGAGACACATTGGTGCCTGTTCTCCTGTGTTTCCAGGAAGGTTCAATGCGGGAGTGAGCCACATTGGTGCCTGATGTTCTCCTGTGTTTCCAGGAAGGTTCAATGCGGGGGTGAGCCACACTGGTGCCTGATGTTCTCCTGTGTTTCCAGGAAGGTTCAATAGGGGGTTAGCCACACTGGTGCCTGATGTTCTCCTGTGTTTCCAGGAAGGTTCAATGCGGGGGTGAGCCACATTGGTGCCTGATGTTCTCCTGTGTTTCCAGGAAGGTTCAATGCGGGGGTGAGCCACATTGGTGCCTGATGTTCTCCTGTGTTTCCAGGAAGGTCCGCTGCGGGGGTGAGCCACAGTGGTGACTGATGTTCTCCTGTATTTACAGGAAGGTTCGATACGGGGGTGAGCCACAGTGGTGCCTGTTCTCCTGTGTTTCCAGGAAGGTTCAATGCGGGGGTGAGCCACATTGGTGCCTGATGTTCTCCTGTGTTTCCAGGAAGGTTCAATGCGGGGGTGAGCCACAGTAGTGCCTGATGTTCTCCTGTGTTTCCAGGAAGGTTCAATGCGGGGGTGAGCCACACTGGTGCCTGATGTTCTCCTGTGTTTCCAGGAAGGTTCAATGCGGGGGTGAGCCACATTGGTGCCTGATGTTCTCCTGTGTGTCCAGGAAGGTTCAATGCGGGGGTGAGCCACATTGGTGCCTGATGTTCTCCTGTGTTTCCAGGAAGGTTCAATGCGGGGGTGAGCCACACTGGTGCCTGATTTTCTCCTGTGTTTCCAGGAAGGCTCAATGCTGGGGTGAGCCACATTGGTGCCTGATGTTCTCCTGTGTTTCCAGGAAGGTTCAATGCTGGGGTGAGCCACAGTGGTGCCTGATGTTCTCCTGTGTTTCCAGGAAGGTTCAATACGGGGGTGAGACACATTGGTGCCTGTTCTCCTGTGTTTCCAGGAAGGTTCAATGCGGGAGTGAGCCACATTGGTGCCTGATGTTCTCCTGTGTTTCCAGGAAGGTTCAATGCGGGGGTGAGCCACACTGGTGCCTGATGTTCTCCTGTGTTTCCAGGAAGGTTCAATAGGGGGTTAGCCACACTGGTGCCTGATGTTCTCCTGTGTTTCCAGGAAGGTTCAATGCGGGGGTGAGCCACATTGGTGCCTGATGTTCTCCTGTGTTTCCAGGAAGGTTCAATGCGGGGGTGAGCCACATTGGTGCCTGATGTTCTCCTGTGTTTCCAGGAAGGTTCAATGCGGGGGTGAGCCACATTGGTGCCTGATGTTCTCCTGTGTTTCCAGGAAGGTTCAATGCGGGGGTGAGCCACACTGGTGCCTGATGTTCTCCTGTGTTTCCAGGAAGGTTCAATGCGGGGGTGAGCCACATTGGTGCCTGATGTTCTCCTGTGTTTCCAGGAAGGTTCAATGCGGGGGTGAGCCACACTAGTGCCTGATGTTCTCCTGTGTTTCCAGGAAGGTTCAATGCGGGGGTGAGCCACATTGGTGCCTGATGTTCTCCTGTGTTTCCAGGAAGGTTCAATGCGGGGGTGAGCCACATTGGTGCCTGATGTTCTCCTGTGTTTCCAGGAAGGTTCAATGCGGGGGTGAGCCACACTGGTGCCTGATGTTCTCCTGTGATTCAAGGAAGGTTCAATGCGGGGGTGAGCCACAGTGGTGCCTGATGTTCTCCTGTGTTTCCAGGAAGGGTCAATGCGGGGGTGAGCCACAGTGGTACCTGATGTTCTCCTGTGTTTCCACGAAGGTTAGATGCTAGAGTGATGTTTCTTTGTATTCCCTATTTCTTTGTATTTTCAGGAGGGTTCGATGCGCGGGTGAGCCACAGGGGTGCGAGGTGATGCCTGATGGTTCGGTGGTCTGGGGGCCTCCTAGTGGCCGTATGGTTGCTGCTGGACACCACGACAGCGGGCTTCTCGTGTCTCAGCAACCCCTGCTTGTATGGGATCTGCATGGATGACCTTAATAGGTACGGTTACACACAGTAAGTCCATTTCGGAGATTATTAGATTAAGAAAAGCTAACCAAAGTTGAATATTTTTTAGATTTATTCATGAAGAACTGAACAGGATGGATAGTCTCCTGATATTATAACTTCTTAAAATCTTTCATTTACAGTATACATTTTGGAATCCTCTGACGTTATATAAACTACTTCAGACTAGTAGTTAATACTAGAGGTCGACAGTGTATAAAGTAAATATAAAATTTCATCGTATTAGTAGGTCTGTCGGGCTGGCTAGGAGAACTGACTTGCAATTCATCTTGATTTCTCCTCGTCTTCTGGGGAATTAATTCTTTAAATTGGACACCCAATCAGGTTTGATACCTGAAGAGAGTAATGAATCCTCCCAGCTTTTCCTTCTGGGAAGAGAAGGGACCTTTTCCTGACAAACCCTGGCTGATCTGGAGGGAACACCACCCTGGGCAGTTCTCTGTCCTCTCCAACCATGGAGGGTCCAAGGGCGACAATCATTGTCTTGGGTATCCTTGTCAGGTCAGAGGAAAAGTCAACCCTTTAGTATGAGCCCAGAGGATGGTTGTAAACGTTTTTATTCTTTCGGCATTCTATTGCCGAAGGAATAAAGCCGAGCATTCTATTGCCGAGTTATAGAAAGTATTACTGACCTTTCTTGCACCAAAGCAGAACAATATAAAGGAAAACGCGTCTCTTGGCCAGTAAATCTAGAATTTTTAAAACTTCATATTCAATAGCATTTAAATAAAACCTGCTTGTTTAATTCATACCTTATTATCAGGAAAGCTATAGGATGAAGGTATAGGATAGAGATGTAAAAATGTTAAATACCTACCTGTCAGTCAGCCTCGTGATTCTTGACATTCCTTTGGACGGATTACGCGTTTTAGCCAGTTGAACTTGCCTCTTGAGATCCTCAACTTGCCGATACACATAATCTGTCCATAGGATTGTCAAGAATACGAAGCTGAAACAGATATTTAGCCTTATCATTTCGTCAATACATGTGATTCAGAAAAAAATCAGCAATATGGAGCTATGTAGACTTACACGGTCCGAAGATACATCCTTGCCCAGAAACCCTATGCAATAAGAAGATAGTTTAGTGCTCCAGTTCACACTAAACGACAGTTTGTTTCTGTCCCAGTTCGTTCACATGCTACTGCATCGACGGCTACACGGGTGTGCACTGCCAGACCAACTGGGACGAGTGTTGGTCCTCGCCATGCCTCAATGGCGGCGTGTGCCACGACGGCGTCGCCACCTACAACTGCTCTTGTCCCGAGGGGTTCGTCGGTACGTCCTGTGTTTCCTTTGTTCAAAATTCATTTTTGGTTATGGGATTTTATGTTTAGATTTAGATTTTGGTGGACATTTGCCATTACGAATTAGTAACACAAGTTTGCCAATGTTTCTGGATCCTAAATCTGACCAAGACGAGATCAGATTCCAGATACCGAAATGTCAAAAATCAAAATCAAAACTAACTGTGTCTATTTGTTTGAATCTTGAACGGCTTTGTTCTGGGAGCCAATTAGATCCTTAAAAAGCCTTTAAGTAATTTTCTTCTCAACCATTCCATTTAGAATGATTTCTTTACAATTATTTTTCCATTTTCTGTCACTAAAAGTATTATAACAATAGATCAACATTATCCTAAGTGTGAACTATTCAACGTCCCACCTCAGGGCAGCAGCTTGTTATTTAAAATTTACAATTTCTTCCAGCGCTTTCAGCTGGCTTCTTCAAAATAGCCTTTTTCATGAAAAACAATTTCTTCTTAAAATGCCCATGAGAATTGGCCTTGCCGATTCGAATGCCAGGGTCTTATTACTTAGAGAAGACCGCACTCCAGCACAGTAGCCCTGGACCAAACAATTGTAGAACCGATTTTCTTTTAGGTAAACGCTTAAGTTTCTTAGTTTAAAAAGTTGTTGATTTCTATAATTCAGTTGTTTCAGATCCTTGGGTAGACAGACATTTTTAAATCGTAAAATTTAAGATGGAAGGTTATTTGAACTAGATTTGATAGCTGATTTAAATTAAAAGCAGCAACTGGATTTCTTCTTTGCAGGAGAGATGTGTGAGGAGAACGTGGACGAATGCAGTTCCAACCCCTGCCACAACAACGCCACTTGCGTGGACGCAGCTAACGGCTACTCCTGCCAGTGTGCTCCCGGGTATTCAGGTAAGGCAAACGCTATTCACCTTGGCTCCTCCTTGTACCCAAGGGAAATTAATTCTTACCTAATCATGTTTTTCCCTGAAGCGAGCAGTGGAGCATCCTGGCTTTTCCTCCTGGGAGATGTGTATCTTAAGTGAGCGCTATTCTCAGGATACTTTAACTGAGAACATTTTCTACAAAACCGAGGAATTTTGTGACAATTAATGAAATCCCTGGATCAGCTAAAACATTAGATTGGAATCATATGAGGTCCCAATTTTGTTGCTGCCTTTAGAGTCGTCTTACAAAGGCTAGAAGAGGAAAGGATAATGTAAAGCAGAAGTAGATCTGATCACTAAGGTCCCTTACATGAAGCGGTTTTGATGCAGCTGCTGCCATGTGACAAGAGTCTTGCGATTCGGTGTTGTATGTAAACTTATGGGTGATTTCGCAGGGCGAGGCGGCATGCCAAATGGTAATTTCGTATATGATCCTCGTGCTAAACTGCTTCGGCAGCAGGTCGCACGGTCCCTTGTCATACAGCAGCAGCTGCGTCAAAAGTGACTTCCGTGAAAGGGACCTGTAAGCTAGGAGAGCTATTGCAGAGAAAAATCAGCAAAGTAGTTGATTAACAAAACATTAAACCGATCTCACATAATTTTGACAAAATTTTTTCAGAACAGACATGCTTTTTAACAGCTCATCCTTCAATCTAATATCCTTAAACAAAATTAGAAACTGAGCATACTTAATTAATTTTACGACTATCTCACTTTCCCAAATTCAATAACGGCTGAAATTGAAAAGTAAACAGTGAGTCCAAGCTGTTGTTATTTCTCCAGGCACGTATTGTGAGGTGGACATCGCAGTGTGCAACAGTACAGAGGACGTTCGCTGCCACAACGGCGGCGTGTGTGTGGAGGGTCCGGGCATCTCCTTCTCATGCTTCTGTACACCAGGTTTGTAGGTCTTGATACGTTGCACAAATTGACATCGAGAGTCTAAAGAACGGAGTGTCTGAGGTAAAAATACAACTGTGGAACTGATTTAATCGAGAACTCTTGAGTCTACAGCTCAACTTATTACAAGGCACGGTTATGAGATACAGTATGTCCCACAATAATCCTAGATATGTCTCTCTATTTAGAATATTTGTATCTGTAGAAGTTATAAGTTGGAAAATAAAATAGGAGAAACGTGGTAAATACAACTTAAGAATCCATGAGGTAACTTTAAGAAACCAACCAAAAGACCTGTAGACAAAGATATAAATAATAAATAGGCAATTAATTTTTATATTTCCCACTAAATCCAACCGTATAGTATTTTTGTACAACATTTCAATACATTATTCATGAAACTTGGTCAATATGATCCATCCTGATCTATATTGCCTGTAAAAAAATCCTTACTGCCTGGATGTACTCTGAATTAGTGAGCCTTCTACAAAAAAATCCCCAAAAATTAATGTTCTCTTTCTGCTTGATTATTTTTATTCATCTCCTCAGGATGGACGGGGAAGCTGTGTGAGGTGGCTATAGATGAGTGTGCCTCCAGTCCCTGCCAAAATGGAGCTGTGTGCATAGACCTGCATGCCTCCTACTCTTGCGCCTGCTTGTTTGGTAATGAAAACATTCATTATTTATTTATTTATTAGTCTTCTTTGTAATTAACTGATTTGATGTTTAAACATTTTACTCTACCAACCAATTGATATTATAAACTCAAAACTTTGTAGCCTCTTTTGCAAAATCATTGATTTGAAAAATAATTATTTTATACAAAGTTGTCATAATGGGTTGATATGTAATAAGAGTTAATTGAACTTATTTTAATCCCAGTTGTAAAATCATTTATTTTTTTAAGAAATCGATAAATAAAAAAAATCCTTGAGGAGATAAAACTTACTAAGGATTTACTAGACTTTTGACTCAGCAATATTGTGAACCGAAAGTAGTTTTTACTTCTACAGTTCACACACATTTCCATAACTTTGGCAGAGTAGGTTAGTTGCGAGTAGGGGGAGTGGGCTTTTCCCTCTCTGCTTGTCATTGTGTTTAATATAAGACTACAGTACACCTCGGATTATCCGGATTAATGTGGCGGAACACTGATCCGGATAACGGAAAATTCGGATAATCCGAAGTCATTACAATATTGCCAAAATAGCGATCGCATACCTTAACCCCTGCTAAATTGATGCTGCAAAAGGCGTATGAAGACTGTACAACATGTTAGTCTTTAAAATTTTACGGGGGTTTAATGTTGAATAAATTTTAAGAACTACATTTCATTATTACTCATACGAATATAATGTTAACTTTTACCGTACTTACGGTTTAGGTTTGGAATAAAACACCAGATTAAAGTATTTAATTTATCAAAATTGAGTAATCATAACTCAAAATAACTCAAGTTTGAAATAATTATGATGAAATTTAAAGTGACTAAAAACTTATCACAGTAACTCTCCTTAAGAAATAACGTAACACCTCAAATTACAGCAATAAACGAACTCGCAAAATTGCCGTAAGCTACGCCTGTATACATTGGCTACGCCTTTTTTGATTAGGGCCTACTGATAGCGCCCCAAGTATCAATCCAGAAAACTTCGTTCACGAAAATGATGTGATGTAATGTTTAGGAAATGCTATTTCTTCAATCATTGTGATTCTGAATGCGTACAGAAATGTATTGTATTGTATTTTACTTTTAGAAGGCGCATTTCACCCATAAACTCGTTAAAATCATGAATTTGCTGCGATTTTACTTTTTTATATTTCTCGAATGGACCGATCCGGATAATCCGGGATCCGGATAATGTGAGGTCCGGATAATCCGAGGTGTACTGTATATGGTTAATAGCGTAGAAGCCACAGATGGGCATATGTTGCGCCCACTTTATATGGTATGTATCAACTAAATCTTCAACGCTATATACGCAAAAGATCTCTTTTTGCAGGTTTTTGTCACAATATAACACCAGATTTTTTATGAAGATTTTATCAGTTAGTTACCGGAGGGGTTTAATATGGTTCTACGAGGATTTACATCCTCACACACTTGACTGCTCAGCCGTGGTGGTTGACTTAACTATTACTTTTCAGTTGAAACTGAGTAATTACTGAAACTTTCTCACTACAAAGAGATAAGGAGAGAGTACAAGTGGTCCATTATTTGAAGGGGTCCCCCGTAAAACGTTCTTAACGACAAAAACCTAGTTTCGAGTAATCATGAGTTGAAAGTTGAATTCTAAAATTTACGGTTTTTTTAAGGTTGGAACTTATAATTGTGTATAATTTTTTAACACCCTATTTATAACATCAAAATGTAGCCGTATATTGCATTTTTACTTGCCATTAAGCATTTTAAAACATTTTACGTGGTTTTTTAGGGGTTATAACATTCTAAATGACTGGCGCTTGAATTGTTTTCTGACGGATTGCTCTTCTACTTTGGAAGAAAACATCAGGGAGTGTAGGGATACCAACAGAAACAAAAGTAAAACTGAATATAAAACAATTTTATTGCTGTAAAAGTATAAAAATGTAATGTTAACACTGAAACGTGATAAGTCATTTTGCTAAAAGTTATCCACGTGTGGTGCTTAAAACGTTATTCTACCTACTTCTTTTGGGGGCAATTTCCAGGCCTTGGCTTCTTAGTTTTAGAAATATAGGGTTTTCCAACTTTTTATTTACGCGATTTTGGTCCTTGGGTGACAGCGCAACGATCGGCGGGGATTCCATCTTTCGGCGGATAGAACGTTATTCCCCAGAAAGTCCGTGCAGTCCCGCGAAGCACGCAAACTTTGACAGACGAAATTAGGGCTACCAACTCAAATATCTTCAAAACAAAATATACCACGGTGTAGCTCATGTCCTAGAGAACCTTTTTCACTGAATATCTCAGATTTTGAAATTTTGTCGTTTAGAACGTTTTACGGGGGACCCCTTCATTTTAATACAACATTTCTCACAATGATAACTGATTACAGGTTTCACTGGCCGAGACTGTGACCTGGTCCTGTCCATGTGTCCGGCCAACCCGTGTGAGAACGAAGCCTTGTGTCTCATAGAAGACGACCACAGCGTGTGCTACTGCGTGCCCGACTACCATGGGGATAGATGTCAGTTCCAATACGACGAATGTCTTCTTGGACCCGGGTATTTTAACTTGTTATGTTCTTATAAAATCTACAATATTTTCTTTATCGTTCCACAGCCTGATTAAACACGGCAACAGCAGCAGTAACAGTGGTGGTCATGTAGGCAATTCAAACTGTTAAGTAGAATAGAGGTGTTTATTCACAGCAGCAAAAAGGGTGTTTTTCTACAGCTGTGGTTTGTGAACTTTGACCGCAGTAGGAAGAAATCATGGTGGCTAAAACAACAGCCGTGGTCAAATGGGACTCTCTAGAACGTTTCTCCTACCTGTCAGGACTGACAACACAAAATTAAAGTTCAGAAGCAGCTTAGTCCTGCCTGTTAAGAAAGTCGGTACAACTGACTCCAAACATTTTCTGCTGCTGCCATGTACCGACCTAAACACTGGCTAAATGGATATTTGACCTATAGACCATCCTAAAAGTTCTGTTTTTAATTATAATAGAGATAGAGATAGACTAGAAGGGCCATTAGAATTACAGTTGACATTATTTATTTGTAGTTATGGTTGCTAACTTGGTAGCCATTTACTTTTTAAATTCAGTTATTAAAATTGACATTCTAATAACTAGCCAATAAGATAGAGGACTGGGTAAAAAAGCTAATAACAATTCAGAGTAACATGAAAGACTGAAAAGAATAATTTTTAGGGTCCAATATGTTAGCCTTTTATTTAACAGCCTAATGAAAAATCAAATAACTTTGGCCCTAAATACTTTGATACACCTTCCAGCTGCAAGAACGGTGGGACGTGTGTCGACGGAGTAGACAGCTTCAGCTGCTCCTGCCCCCCGGACTTGACCGGTCAGTTCTGCGAGTGTCTCATGTTGAACGACTCCACCCTCGACTGTTCCTACGTCCGTCCCTCGACCACCGCGCTTCCAACCACCACCACCACCGTGTCTTCAACCTCCACCTCCTTCGTGCCAACCCAAGTATTCATCACCACCACCGAATTTTTTACGACTTTTTTACAAACCGAATCGCAAACCGAATCGACCACGGGTGAAACAGAAGAAGTATCGTCAGAAGGAAGCACGACGATAGGATTCCCTACGATTAGTGGAATGACAGAGACGTCTTTAACGGCGACGGAAGATATCGGAAAAGAAACTGATGGGGAAGTGACAGAGATGACCGTGACGAGTGGGACTTTGGACTTCATCACAACGGAATTTACAGAGGCTACGACGCAAGAAGTAACATCCTTCCAGAGTACGGTCGAATCAACATCGGAACCGAGACAAACTGAGCCGACAGTACCGGTTGTGGTTGAAACAACAAAATCAAAAACACCAACTACTGTGCCAACGACAGAAGAAACGATACGGACAACGTTATCGATTGAAGGTGCGACTGATTACCCCAACACGACGATGTTTGCGCCGACAGCAACAACAGAACCTGCTGATACTACGATGGCTTTCGACTGCAGCAGAGCGTCGTGTCTGAACGGAGGCACCTGTTACTTCTCTCCTGCAGGTCCTAAGGTAACTTGTTTTTGTGAATCTTAGATTTTGTTGTGTTTTCTGCATAATAATAATATCTCAAAATCACATACAATAAATGTGAAATATGATTTGTACTGTACCATAGAGAAATATCATGGAATGATTTTTCACTACGATATTTTGAAAAAGATACTTATCACATTACATAGTGATGATATTTAACTTTGCATAAGCAAATAGAGACCGTTGATTCTCAATACTTTCAACAAAATTTGTTGATAATAAGTTAATGAATGAGGATTCATGATGCAAACTAAAGTACAAAGTTGCAGGACTTTTTTATATAAAAACACCATTAGACTAAATCATGTAATACACTCAATCTTTTGACTAAATAAACTGTACAGAGGTTTTCATGGCTGTGACATCAAAATGTTTTGCTTTTTGTTTGATCCAATTTGATCTGACAGCTACATGTTCCTGGCCCTAGACAGCTCTCTGACTGGTCTACACCAGTACAGAGGTCGAAAAAGGGAACATTGATTAAAAGCTGTCATTTTACTGATAAGCCTATTGGTTGCCCGGATTGACCATCTTCCTGTTTAGAACTACTGACCTAGGTTCCTCCTAGACTGTCTGGGAACTTTGATTCCCGGCTGAGCTTGGAGACTCAATCAGACCTTAGCCCTGGAGAGAGTTGTGGATCGCCCTGGCTTGTCCATCTGGGAGGAGATGAGGGACCCTTACCCAACAAACTTCCAAGCGTTTGCTGGTCAGGCGGGCGAACCGACCCGGGTGAGACTCTTCACAAAAAGGACAGCTCCCAGGTGGAGGTCCTTGTCTGGAAATGCTTGAGAGGTCTCGGATCAGAGTGTGACACGGAAGAGCCTGGATGATGGTTTGGATATGAATCTCTCTTCCTAAAAGGATGAGGCTGACTAACCACATCTTGCCTTTCCATCATGACAATCTCTTCCTTCCGTACTCTACACGATATCCCTTGAGACGTACCTAACGTCTGCTCATAACGCTGAGGCTTTCATTCCTCCAAAGTCTGTCTACCCATATATATACTATATTCAATCCTTTGACTAAATAAATGTTACCTCAGTTCTTCGTGAATTCAAGTTTGGTTTTTTATTTGTTCCGTTCACAGTGCAGGTGCAGGCAGGGCTGGAGCGGCCCGCGCTGCGACTCTCACGACGACATTGACGACGCGGCCTTCACCGGCCAATCGTACCTCGCGCACAGGCTGGCCAACAATAGCGGCACCACCGTCAATGTCGTCATCCGGACACTGGCGCCCACTGGACTGCTCATATACGCCAGGTAAAATTACAATCAGTGATTGTTCTTCTTTTTTGTAATGTTTTTTAGCTAAATAATTTGGGAACAATGATTTATATGGTCATTTTTAGTTGAATATGTTATCAGAATAAAAGTATTTTAACGTCGTCATCCGGACACTGGCGCCCACTGGGCTCTCATATATGACAATAAAATAATAATCAGTGATTGTTCTTCTTTTTTTTAGCGAATTTCCCCTATAGGGAAGTAGCTATTACCGTAGGCGGCACGGTGAGACTTAAGCCCGGGACCATGTTATTTTTTCATTTTGAGGTCCCTAGACCCCAAAAACACTGTTCGTTCATTTTCATATATATGTATATATATATATATATATATATATACCTGTCCGTAGGCGCGATAACTTTTGTAAAAAAGGTCCAATCTTGATGAAATTTGGAACAAACGTGTAAAGCGTCATTCATGACTTCGAGTTCGAAAACCAGCAAGATTGATTTACTCTAAGAAGGTTTTTTTCACAAAATAAAATTTATTTTCAAGATTTAACACCTTTTTACTAATTATTTTTAAACTTAATTGTCAAAATTGGATTCAGCTTAAAAAAACAAACAATTTAGCATTTTGAATTATTATTCTACGTCAATCCGTTGCTTAGATATTGGATGATATTGGATGTGCTAAACACAGTACGTTGTCCAATATTATTTTTAATTTTTCCCTCCAAAAAGTATAGACACCCTGATTTGAGATGTTTTAAAAAAAATACAATTCTGAACATATGATTAAATTGGCAGGTGTAGAATATTTTATTTGTGTTTATTTTGAATAGTTAAGAGTTCATTGATCAAGATTTTGCAGAAAATATATACTATATCAAAAAATACAAATTATTTTTAAATTTAATAAAGAAAGTAAGAGCATTTGGAAAGGGGGGGGGATGTCTTGGTCTAAACTGCCTGAAAATGTAGCATAATATATGATATGTTTAAAATTATGAGGATTGATAATATGTTTTATTGAAATTGGCTGGAGATGTAGGCCTGTTGCAACAGGGATGTTTTAATTACTATAAAACTGACCATATTAATAAGATTACAGTTATTAAAAATTGAAAGACTAAGAATTATATAACATACAAAAGTGTATGTATTACTAATGAAAACCAATATGGTCTCTTTGTTAATTTTCCTCATGTTTAAAGCTCATGAATGATTAAATATGTGTTTTTAGTATATTATTTACTTAATGTATTCAAATGATACTTTCCTTCAAACAAGTTGAATGCTCACATATACAAAATAAATCCTATGGAAATTCGCTGAGTATGCAGGTCTGCTGCGACGGGGGTATTCATAATATTTTTTGAGCTAAATAATTTGGGAACAATTTTTCCTTTGGTAATGTTTGGTTGAATATGTTATCAGGATAAAAGTATTTTATCCTCGTCATTCCTTCATTGGTGCCCACCGGGCTGGTCAGTGCTCTTATTCGCCAGGTGAAGTAACATTCAGTGATCATTCTTCTTTTCCTAATACAGTAAAGTGCCGATTATCCGAACGTCGGTCATCCGAACCGTCGGTTAACCGAACGCCGTAATAATTCATATTTTGAACATGATTCTCAAGCAATTCAAATTTGCGCGCCAAAAAAAGTGTTGGGCCTGAAGCAAAAACCAATTTTGGACTTTTTCTCTAAATAAAAAGTATACAGTATACTGTATCTATATATGATAAGTTGTTCTTTAAAAATTTATACCCATATATTCTGATAAATTTCATAATAAAATTACGTGAATAATTTTTGTTTGATCATTTTTTAGCCTTTTTATTAATAAGAATTACATTACATATATTACATATATAATTTTAAAATTTTGTCTTTTCATGTTCGATTATCCGAATATTCAGTTATCCGAACACCCCTTGTCCCAATTAGTTCGGATAATCGGCGCTCTACTATATTTTTTGAGCAAAACAATTTGGGAAAAATTATTCATATGGTAATGCTTAGTTGAATTTTTTATAGCAATAAAAGTATTTTAGGTTTATAAATTGTCATTATTATTTTCAGAGGACCTTGTGCTTTTTTAGTTGGCTATTAAAAGTTTATGTTGTAGAAACCACATTCAAATCTCAATACTGATAACACATTTATTATTTTACTATTTCCTTTAATTGTTTGAATGCTACTAGCTAGATTTTTATTTATTTATTATTTATAGATTACTTTGTTACAGATTCCCTTGCAAATGCTTCTGTGATTTCTTTAAAAAAAAGTTCTGCAATCTCTGGTTAACCCTTTGAACCATTTCAAAGCATGCCTAAATATTTAGTTACAACCATAATGAATTAACAATGTCGATGGATTGTGAATGTCCTAAAACGTCAGCGTTTTATGGCTTACTTAAGATATGCTCTTTCTTAAAATTGCTGTTGCTTATATTTAACTTTAAGAGCTTATAAATTAATAAAAATTGTGTTTTAACCCATGCAAAGACTGGTTTGAAACACACATTATTCATCAAACAGAAAATTAATCACTAAACAGTTCTGCAAATGTCAAGAAATTATACCAAATAACTAACAAAATAAACGTAATATTTCTTCAGCCCAGCAAAAAAAGTTCAATAAATGATCCTGTCGTTTGATCGCAGGACAGCGCCGTACATATACATGGCGGTCTACCTACACAACGGGTTGCTCAAGTTTGTCTTCACCTGCGGAATACAGACCATGCTGTTCAGTGAGCTTCACGAGCACGTCAACACCGGGTACAGACTCAGCATCAGCGCGGTGTAAGTTGAATTTGTTTTTAGCGAGTTTTCTATTGGTATTACCCAGGAGCTTTGATGATGTGATCATGATAATGTTTTATCTCAGGGTACCCATGTGTCAAAAAGTTCATTAAAAACTTTTTATAAGCCTATATATACGTGTCAGCACTTATTCGATATTCTTCAGATTTGTTGGGAACGACGCTTTATGTTTTTTACTCTATGATATCTAGGTTAACCACGTTTAGGGGCAAAAAATCGGAGCACCTTTAACCCACTTTGGTAAAGTAAGTTTAATATATATAGTTTATATGTTATTAAAGACAATAAAAAAAAATGCTTCCTCCCAAAGTTATAGCACTAAAAATAATCTATTGATGAATGACAATATAAATTTAATATATCGCAGAATATGTTGCCTTAAAAGGATTTTGCACTCTAGAGGCCACAATTATCATCAATCAATATCAAATGTTAATGTTATAACATATCTTGTGGCATGTGACATATCTTGTGGCAGGTTAATTTTTATATAGACTGCCAAGGAGGCCAATGCTCACATACAGGAGAACAAATTTCTTGATGTTTAAGAATAAACACTGGCGCATTACAAATTAACCCTTGGGAACCATTTACACCTAAAGCAGTTTGGTGTAGTGGAGTGAAACAGGATACCACAACCAATGTGCTAAGTTGTACAAGCCTGACATTTTAACATTTTCTAAAAGCTAATAATTTATATTTTCACTGTCATTTCTAAACATAATACAATCAATTGATATTTGTCAAAAATTGTTTTTACATTGATTGTTGTGCCATTGACAATAAACAATGTCCGACAGCTCCGGCTATGGAACAGACCATGGTTGAAGTTCAAGATATAATTCACCAAATTATTTCTAACTGACAAGCAATAATATTGAACTTACAATGACCAGACGGTGTCATCGTGAAAAGCCCTTTCTCCTCATTTTGAAGAACATTTCACCTGAAAAAGATATTCAAGGGTTAGCTCAAGGGACTAGAATACATAAACAAATCAAACAGTCAATTTCAAATCAAGGGACTAGAATACATAAAAAAAATCAAACAGTTACGTCTTCCAAGCTCGATATAGCGTAGACAGGCACGTTGCTGAGTTTATAAAATGCTGGGTTAATTATTTTTGTATGATTATTCGGACTCACCCACCTTGTTTATTCGTTTCTTGAGCGCCGGTGTAAATCCTGGTCACAATAATTTCTTGCACATTTAAAACAATCTGGATTCACACACAACTAATTCTACTGTGACGTTTCGCGTGATAAAATAAAACTAACATCACGCTTCCTCAGACTTGCTGGATGTTCGGGCAGCAATACGCTTCGACCGTCGCGGACGGGGAAGCGTGATGTTAGTTTTATTTTATCACGCGAAACGTCACAGTAGAATTAGTTGTGTGTGAATCCAGATTGTTTTAAATGTGCAAGAAATTATTGTGACCAGGATTTACACCGGCTCAAGAAACGAATAAACAAGGTGGGTGAGTCCGAATAATCATACAAAAATAATTATTGAGAGTACCCCACCCAATAAACAATGTCATTCAGAAAAAAAATGCTGGGTTGTCAGGAATACAAGCAAAAAGTGAGGAATACAAAAAAAGCAGCTACCTTAGAAGGATATGGCTCCTTAGAAGGATAGTATTCCTTAAGTAATAAAAATGTGTTTATTAATTATATTACTGAATTGCAATCTAATCATTACAAATCATTACAAACATGGTTTGTTCATTGCAATTTCAGGTTTTTGCTCTGGATCGATCAAGCAAACCTTACACTATGAAGCGGTAATGATGATCATTCAGCCACCTAGACAATGGTTTTTGTACATTTGCAAATAATGAACACACATAACACAACTTGAAACTGAAAGAGTAAACATTCGATTGTTTTTTTTTTTGTGACTTTTCAGGCCAGTGGAATTTTTTAACGTTTTGATCGGAAACAGTCCAAACATGGGTCATGTTACTATCTAATGGCGATGGTGATAATGTTATATAGCATCATTAATTCATAGCCCAATGACAAATGGCAACTGGACCCAGTTTTGATCTAGGATCGAACCTGCAGCCCTCAAATTGTGAGGAGAGCGCTTTATCCAAACGGCTCCCAGTCGTTGACATAACCTTTATGAGAACAAGACTGAAATGTCATTGGCCAATTTTCAATATTCCAGTTTTCCCCTCTAAAGAAAATTTTCTCCCAGTGGGATCCTAACTGGATATTACTAGTTTAGGTACCAATACAGAGTAATTATGGCAACGGTGGTTGTCACGATTAGAGGGAGTGTTGCAGCTGTCTTTCAGAGAACAATTTCAGATCCCCACCAAGGGTGGCTGGGCTCAATGGCAGGGTGGGCGGGAGTGTACTGCCAAACCAAGATGGGGGTCACTTATCGCTTGAGGGCCACTTATCCATTGGATAAACGTATCCCCACACAGTCCAAGCTTGGTCGAACCTATTCCTTTTGTTTCCATTGTATTAATCTGAAGGCCTCCAAGTCTCCTGAGGGATACAGGGGATTCCTAGGTAGCTTTCCATGAGCTGTTCAAAATGACAAAAAAACGGTTGAAGTACCATCACAGGATTTTCCTGTGGGTGGGGCAACCCAGGCTTCCTAACCCCTCCTATGGCCATAGATGGCTCTGACTAGTCAATACCAATACAGAGGTCGTCAATGACTACAGTAATTAGAAGCTGTCATTGTTCTGGTAAGTCTATTGGCTATCCGGATTGACCAGCTTCCTGTTCACCTTGGTTCCTCCTTGTCTCTCTGGAAAATTTGATTCCTAGCTGAGCTTGGATACCCAGTCAGGACTGAGTCCTGAAGGAAGTTGTGTCTTGGCTTGTCCATCTGGGAAGGGATGAAGGACCCTTATCCGACAAACGTCTAGGCCTCTGCTGGTCTGGAGGGCAATCTGACCTGGGTGAGACTCTTAAAAGGAGAGCTCTTAGGTGGAGATCCTTGCCCGGGGATGCTTGGGGGTTAGAGGGTGAGTCGTGGTCGGAAGAGTCTGGAGGATGAGTTGGAAATCTTTCTCTCTTCCTTCAGGGGTGAGACTGACTGACTGAAATAACCTTCCCATCCTGACAATCCCTTCCTTCCGTAAGCTACACAATATGCCTCGCTGGTAATGCTGGGGCTTTCATTCCTCCAAAGTCTAACAGTCTAACCCCTTTTACAAAAAAAGTTCCAGTTTTTAAATGAATTGTTCAAACCGATATGTTTTCTCCTCAGGCTGGAGGTTGAAGGTTCGCCCGGGGACCAGCACTGCTCGGCGTCCCTGGCGGTCAACGACAGCCTGGCGATGAGCGGCGAACAGCGAGCGCTAAGCGGACTGAGCGTCAACTGGAGCGCTCACCAGCCCACGCTCTACCTGGGCGGCCTGCCCCCGCACACTCTGTCTGTGGACATCCCCGTCACCCAGGGCATCACCGGCTGCATGACCGAACTGCAGGTAACGATAAGATTTTGCTTTTATTAACACATTGACTATGTTCCACCAATGGCGGGCATTCGTGGGTTGTGGCGGCAGTTTCCATGAACCCGATTGGCACCAACAAATTCAAATATTTTGGTCTGACGTATCACAAAACACTGTGCAGTGATGTGCTGCATTACCACGAGTGTATACGTAGTTCGCTGATCATCCAAAGATAGCAGCACTGCCTGGATCGTAACCTGAACCCTTGAGATCGTGACCGGTCGGCGCGCCGCGGCCTGCGAAGCGCCGAACTACCGACCGGTCGGTGGCACGCAGGCAACGTGTTAAGCATAGCTAACTTGTACATTAATACTTACTGAATCACAGTAAAATGCAGCCTTTGTTGTAAAACAAATTTTTCTGTGGTACCGGTTTCGAGTCAGTGACGACTCATCTTCAGCCACTATTACTCATTATTTCCACACGTCTGTGGTCGTGAAAATTTCAAACATACTGTACATTTGACACTGAACACTCATATATTTTTTTCATAACTCATATAAAAATTAAACATAAAACACGCCGATAAGATGCATAAGTGTGCATAAGATGTGTGCACACTTCTCGCGCGATCCCATAGCCGCCTCTAACAAAGGCCGTGGCGAGGGAGAACTGGCAACGCCGCGCTGGGTGCCTAGCATTTCCCGCCACTCCACTGTATTTGCATGGGGATTAGCGAGCTTGCTCTTGTTTATACGCTTTTTTTGTGCGAACAATTCGTTTGTTATTTAGTTTATGACCACTACAGTGACAGACGGCGATGCCGAAAACTTTGTTGTTCTAAATTTTAAATGTCAAGCTCAATTATTAATGATAAACAGCCTCTAACTTATGTTTTTAAACGTATTCATCTTCAAACCTTTTCACAAGTTTAGTGGTTAAAAAGTTAGCATCTTTGCAAGTTTTCCTTATGTGGCTATCAATTTGGAAAACAAAAGATAAACCAAATCCAGAAAGAAAATTCTTAACTCATAAGCCATACGGTGCACTCAATCACTCTATGAAACTACAGTACTTGACTTACGTTTTACGGAAGATTATAATTAATTAAAATTGTAGGCATTAATCAAGTTAAGGTTTGGAAACTACACCAAACCTTCATATAAATTAACTGTTAAATTTCAGACGGATCAGTTAGAATCCAGATTTGGTCAATACCGACAGTAAACAGGGGGAATTATAATATTTCAGCTACACAAGTGATGGAAGCTGAGAAGAAAATACGCTTAGAAAGTGAGCTTCGTCCATTCCACTAGGTACGGGGAAATTAGGTTTTATAAAGAAGTGATGGTATCCTCTATTGATTATGGCAAAGATAGCCTTTCTTCAGGGGAAATTTTAAACCAAAGTTTAGTTATTCTTGAGGATACATTAATTTTATGATATCCTAGAAAAGAGTATGTTGAGAAATCCAGTTTGATGAATCAGGTTTAATCTATGCTCCTGGGTATATTGCATTTAAGCATTGCCGAAAAAAATTCGACGAAAGCTTAAACTTACTAAGAAAAATGAAAATCCCAATGATTTATGAAATTAACAGGCCTTGAACATCTTACCTGAAGGTCTTGAAGGTCTTTCAGTACCTTCTGATTTTTTTTCAATGTGTAGGCCTAAACATGTTGTTGGGATTGTCCAGATTTTAGTTTCGCATGAATATGAAATTTTTTTTGATGGAAATTTGATGGAAAATTTTGTCCGGAAATTAAGCTTATTGAGGATTTCTTCTGATGTTAAAAAAAGTTAAGTAAAAGTTAAGGACTTTGTTTCGAATATTGTCCTTACAATTGCATACATTTTATTAAATAATTGACACAAAAGAGAGAAACGAGAAAATGAGCTTTCATAATAATTGTGGAAATATTGACATTCCTACTTAGATTTAATATAGTTGGTTTAACTGATTTTACTAATGAAAATTGTTTATTATTTGGTCACTGTACTAAATGGCTTAAAGGAATTATAAAATGCATTAATATTGATTCCCTCGCTTCCATCTTTAGAAAATCAAATGAAATGTGAACAATAAAATAACTAATTAAGTATTTAATCACTTTAACAAATTGAAAACCTCGAGGTTGTCAGCATTACGGCGCCCGGGGCAAGCGTAGAGTAGTCAACCGCTCCAGCGGCAGCGCGGCGTTGCCACTTCGAATGCCGCGGCCTTCGTTAGAGGCGGCTATGGCGATCCCCACCCACTGAAATTTATAGATCTACTGGCGGACGAGCGTCTTACTTGTTCATCAGCAATAAGTCAAAGGCCTGTTGAGAGATATCAGCTGATTGTTTCGATCTAATTCATTACACAGTGTAAACGTTATTTTATCAGAGTACACATCTTTCTTATTTAGCATATCATTTCTGTTTTCATATTTGAAATGTTTAAAAATAATAATGAAGATTTTAATTTATTGGTTAGTTTATTAAAGCAATGTAACGATAGATCCTAAGGCACAAGTCTGGGAAGAACATTATATATTTAAACATTATAAATATGAAGATAGCATACTATTTCTTAGATTTTGGTTCTTGCGACATTTGCCCTCACTGATTTGTGAAAACAAGTTTTACAGCGTTTTGGGATCTGGAATCTGACCCCATCTTCATTTGAAATAGTCATTTCCTCCTTCTTTCAATAGTTTTTGCCGTGCTCTGATTGAGTGTGTACAAGTTCTGTTCTGATTAGTGATACTTGAGATTTCCGTGATATTTTGTGTTATTGTTTTGTTTTCAGCGTTAGTGTTTTTGCTTTTACAGTTCTTTGTTTTAGATATTTTTCTATTTTGTCCAGGTTCTCCTGGAAGTGTTATTAATCTTGTTATATTCCCCTGAGGACGGGATCAGATTCCGAATCCTGAAACGTCATGAAAATTGTTTTTACAAATCAGTTTTGCAAATGTCTGCATAAATCAAAACATAAACTCGCCATCTCCAATAATTAATTTCAAACTGAAGGTGATGCAGGCAATGTTGGGTTAGAGAAGCATTTTTCATTTTTTGAATTGCGAAAGAGATGACTACTATTAGTAGTCATGATGTTTGCTGCTCATTGGAGAACAAAATAAATTAGTCAACTCGCAAATGTGTGGGAGTGAAGGTGATACAACTTAAGAGCAGTCTCTAGCTGTCTCTCATATATGATGCGATTCCAAAAACATCCACCCTTATTCTCTTGGCCATAAGGAGTTTAGATAATTTAATTTAAATGCAGGGAATCATAGTGTTAAAATATAGACCGCTGATGAAGGTGCTTCATGATAACCTGCATTTTCAAGAAGGCAGAAAAGGATTGAAGGGAGGCAGTTTCGGCAATAAATACTGGTAGCATATGGCTAGTGGTGCTGCTTGCTTTGGGAGCGGCCTACCGCCTGCTATTATCAGTCTCAGTCCCACACTTGTGGTCTAAGACGTACATGCATTTCAGGTAGATGGGGAGAGCCGCAAGGTGTACTCGGATGCCGTGGACATGCTGGAAGTGTCACAGTGCTCGTCCCTAGCCTGTCTGTCCAGTCCGTGTCACAGTGCTTCAACTTGCATCGAGATGGGCGACTCTTGGACCTGTCTCTGCCCTTCTGGGTAACTATATGAGGCAATCAGGGGCTTTATCTGGGTGAAACCAAAGTTTACTTATCATACCTGATCAATGGTCTTATTTCACTTTACACACTCACTGAACAAAGTACCTTGCAGACAATGGTCTTATTATTCTTCTAATAATTATAATCCAAAGTATGTATGTTTGCTCTTTAAGCAGTACCAAACTGTGGACAGTTTCATGGCATGGCAGTACCCTCTTCCCCGAGTTTCATGGCATCAGATGGATCTGATGCCATGAAACTTAGGGAGGGGGTTGTTTCTGTCTCTACTTTGGAAGATTTATGTCCTATTCTGGTTCTTGGACTCCCTCAGGGCTTCACCTCTTCAGCTTTCAAAGTTTCAATGTTATATCTTATTGGAGGATATAATAAACAAACCGAAGTGAGGACAGCTGTGACTATGGATAGTATACGCAACGCAAAACAACTTGGCGGATGGCCAAGAAACAGCTGGATGGGTATCAAATGAGAGCTTCGTTACTTTTCTAAAAACATTTTTTAATTTCTGTTAACGAGTGTCACAAATATTCTAAATCAGATGATTATTTAAGCTGACTATTAGTGAAATCTCGCCAAGTTGTTTTGCGAGGTTTATACTGTATCTTAGAGCAAAAAGAAAAGCTGTTGCCAACTAAATAGAGTTCAAAATACAAATACCACTGGTTACAACTAATGCCTTATGAATCATGCAAAGGAAAGGTGCAAACGCTACTTTGAAATAAATTATTGAAGAAGCTTAATTTATTCAATTGCTTTACAGTTCGGTCATTTTGTCTTGAGCTGTAAGAATTATTACACATGAAGCAGTTGGAATAAGGTGAAAGGCAACAGAACATCACAGCTGATGGCTGAAGTCGTACTAGCCTGACCTGACATGTTAACATTTCCTAACAGCTTTTTATTTATTTTTTTTTGTAATACGTAAACAACCACTGTTTGTTAAAAATAATTTTAAAATTGTTTAATGTCTCTGGCAATTCAGGGTTTAACTGTTTAGGAGACACAAAAGTTGCTTTACAATTTCAAAGCTGAAAAAATATTAGGAAATACTCATTCCACAATATTTATTTCTTCAGATACTATGTTGTGAAGTTCTTTTGAGCTATTTTATTTTTCTCCAGGATTAAACTATAATTTGACTGCTATATTTTACTAAATGGAAAGAAAAATAGTAAAAACCATTTCCATCATGTTTAATTAAAATCATTCTCCGTTGTTTCTCATGAGGCATGAGTTTAAGCAGATATTAAAATGTTACTTATTATGATATATCAATCCGAAAAGGCTTTGAAACTCAACGTTTTACTGGTCAAATGACAACCTAAAAACTAATGTTCTAAATATCTTTAGGGGTTCATTTAGAGTTGTGACGAACATCGATATATTTGCCCAGGTACCTGGGTCCGACTTGCGAGCAGTCCGTGTGCCTCACCAATCCCTGCAGGTTCAGAGGGACTTGCGCCCCCTACCCCGCCAGCGGCTTCATATGTCTCTGTCCTTTCGGGAAACACGGACTGTTTTGTCAGAAAGGTAAAATGTTCAATAATCACTTAGTAACAAAAAATATGTTTATAAAATGAAGCCCATATAACTTTTTCGCTTGTAACAAAAAATTATTGATAATGACCACCTAGGGCTTTCCGAGGAACATCCTCATTATTTATTCACTAGGGGCCCCATGCGCAAATTGTGCATTTTAATATTATTTCCGTTTGTGAGAAACTCACCTACGATTTGAAGAAATGTTGTAACTTTTTAAACTCGCCGTTATTAATCAAGTAAACATTTCAAGTGAAATTTAAAGGTCTCTCCTAGATAAATAAAAGCTTAGCTGAACTAAACACACACATTGTTCATCACACTATGTACTTTAATTTGTCTTCTGGCACAACAGTAGTTTACCGGAAGTTTTTCTTCTGCGAATATTCTGTAAATATTCATACCATTAGAACTGCGTACATCATTGCAAGTTGCTGCAAGTAGATAGGTGATGCAGTGTCCCTCGTCTCTCGGCAGTTCTCGGTTCTCGTCGAAGGTATATTATTTTTCCCTAATCTAATTGACTCAGTTTTCTCTTTGCCTCTCTCTCCTCAATTAGATAAAAACTAATGTTGATTTAAGAATTATTTTTCATCAAATGTATCAAATCTTGTTAAAAGTTAGTTGCAGACTATTTATTTTTGTTTACAATCTGACTTATATAGAGGTTACAAATCCATCTGAAGGTAATCAGCTGTTAAATTAAAAACACATTTTAAAACCGTTTTAACGCAAGTTGTTCAGCGCTTGAGCGTTGAAAGCGCCTTCTACAAATAAATCAAAGGCTTGGGGGTCGAAGCCGAAAAAGACATGCCTATTTTAACTGTCTGTCGCAGGTGCGCTACATTATAAGCTTTAAAATGACACCTCAGTCATGAAAATCGGTTCAGTAGGACGCCTGAAAGAGGGATCTAACAGAAAAAAACCTTATTGTATTAAGTATATAGATTGTTAGCCTCCAACCTCCTCTTCTTAAAAACATTTTCGATTGTAGTATGTAAGTGACAGAAGTTTGATTCGTCTCTAGATTTCTGTAATACTAATTTTTTTGTATGTTATCATGCATTACAAATAAGTTGTGTTATGAAAAAAACAGAAATGGATATGGTATGATTTTTCTCTACAGATTTGGAGATTGGCCACCCGCTGTACACATCGTCAGTGAGAGGTCTTGCTTCCTTTTCTGCGTACCCGGTTCCCGGAGCTATGCATCACAGCTTCGAGATGAGGTATGACTGCATTTTTGTAACAAAAAAAACTTTTTTTTAGTTTCCCAATTTTTTTCTTTTACAAACTTTATTTTAGATTTTCAAAAACATTTGGCACATTTTTTTCTCAATCATTAGTTTATTCTTCTTTGGAGATTTGAGGGTGAGCCCTTTCTGAAGCTTTGATGTATCATAGGGCGTAGCCCTGAGGGATTTCAAAAATCCGTTCTTAGTGGATGCGTACACCCTAAGAGGAACATCCATGCAAAATTTCAAGGTTCTAGGTACTTGTAGTTTGGGCTGTGCAATGATGGGTGAGTGGTATTTGACAAATATATAGTAGATAATTTTCTTTTACTTGAAAACAAAAGAATAAATAAACCCTGCATTAACCCTCGAGCGGGCGCACGTGGAGTTTTCCTCCGCACGTGCTTTTTATGTTAAAATAAACAGACATAATGGGTGTCAGCGGTCGTGTCTGGCTCCATACTTTATGCCCCTCATTCCAGGAATTTCCTAAAGCTATTTATACCCCCCCCCCCTTGGTACCTCGTTATATGAAATTCAGAGATGCCGTCTCAGTTTGCGGCCCTCTCCCGTTACACAGACACTGGTACCTATTTTTAAAATTCATAATAACAATGGATTTGTAATTATTATTAATTTTTTGGACTTTTCCTTTTGCTTTCGAAAAAAAGAAGTGAAAGGAAAAGTCCAAAAATGTTATTAATTATTAATTATTAATTAATAATTAATTAATAATTATTAGTGTTATTAGTTATTAATTAATAATTAATACATATTTTATACTAAAAATTACTTACTATGTTTAATTGAAATATTACACCTATTAAGTTGAACAATTAATTGAATCAACGATGAAATGTGATTCCTAATGAAGTTTGTCAACATTTAAATACTATATTTCGTTATAAAACAAGTAAAATGGGTTAAATTTGTGCAATCTAGGTTGCGGGGTAAAACTCTGCATGCGCCCACTCGCGTTTTGCCGGTGAAGAGCCCGCTCAAGGGTTAAGGTGGGTTTAGGCAGGTCGAGTTGGCGGGTGAGTTAGTGGTCGAATGGGTTATTTTCATCAGTCGCCCACTTATTAATCAAACTGATTACAATGATTACTCCAGGAGGGAGTCAAACTTACTTTGTACTATTCTTAAAATGGCGACCTATCCAGGTAGGTATGAATGGGAGATGAGTGTAAGATGGTTGCAGCACGAACTTGTATACTCATAACTGACTGAGGCCAAAATGCTTCTATTTACTCGAACTGATGACAGCTATATCCTGACATGTTTAGCCCTAAACAGCTCTCTGATTCGTCTCCATGTTTAAGTCGTGGACAAAGGGTACAGTAATTAGAAGCTAATTGTACTGGTATGTCTATTGGCTGTCTAGGTTGACCAGCTTCCTTGGTTCCTTTTCGTCTCTCTGGGAACTTTGATTCCTGGCTGTGCTTATATACCTAGTCAGGTCTTAGCCCTGGAGGGTTGTGGATCTTAGCCCTGGGGGACCTTAGACCTGGCTTGTCCATCTGAGAGGGGATGAGGGATCCTTCCCAAACAAACAAGAGTTTGCTAGTCAACCTAGGTAAGACTCCTCACAACAAGGAGAGCTCCCAGTTGGAGGTCCTTCTCCTTCTCGGAGGTCTTGGGTTAGAGGGTGAGTCATCTCCTGAGGATCTTGAAGGATGGGTTGAAAATCCTGCTTCCTTAGGGGGTGAGACTAACTGACCCTGTCATACTTTTCCCTTCCTGACAGTCCCTTCCTTCCTTCCTGGGCAAGTCGTCTCCACAAGAATTTAAAGGTTTGGTTGAAAATCCCTCTTCCTTTGAAGGTGAGGCTAACTGACGCTATTACACTTTTCCCATACTGACAGTCCCTTCCTTCCGTAAGCAGTTTAACCCCTTAACACACGCGTAATTCCTTGGTAGCATTATTCTCTACATGCTATACGGCGACGCACAGAATATCACGTGCAACATCCTTGTTTCATTAACCGCGACGCCCGAGTTAAGACTGATTTGACGTTCTCCGCTGATTTATTTTGTTATTTTGTTGGTACAACTGTTCTGCTAGTTTTTTCCATTCTACGACTGTATATTTTACCCTGAGAAGTGGCACACTAGTTGGTGTTGCACTCTAGTGTATTTTTCTGGAACAATGTCCACGCATGAGCTCTGCAATATCAAATGTAGTTGATTTCGTCGCGTTGAGATGAAAACCCTGCTCGTCCGTATTGATCGTGTAATTAAAACTACGTGCCACTCATCACGTCAAAACCTGGGCGCGCCAACTTACGGTGTGGTTAAGGGGTTAATACCTGTAGGTAGACATGGATAGGTGGCAATGCTGAGCCTTTCATCCTCCAAAGTCCAACAGCGTGTCGTGTGTAGGTTTCGGTTCGTGACCCACTCTGTGGACCAGGTTGCTTTACTCCTGTTCGTGGGTCAAGACCACAGCCACGACTCCTCGTCTGACCATCTCGCCGTCAGCTACATCAAAGGGTACGTCGTCCTCACATGGAACCTCGGCTCTGGTAAGCTACACAAAAAATCTTCTTGTCTACGGAATGCTTTTCAATTTTTTTTCTTTATTTTTAACAGTCTTAAACTTGTATTTGAAGAATATTAAATTACAGAAAATAAGTATTAGGAGCAAAGGGAGAGTTTCCTTATAAAAAATAACCTAACACATTTATGGTCTAAAAAAGGTAGGTAACCATGTGAAAAGGCAAAAAACAGAAATTACGTTATCAACTTAAAAGTAAATAGATTTAAAGGTTTTGGGGAGAAATTAAGTCTTACAACATTTTTTCATGTTCAATAACAGCGGTGCATAGGCTTTCTTCTGTGATATGTGTGGCACGCATCATCAATAGTACAGTAGTAGTGACAGCTAACAAAATGACTGACGGTTGGTTAAGGTTCAACTATATGGCAGATAATCGACCTGAAACCGTCTTCTTGACATCTTAACTGTTAAAGTTATGCCTAAAAGGACTGTTGAGTGCAACACCAGTCACCAGCACGCCACCATGTTTGCTTTTGCCTGGTGATCATTTGACTCTCCAGCGAAAGCAATCGGTCAAAGCAACTCTTCTGTACAGCAAGTTCTCGTCTCCCATGTGTTGACAAGGGCCCAGGCGTATCTTCACCCCCCAGGCGGTGGCAGGCAAGGCCGGGGCGGTACACATGGTGACGCTGGGGCGGGCGGGGCGACAGGCCTGGCTGCAGGTCGACAATCTCGACAACGTCACCGGAACTTCCATCTGTTGACAGGGCCCAGACGTATCTTCACCCCCCGGGCGGTGGCGGGCAAGGCCGGGGCGGTACACATGGTGACGCTGGGGCGGGCGGGGCGACAGGCCTGGCTGCAGGTCGACAATCTCGACAAGTCACCGGAACTTCCATCTGTTGACAGGGCCCAGACGTATCTTCACCCCCCGGGCGGTGGCAGGCAAGGCCGGGGCGGTACACATGGTGACGCTGGGGCGGGCGGGGCGACAGGCCTGGCTGCAGGTCGACAATCTCGACAACGTCACCGGCACTTCCATGTGTTGACAGGGCCCAGACGTATCTTCACCCCCCGGGCGGTGGCGGGCAAGGCCGGGGCGGTACACATGGTGAAGCTGGGGCGGGCGGGGCGACAGGCCTGGCTGCAGGTCGACAATCTCGACAACGTCACCGGAACATCCATCTGTTGACAGGGCCCAGGCATATCTTCACCCTCCGGGCGGTGGCGGGCAAGACCGGGGCGGTACACATGGTGAAGCTGGGGCGGGCGGGGCGACAGGCCTGGCTGCAGGTCGACAATCTCGACAACGTCACCGGAACTTCCATCTGTTGACAGGGCCCAGGCGTATCTTCACCCCCCGGGCGGTGGCGGGCAAGACCGGGTTGGTACACATGGTGAAGCTGGGGCGGGCGGGGCGACAGGCCTGGCTGCAGGTCGACAATCTCGACAACGTCACCGGCACCTCTCCCGGACACATGACCGAGCTCAACACCCGACCCACTGTCTACGTTGGTAATACTGCTTTTCCGTTTTTACCAGTGAGAAAGAATTTTTCTGATACAGTCCGCATTTGCTCACTTGAAATGCCACAGGACTATGATTTCTTTGGGTTACGTACAGTTCGACTTAGGAATAGTCTGAGTGATGGTTATGTCAGTAAAATGAAAGAAAATTAGAGTTACAGAAGGAAAGAATAGAGATCCTGGACTGAATATAACTTTTTGCAACTTGTCCACATGGGTTTTGACTTACAGAGGTCTGTTGTGCAACTTTGATATGTATATGTAAACTTTGACTTGTAAAGGTAAAGTGCATTTTAATTCCAGACTTATCAACCAAATTTTAAATTACAGAATTAAATTTTTGCATTGCTTTAACTTACAGAGGTAAAATAACACCATAAATTATTTCGAGTTAGGCATGGTTTTTATTTTCATTAAACATGGTTTTCCAATGGTATAAAAAATAACTCAAGTTGCCAAAAATGTTGAGCTATCAAGCTTTGAGTTATTGAGATTCGACTACAAAATAGAATTTACGGTATTGAATGAACTAAATATTTTTGTTAGAAAACTCTCAATAAACAAAAACTACTCTAAATTGAAATAACTTCAAAATTAAAGGTTAGTTGTGCACTTATTTTACTTCAATCAATGCCATCGTTTCCACTAACTTAAGGTGATGTTGGTGAATAGATTTTACAAAAGACTCAAATTATTAAAACTAAAACACCAAAAAAGTAGCAAGTTGTAGAGATTTAAACTCACCCCCCCCCCACAATCAATTTTTTACCCTCACATTTTAACCTTACAGCTTGATATCAAAATTTCCTTCCCCCAGGGGGACACAAGTTCGTCAACTTCACCGGTCTCCCGCACGACCTACCGCTCCACACAGGGTTTACTGGCTGTATCTACGGTGTGGAGTTCCGCGCGGGACGCGTCAGTGTGAGCATGAGTCAGGTGCGGTCCCAGGCCATCGTGGGACGCAATGTGGGACAGTGCGGGACGTCGCACTGTCACAACACCACGTGTCTCAATGGCGGAGCGTGTCTGGATCAGGGGGCTACCTTCACGTGAGTATTCTTCATCGTGGGACGCAATGTGGGACAATGCGGGACGTCGCACTGTCACAACACCACATGTCTCAATGGCAGCGCATGTCTGGACCAAGGGGCTACCTTCACGTGAGTATTCTTCAACACGGGACGGGTCAGAGTGAGCAAAGGACAGGTGCAGTCCCAGGCCATCGTGGGACGCAATGTGGGACAGTGCGGGACGTCGCACTGTCACAACACCACGTGTCTCAATGGTGGGGCATGTCTGGACCAGGGGGCTACCTTCATGTTAGTATTCTTTATCAAGGCTTTTCTTCTTCGTGGTAATGATTTCTGATTGGTGATATGATTTCTGAAGATCCGATTTTCATAGGGACACTTTTGTCAAATTGGGATGCAGGAGCTTCAACTTTCTTTCGTTCAAGATTTAAAACAACCAAAAGACTTTAAAATCATTTACATAAACTTTTAACTCACACAAAAATATTAAAAATGAAGAATCAGTCGCCACTATATCTTTTTAGCTTTTGTTAGCAAATTTCCAATGGAGTAATGAGCATGAACCCCAAAATTTACTGTTTTTGGGTCTAAAATGGGGAATTTATGCCAGATGAAATTGAAATTAGCTCCCTCACTTATCGATGCTGGACACAGTCGTGCTTTTGGTGATTAAAAATAGTTCTATCAACCAATACGATCCGTGATACGACAAGTGGTAGGACAAATACCATTACCGTCAAATAATACTACTGTGGAGTGATTTAGTCTTTTTAATAAAAATCCGTTATGTGATCTTTATGGGCACGTGCACTCCAACACCATTTACATGTGAAATGGGTTCAATGAATTACCTTAAAGATTTAAATACACATTGAAAGAAAAGTCTCATTAGAAATATAATTGAGAATATTTCTTAGTCTTTAAAATGGTGAGAGGGTTGTAGATTGTAATTGTTCTGGCAGCTCATTGCACAATTTCAGGCTGGACTAAAAAGGCCTTTTATACATTAGATACATTACATGAAATGGCAACCTACCCAGGTAGGTATTTTAAGCAGAATATGAATTACGGATGAGTGAAGGATGATTGTGGCGCGATCTTGTAGTCTTGTTACTAAGGCCGACAAGTTCCTTAGACAGGACTGTTAATTTTTTTTCAAGTATAGGACTTGCTTTGGCAGAGAAACAGGTTTTAAAAAACCGTTACAATTGTCTCCCCAGTTGCCTGTGCAAGGACGGGTGGTTCGGCCCGGTCTGCGCCCTGCGCTACAACCCGTGTGACTCGAGTCGCCACAACTGCTCGGCCGGCTCGACCTGCGTCCCCCTGGAGACCGGCTACCAGTGTGACTGTCCGTTCGGCCGCAGCGGCAAGTTCTGCGAGAAAGGTAGATCAAAATTTTATGATAGTAGTCATTCTTGCATTTTTGACTTGACTTAATCCCATTGGCTCCTCCTGGAGCATAGGGCCTTCACTGTTCCTCTCCACCTGACCCTGTTGGTTGCTTCCCTCTTTATCCCTTCCCAGGTCTTTCATTTCTCCTTCAGCTTTTCCACCAATATCCTTCTGCAAGTATTATTCGGTCTTCCCACTCTCCTGCTTCCTGCGGGATTCCACTCTAATGCCTCCTTAGCTACGTCTCCATTTCCATTTTGCAACGTGTGCCCTACCCACCTCCACTTTCTTCTTTTAATTACTACGTCAAATGGCTCTTGATTTGAGCGACGCCACAGCTCTTCATTGGTTATGGTTTCGGGCCACCTTATTCTTAAAATTATCCTAAGGCACTTATTCACACAGGTTTGCAGCTTACTATCACCTTGCTAAGTTTCCAGGTTTCGCAACCATACAGCAAAACACTCTTCTCATTTGAACTGAAGATCCTCAATTTGTTTCTTACCGAGACACTATTTGTTCTCCATATTTTGTTTAGGAGACTAAATGCTCTGAATGCTCTACTTATTCTTCTCTTTACATCAGTTTCTGTTCCTCCGTTCTTTTCTAGAACAGAACCTAGATACAGAAAATTTTCCACATCTTCTACCTCTTTATTTTCAAGCCTGATTGTCCCTCGAGCTTTATCATTTACCTTCATGTATTTTGTTTTTCCTTTGTTGATCCTCAGCCCTGCTTTTGCGGCCTCTTCTCTAAGTCTTTCTGTTTTTTTGCTGCAGCTGATGCCTTGTTGCGGATATCAAACAAACATCATCTACAAATTTCAAATCTTCCATCTACTCAAAAACTTTCCAGGTGATCCCTGTCCTTCCCCTAGTGCTTCCTTTCATTATACTCGAGCCGCCACAACTGCTCGGCCGGAGCGACTAGTGCGACTGTCCGTTCGGCTGCGGCGGCCAGTTCTGCGAGAAAGGTAGATCGACATTTCTCTGATTGTAGTTATGTCAGTCATTCTGGCATTTTAAATTTTACAATATTTTTTTCATTTGGTGTTTTGCCTTAAACCCAATTCACCTTGGATTCTTTTCCCTACAACCAGAAGTAAACTGCAAGTTCATATACTGAAAACCAATTGTTAAACAGCTGTTTACTGAGGAGCGAGTGAAAAAGTCTTTATCGTTGTACAGCTGTTTACTTTATCGCTCACCAGCTGATTGCATTGTTACTCTATGCATTCCAGCCAATCACTTCTGCGCTTCTGCTTTCACTGTGATTCGACTGAGCTCGACTTATTTATAAGCTCAAACTCATAATGGCATATTCAGTTACATGGACGTCAGTATTTATCATTTGGGAATCCAAAAATGCAGTTATAGGAAAAATTGCTATGCATTGCGGGGTAAGTGTTTAGCTCAAGCGAGAAAGATCCACTTTATGCTCTTATGCTCTATGTACTTAAATATAATCTGAATAAATACGTCTCATGATGTGTCCAGATAAATGAAAATCTACTGTACTTAAATCTCTGCAGTAAGAGAAAAAACTCTTCACAAATCTCTTTTCCAAAAGAATGCAATTTCACAATCCACACTTAGTTCTGCCGCAGAGGTGAAGCCGACTGACATCAGTTTTACCAGCCACCAGATAAGAGGGAGTTTACATACAAATTTCCGCAGCAAGGGCCACTTCACATTGGTCAAGTAGGAGGACGAGTTAGACTTGACTGTCAACTCGACCAATGTAAACCGACCTTTTTCAAATGGGCGAGTTGAGTTGACAATTCTAAACTATAGGAATCAGCTGATCCTACAGCAACTCGGCTGAGTCTTGACTAATGTGACGTGGCCCTGAGAGAAAATCTCTTCAGATGTGTTTTTTCTAAAAAATCCAATTTCACTCCCCACAATCTGTTCTGCCGCAGAGGAGACGCCGACCGACATCAGTTTCACGGGCCGCCGCTCCTACCTGGCGTTGCCGTCGGCGGAGCTGCAGCGGTCGCAGATGTGCGTGGAGCTGGAGCTGCGACCGGCGCGCGACCACGGCCTCGTGTTCTTCACCGGCCGCCCGACCGGCGAGTCGTTCGTCAGCGTCGCGCTGCACGGCGGCGTGCTGGAACTGCGGCTCAGCACCATCGGTAACTATCCGACTTGGATAAGAATTATGGATAGTTATTAGGGCCGGCGTCAGGGGGGGAACAGGGGGGGAGGCAAATGCTTAGGGGCCCAGAAACACCCAAAATGAAAATGGGTCGAAAAGCATACGAAATAAGTAAAGAAAAGGTCATCAGGTCTTAGGATCCAGGATTTAAGATTGAACAGGGGCCCGAAAATCTTGTCACCAGCCTCATAGTTATGAACGATGGCTTGTGGAAGCTGTGTTCGCTAGTGGGGATTACCGTCTGCACTATTGAATACTATGTTCATAGGAACGTCCTTATAAATAGACCAGTTCATAAATTGTAAACCAGAAACCAGGCAAAATTGTGGTTCGGATCTCACGTTAAGATGTAGGTTCCTTAGTTGCCATTGGCTATTGCACTATTAATTAACAGTCCTGACTAAGGACCGTGTCAGCCTTAGTAGGTAACAAGACTACAAGATCGCACCACAATCATCCTTAACTCATATGTCAGTCATACTTGGCTTGAAATAGCACCTGGGTAGGTCACTGTTTCAAGCAATATATAATGTATAATGTTAAAAATATGTACAAAGAAACCGTTATTCGTGACAAACTGGAATAAAAATCAGAGTTTTATTGTAAGGCAGTGAAGGTATACTTATAAACATTTTTAGAATCCTATGCTCCCGCCACGAGACAAAGTAAAGCCATAAAAATTACATTTGTTTTAGCCATAAAAAGCCCTTTTGTTTTAGCAACTATTAAATATGCCTTTCTGATAGAATAAGACACTATTCAGTTGTATATTTGATGTATACTCAATGAATAAAGAACTTAATTGATTGATTGATTGATTGAAATCAATAATTCAAAAATCAAAAATCGAGTACCTTCAAATTTCCAAGCAGACATACAAATATGTTGATTCTCGATAGATTGCAGGCACCAAGGATTTAGTGGCAAGAATAATCACAATCATACATGAATAACATTTACAGCAGTCAGCTGTAAAGGCAAAGTCAAACTGCTGTGGCGTCACGTCCGTTCATCCATCAAAATACACCATGATGGTCTCAAACCCACCCCCTCATCACACTGCCAGACGCATGTCCGTAGGCCACGCCACATATCTCTAGGAAGGAGCGAGCTAAGTACCCGGGGAGAGTGGTATTTACGTATGCGCAAGCCACTGTCTGTTCGCTGACGTTTGGTAAAAGTCACTCCAGGCTGCAACTCCAGACAGACATTAGTGAACGCGACGGACGCGATGCCACGTCAGTTATGCCAGTCTCACTTGTTCTATTTACTAACATGGTTAACGACTTTTTTAAACATCCATCCGCATACAAGACGGATGCGACGCCATGCCATTGTGGTATGGCCTTAAGAACATCAAAATTAAGCGTGTAAGAAGGTTGCAACAATACACTGCACTTTGTTGCAACAGGTTACAACTACTTGGTTCAGTTACTCAGACGCAGGCACTAATTGCAGAATGAAACAAAATGGATATTGTATGTTAATTACTAAGATAGGCCTGTAAAATAGATGTTTATATATTTGGTATTTATTATTGGGGGAGGGAGGGGGGAATTTTGTGTGTTTCACGAGAAAAGTACATTGGATTACAATTGAAAACTTGTACCCGAGGCTCGCTGAGGGCGACGATGTCATACTTTACTCCATAAACCTACAAATAACTTTCACTCCCCATGCACCCAGGGGGCCCTCGGCGGGACGGAGAGGTGCTGGTGGTGCGCAGTGGTCGCGTGCTCTCCCTCGCGACCTGGCACGTCGTCCGCGCCGGTCGCTACGGCAACCGAGTCTTTCTCTGGGTCGACGGAGCCGTCACGTCTGCCTTGCTGCAGCAAGGCGAGACCCTACTCCCGACCGACCATCCGATATTTCTTGGTAAGTGCAGGAACAGGGGGTAAAAACACTACTGAGACCCTCTTATCAGGATCTATCCTTCTTATCAGGATCCCTCGAAGCCGAGGCCTGACGGTTTTCTCATTAAACTAATGTTTAATAGAATTAATAATTAAATCCAAAGTACGATTATTTTACGATAATTAGTCTATTTTGTGGTTCCCACAGGAATTGTCAGTATCGTTCCTCAATCACTCAAAAACTCTTTTAATTAAAATTGAAGAGACAAGTCATATATAGACATGTTATATGTAGACACGTCATTACTTGTCTAAAATATTTTTTCACAAGAATCTTCGATACAGTACTGCCCATTTCCTGTTGATCACATCCCACTGAACCGATGTTTTCATACCATGAAAAAGATGTTACTTCTGCTGAGAATAGGCCGGTTGAAAGATGGCCGGATAAGAAAGAGTTCAGGGAGAAGAAATAGTTCACTTGTCTTAAAAATTTTATTTTTCGCCGCTAATTGCCAAAAACTGTTTTAAAAATCCTAGTGAAAAAACAATTGAATTTTTAAAACTGGACCATTGAGCGGCATCCTTATTACATGAGTTCTTCATTTCACTGCCCCTTGCAAGAAACTGTTAAAAAATTACTGAACAAAACTAACTTTTCCAACCGAACCAAAGGAGCCACAACCACATCACACCATGATCGCAACTCACCGAAGATCGCAAAAACTTGTTTCTAAAAAAACCTACTGAAAACACAATCAAATTTTTAACAAAAGGCCTCCACCCACATGAAAACGAGTTTCTAGGAGAGTTCCCGGTCTTACTGACAACACGTTCCACATTCGTGTTCTCAGGAGCGGTCCCGGACCTGACCCAGCTACCGCTGGGCTGCGTGCGCCGCGTCAGGCTCAACTGGCGACCGGTGGCCAGTGCTGCGAGACAGGATTTGGCATTTTACCCACCAACTTTTTTAAAAATCCCCGCTTCTACCCTGTTTTTTGTCAGTAATCCCCACAAAATCCCCGCAAGTACCAAAAAATGGGTAGTTACCCAAAAAACCACCTTATAACTTCAAAACACCCAAAACTGGGTAGTTTCCTAAAATTACTAGGTAAGGAGGAAAATCTTACATCAATAAACTGCTCACTATATATGAAAATATGTCTATTTACTTCGAATATCATCCTCAAAACCATGAAAACAAATGATTTTTCTCATCTTACATGAACATTGGATATTTGCAAAGCCAATCATGATTCAAAATTCCCGGCTTCACCCGGTTTTTTCATATATTTAGGATGCTGGGTAAATTCCAGCAACTCAAGTCTAAAATCACTGGTTTCACCCAATATTTCGTAATCCCCTCAAAATCCCCGAATGGCCTTCAAAATGTGTGAAAACTGGGCAAATACCCGGTTTTTGGCAACACTGAAACCTATAAAACCACACCAAATACATATTACCAACTAAAAAATTATCTAGAGTTTTAAAAAACTCTTTGTAACTCTTCCTAAATACCCAGTTTTACAAGGTTTTTTTTATATCCAGGTTGTCGGGTAAATCCCCGCAGCCCAATTTTAAAATCCCCGTTTTTTTCTTAATCCCCACAAGACCTCTGAAATATCCTAAAACCGGGTAAATACCCGGTTTTTGGCAACACTGCCGGTGGCGCTAACCGCGCGGAATGTAACGAAGTTGCAAATGACCGTGTTCCCAGGAGGGGTCCCGGACCTGTCGCAGCTGCCGCCGGGCGCGGTGGCGGGTCTCCCAGTGCCGCTGACAGGCTGCGTGCGCCGCGTCCGGCTTAACTGGCGACCGGTGGCGCTGGCCGGCACAACCGTCCTGTCTGCGCGCAACGTGGACGACTGCGATGGCACCGCGTGTGGCGGCGACGTGTGCCTCCACGGCGGCACCTGCTGGCTCGACACCAACCTCAAACCTCATTGTACGTGCACCCAGGTGAGTGATGACTGCGGTGTATGGTTTTATGGGTATTAAAGTAGCTGCAGCTGGAACCAAGGTGTCCAGTAGTCTTCAAAACTTAAAAATTCTGAAATTAGTCTTAAATAAAAAAAAGTTTGGATTTAGTCTTGAATTAAAACTATGTTTAAAATCAACTGAAAAACACGGCCGTATTTCCATAACATCACATACGGTGGCCAGTGGAAGCCTTGGGCTTAAAAGGGGGCCTCAGGGGCTGGAAAAGGGGCCCCAGGATGGAAAAAGCGGACGAAAAACGCCGGTAAGCGGGGAAGTTCTGTACCACGTAAGTCCTTAATGAAGGAATTTGAAGTCGATCTCCCAAAAAAAGGTCTCCACTTTTGCCGGGACCGTAGGGGCCTCCTTTAACAGCTCTGCCCGGGGCCTCTGGGGCCCAAAATATGACCCTGCTAAATATTAATTTTTTTGTCAATACCATAAACAATTCTTTTTATTAATAAAAAAATATTCAGAGCCATGTACAAAACTTGAAAGGTTGTCTTGGTGGTAAAAATGTACATTCTCATACAACAGGCACTAGCAAATACAACTAACTGGTAAAGTTCATTGCAACAAAGATTGAGTATTTGGCATGGAGTTATAAATAAAACTAAATGTCCTCAATTTGTATTTCAGGAGTACACGGGAGAGAGGTGCGAGTCTCTGGTGTCCTGCCTGGACCTGCCATGCGACAACGGAGGGCTGTGTGTGAAGAGCGCCGGCACCAAGCCCACGTGCCAGTGCCCCGGCGGCTGGGAGGGACCTTTTTGTTCACAAGGTAAGGAACTGTCGACAACTGCCCTTTTTGTTCACACGGTAAGAAACCATCGACAACTGCCCACTTTCTAAAATAACAATTTCAAAACAATGAAACCTAAAATAATTCAGTGCCCCAACAAACGGGAGGGGCCTTTATGTGCACAAGGTAAGGAACTGTCGACAACTGCCCTTTTTGTTCACACGGTAAGAAACCATTGACAACTGCCTACTTTCTAAAATAACAATTTCAAAACAATGAAACCTAAAATAATTCAGTGCCCCAACAAACGGGAGGGGTCTTTATGTGCACAAGGTAAGGAACTGTCAACAACTGCCCTTTTTGTTCTCAAGGTACTGGCACTGTCACCCACTGCCCATTTTGTTCACCAGGAAATAAACTGTCCACCACAACTGCCCTTTTTGTTCACACGGTAAGAAACCATCGACAACACTAACAAATATACACTAACAATCGATAAACTAACAATTTCGAAACAATGAAACCTAAAAAATTCATTGCCCCAGTGACTGGGAGGGGCCTTTTTGAACTGTCGACAACAGCTCTTTTTGTTCATCAGAAAAGAAACTGTCCACAACTGCCCTCTTTGTTCACAAGGTAAGGAACTGTCGACAACTGCCCTTTTTGTTCACACGGTAAGAAACCATCGACAACCCCCCACTTTCTAAAATAACAATTTTGAAACAATGAAATCTACAAAAATTCATTTTTATTAGCATCACTATCCATCGGGCAATCAGTAAACTTTTTTAAAAAAGAAAAAACAGTAGGCCTATACAAAATAAAAGAGTCTGTTCTCTACCTCTGGCGTGTCAAGTTCAAGGTATTATTCGAAGAACAGGCCTATTTTTTTCTGGTGAAATGAACTTCACATCGTGTGACCAGCTAAGGATGACGCTCTCACGCTGAAACATGTATTGACCACGTTAAATCATATATTTTGAGCTGTTTACAGGTTTTATAGTAAGTAATCCTGTCTAAGGAATGTGCCAACCTTTTGTCAGTAACAAGGCTACAAGATCGTGCCACTATCATCACGATCATCCTTCACTCATATTCAGGGTAACGTCCTCCATGAGGTACCTGTCTCACCAAAGAATGAGAAAGAATGAGAAAATGAGTATAAACTTACATTAATCACAGAGCTCAAGGGCTAAAAACATGGATGATAATCAAGATGAAACAATAACAAACCAAATGATTCATCCAATACATTAGATACATTAGGAATACAATAGGAAACAACTTTGTGACAAACCAAAACGCTCCAACCAATGATAAACTTGGGAGGATCTTGTGAACTATACTTGTTGGTTTTCGTTTGTTTCCATGAGGGTTATGCCTTTCGCTGGTGAATTTCCCTCCCTCTCCCACCTCATGGTTCTATTAATTCTACTGAAGCTACTTATTAAGAAATGTTTCTTTTGTCTTCTGTGCAGCACTGCCCAAGGGAGTGCCCCACTTTGGCGGGGCCAGTTACCTCATGATTGCCCCGTTCAGCAGTCCCATCAAGCGGGGGCAGGACGGCGGGGGCAGACATAAGGAGATCGACTACTTGTTTATCAACTTTTCCACTGCCCATCCGAATGGGCTCATACTGTGGACTGCCCAGGTAATAAAAGAAATGCAAATGAAAAGGGCGAGGGTTTTAAAAGCTAAGGTACTTTTTATTGGATTTTTATTGAGGTATAAAGATGTAATTTTAAGTTTTTAAAATAATTCCATTCGAAGACCAGCAGGAACAAATGATATTAGGTTCCCATAAATTTATTTATAACAAAGAGGAACAACAATTTTGTGAAGACATTATTCCAACACTATTGAGTCATTAGTGATAATTTCTTTTTGTGTGGTAGTTATTCATGTCAATCGATGGGGCAACCAAAATTACTAGAGATAGATGGGGCCTCCACCCAATTGGCGATTGTAAGGATGAATGAATGTAAACATGTATGGGGAAAGAAAGGTGGGCATGAATGGAAAATTCTAGTCACATTGTGTTATGTGCAATATGTTCTGACTTTAGCAATACAATTTGTTAGTTGTGCAACTGCAATAGAAATATTTATTAACATGATCATGTCTCAAGTGCCATTTAAAGTTAAGAATAGAATATGGAACCAAAAATATCAGGAAGCCCTTAAAATATAGTTCTGGCCCATTTTTTAACAACCTGTAAGTAGTTGAGCAACTACTGATTAAATTATTTGCCCTGGAGGCTTGTCTTTATTGTAAGTAAATTAGATCCAAAACATAAATTATTTATACCAAAAATTTGTAAAAATGATGTTTAAAGTTTGGTTCTGGAAAAAGTTATTAATGGTGAAATCTAACCAAAAATTTATATCAAATGTGAACTGGACCGCTGTATTCTGTAACATTACAATATGTCACATTAATATAAAAAGATCAACATTTTTACCTCCAATAGTTATTTATGTATTGAGTGAGTATAGTGAAACATTCTATTTTCACTAGGGGGACAACGTGCTTTGATCTCGAAATACATTTTTCCTCCACCTGCAATATTAAATACTCAATCTATATACATATATTTCATTAACTTTGTAATTAACGAACAAAATCTTTTTTTCAATCTACAAATGGTGCCTGCATCCAAGTAGCTCTAATTAACGAACAAAATCTTTTTTTTCGATCTACAAATGGTGCCTGCATCCAAGTAGCTGTAATCATTCATGTACCCATAGGCGTAATTCGGGGGGGGCAAGGGGGGGCAGTTGCCCCCCCAAAAATTTGAAAATTAAAATTAACTTTTAGGTATAAATAACGAAAAGTGACCAGAATCATGTTTTTTCAAGTTGTAAAATTGTATTATTATTGACATAAATTTTTCATTAATATGAGTCTTGTTGATGTGCCGTAAAAGTAAGCTGGTGGCGTAGTTTTGTTTGAAGTCCGATTGCAAATTTGCAAGGATACGTTTAGCGAACGAATACAGACGTACACGCTATCCATTATGGCGCGCCGGTCGACGAGAACCCACTCCCACGCCAAAAGACAATGTCCACCAATGAACTAACGCTCCAGGATGGCCAACCTCTAAACTCTGTAGTGCTGCTCAGAGCCAGTGTAAGTTAGTTGCCTGTCATAAGACACTGTTCACCAGGGGTGCCCAGAAGGGGGGGGCATGGGTTGGCATGGCGCAATTTGCGCCATCAAAATTTTTGGGGGGGCATGATTTTTTGGGCGGGATATAGGTATTGTGAGGAATTTTGAACCAGCGAATAAGGGAAAATTACAAAAAAATAAATTATCATAACCATACGCAACAGTTAAAAGTACTGTTTATTTATCTAACCATTTCATCAGGATTACCATCACTGATGAACTCGTCATATATTCAAGTTTGCTATGTAAACCATCCATTGAATCTCCAAGTCAATCCATGTGTTAAGTTATTTTGAAGGGCGGTTGACAATGGGTCGACTGGACTGGAAACCCTGTCTGACATCGGGCCCAGAAGACACAGTGTCAGCCAGGGTCTGTGGCCCCGGTCTGACACAACCGTTAGCAATGTTACCAACACCGCGTATTTACCCCGTTTTCGGGTATTCTGGAGGCCGTGCGGATTTTTGGCAGTGATTAAGAAAAAACCGGGTATAACCGGGGATTTAAGACTTGGGTTGAGGAAATTTACTCATCAACCTGGATATTAAAAAATGGGTGAAATCGGGGATTTTTGACGATCGAGATACAAGGATTTTTTGGAACTCTAGATATTTTATTTTTCAAACGAAAGTTGGTGTTATGTATTTGGTTTGGTTGAATTGGTTATTTCGTTGCAGTTTTACCAGAAACTGGGTAATAGCCCGGTTTGTAGGTTTTTTGTTGGCCGTTCGGGGACTTAATTAACATGATTAAGAAAAATCGAGTAAAATCGGGGATTTTAGACTTGAGGTGCGGGGATTTACTCGGCATCCTAAATACATAAAAACGGATAAAGCCGGGGATTTTCGAATTGTGATTTGCTTTGCAAATATTCAATGTCCATGTAAGGGGAAAAAAGTCCGGTATTTGGTGTTTTTAAAGTCATTAGGTGGTTTTTCGGCTAACTACCCGGATTTTGGTCCTTAGGGGATTTGGAAGGGATTGGTGCCGAAAAACAGGGTAAAAGTGAGGATTATCAATGGAGTTGGCGGGTAAAATGCCAAATCCTGTGTAATGCAACACTTGACGTTAGAGATAAGAGTATAGCAACAGTCAATCGCCAGTCGTATGAAGCACAATTGGTGTGCCTGCTTTTACTGCAGTGAGGTAGTTTTACAAATAAATAGTACAATTACTGACTGAAGTCAAGGCCATAGCCAATGGGGGGGGGTCAGGGGGTCAAACCCCCCCCCTGAAAATGTTGAAATTGCACTTAAATGAAAGGTTAGAAAGTTATTTTTTTCACTTCCTGCAACCGTAGAGCCCAAACCCCCAATTTTTTTCTGGCTACGGCTTTGAGTGAAGTGAATGGTGATTACAAGTTCACATTGTGTTGTGATATCGTGGTTGGATATTAACTTTGGCTAGTTAGATATAAAGAAAATAATATGCATTGGCAGTGTATATACCCCATAGATACTTTGGTATTATACGGTGGCCACTATTTTTAGAGATTTTTTTATTGATTACCAAAAATGACTTTGTAATTGGAAAGAACATGCTTTAATTGGCTTACTGTCCAAATTGCTCATAATTATGATAAGCGGTCTTTGTTTTCTGCTTCCCAGAAGACAGCGATGTTGATGAGGATTGAGTTGATCGAGTCGCCGCCGCCACTAGCGACTTTAACCGATCGCCACCCTTATTCAGCGCGCTGCGGCGGTTATGTTGAGTTAGGTTATCATAAATATGTTAGTAGGACTTTCCTTGTTTCGTTATGAAACGAACGATAACAGATGAGTCATACTTTCGCCTGCTAAATCTCTTTACAGGTGATGCGTGCGCTCCGATCAACAAACTGATTTCAAGGGTATTTGGCGGGCAAAAGTATGACTCATCTGGTATCGTTCGATTCGTAACGAAACGAGGAAAGTACTATTAACATATTTATGATAAACTGACCCAACATAACCGCCGCAGCGCGCTATATAAGGGTGGCCTCCATGTAATACCAAAGTACCAACCCGTATTCTTCAGTACGAACTGCTAGTGCAAAGGGGGGGTATATGGTGTATGCAATCAAATCAGGATGAGGCAATGACCTAGAAGATCTTGCCCCCCCAATCGAAATGCTGAAATTACGCCCATGCATGTACCAGCGATCAGCTGATTGTTGCAACATTCTTACATGCTTAATCCTTTAACGTTCTTACAGCTGATTGTTGTCAGCATTATTCTTATATGAGTATTCCTGCGACTAAATCAGTTGCTCTTAGGGCCTGCATCCTGTGTTGAACATAAAAATTTTTTGCATGTCTGAATAGAAATTTGAAGGAGTTTGATTTTTTAATGAAAAAAATGTCTGCGTAGAAATATGAAGGCGTTCGACTTTTAAATTATTGTTTTCAATGTTATTCTTATGGCTTTACTTTGTCTTCCGAGGGAAACTAAGTAATCACTTTACTCCCTCTGGGAGACAAAGTGATCACTTTATTCCTGCTGGGAGACATAGTAATCACTTTACTCCCACTGGGAGACAAAGTACTTCTTTACTCATTCACTAAAAGGAGTAAAAAGCGTCTTGTCTAGCGGGTGAGAAAAAAATATTTTCCTGTCCAACCGACTTCTCCAAATCCGCAGGACCGCGAGTACGTGGGCGTGGGTGTGGAGGAGGGACGGGTCAAGGTGGTGTGGTCGTGGCGAGACACGCGGCCGAGTGTGGCCATAGCCGTGCCCGTGGCCGACGGGAACTGGCACGACATCACCGTGAGCTGGGCCAGCGACAACGTGAGCGTCTGGTGCGACCGCGGCGACCCCGCGACCTTTCCCAGTCTCGGCGCGCGACCCCTCGCAACCGACGGCGTCATCCACTTAGGTCAGTGTTTGTGTGGTTTACGATGCATGAAGCAGTGTTCGACTATTGATGGTTTATATTTTTTTACAAAAGCAAATATCAATGGTGAAGTCCCTATCCCATGTATCTCAAAATGAGCTACTTTTTGGGAGAGCAAAAACTTGAACTCTAACATTACAGATCTAACTAAAGACGCTAAACTTTATTCAGTGAGTGTGTAAAGTGAAGCTTCTCGCATGAATGTCATTAGTGTACAAAAGAACCAATCAGAGAAGAGGCAGTCCATATGATCCAAGGGATGATTCACAGCCATTCCCTTTAGTGATTTCAAGTGAAAATATACTATATCATATGAAGAATAAATAAAGCATGCGTGGATGCACTTTACACTCTCACTGAATGAAGTATAGATTAGCAGTGCCAAATTTACAGACATTGAGGGTCTAAGGCTTTCTGTGCGAATCCCCACGGGAGATCTTACATCAGCCTCATCAAGTCATGATGTTTTTCAGGAAAATCTAATATGAAAATGTGTTTCCTGGAAAAGTTGTGTTCTTTTAGCGAATTTCCCTTACAGGGAAGAAGCTGTTACCGTAGTCTCATGGTAAGACTTAAGCCCGAGACCATCATAACTTTTCTTTTTGAGGTCCCCAGAAGCCAAAAACACCTTTCCTTCATTTTCATAAATAAATATATATATATATTTATGTGTCTTTAAGCACGATAACTCACGTAAAAATGGTCCAATCTTGATGAAATATGGCATGGACATGTAAAGCAGTAATTATTCGGACGAGTTCGTAAACCAGCCCGATCGGACTACCGGAAGGGGGGTAAAGGGGGGCAAACCCCCAAAAAATGGGTTTTTGAGTTTTTTAAATTTAAAAATAAAAATAATCCAATTTTTACTAGCACCATTGAATTCAGCTCAAAAAACAAACAATTTAGTATATTGAATCACTGCTCTATGTCCATTGGTTACCGAGATATTGCAAGTGGTAAACACAGTACGTTGTCCCAATGTTAACCTTATGGGAAATAAGTAAAATTCTATATCTCACTTATTTCTCAACACATATCTTGTTAAAACTTGGTAAATGACTTCTTCTAGGTTAGATCTACTAAATATTGAATTAAAACCACTCAGTTTTAATATACCCGTAGCAGCACACCTGCATACTCATTCCCCATGTTATTCTTATGGAGCTTACAAAAACATGAAAAATCTCGCTATGTTGGATTTAAATATGTTGTTTTGTCTTTGAAATTTGCTGAGTATGCAGGTCTGCTACAACGGGGGTATTTATTTCTAACTAAACTCAAGGTACCAAGTTACTGTCCCGCTGCCATGAACTCTTTTTAGAAAACCACGGGTCTTAATTCCTCCTTAGAGACCAGCATCATCTGAGAAACGAAAACACCCTCTTTGCTTTTGGCTTTATTCCTTCCTAAACGTATTATTTACACGCCTCTAAAAAGTTCAATTTGATTTATAGTAATTTGCTAATAGTTACTAAATTTTGTTACTTGTGTTTTGTTACTTGTCCCTCTCAGCCCGCGGGGCTAAGCATGGTTTAGGCCAACCTATTGGTAAATCCGGCACAGTATGCAGCTGGAGTTGTGTTTTTGTCATACAGTATCCAAGACAGCCATTCAAAAATATATTAGACTTTTACAAAATTATTGAATTCCAAAATAAAACACACTAATTTTTTCTTTTCCCTTCTTTTTATTAAAAATAAAAGTAAAAAATGTTAACGTTTTGAGTTTAACACCTCTTTTCTTTAGCCTCGTGTATTGCGATGTGCCTTTGCAAATGCCACTTGGTACGAAACGTTTTATTACATTCCGCACACGCAAACGATTTTTCACCGGTATGAATAAACGTGTGCCTCATTAAATGATCCTTTCTTTTGAATTCTCTACTGCAGACCCCGCACTTGAAATTTCTTTGATCCAAGTGTGAATCTGCAATGTGACACTTAAGACCCTCTTTTGTGGTGTACTGTTTCCTGCATGAACTACATTTAAAAATTCTTTTGTCAGAATGGTAACTCATATGTAATTTCAGTTGGTAGGGTTCGATAAAACTCTTTTCACAAAACAAACATTCAAACGGCCTCTCTCCAGTGTGTAAAAATCTGTGCCTTTTCAAACTTGTCTTGTGGGTGAATTCTTGGGCACATACTTCACACTTGTGTGGAGTTTGCCTCGTGTGTGTTAACATGTGTGTTTTTAAATTAAACACCTCCATGAGACACACAGTACAGGTGAACTTCTTTTTGTACCTAACAAATACTTTTCGCAACTTCACCCTTTTGTTTCTAGCTTGAGGCACTTTCTTAATATCGGACCGTTTTAATTTACTTCTGTAAGAAAGAATGATAAAATTATCCTCATCACTGATATTTTCTGAGCTGAGTGTAGAGTACTGTGTCGAACCTTCTTTGTCGTCTACATTTCCACCAAAAACAAACTTATTGCACTCTTGGTCGATGCCGTTCAGATTCACTTCATCAAAATTGTTATCTGTTTCGCTCACTTCTTCTTTTACTTCAAGTTTTGCAAGCCCTGATAAATCCATTACAAATTTTGATTACTTTGATCTAGATATGTCTTTCCTGAATTTTTTCATGCATGAATATTCAAATAAGTGATATTAACTTTGGGTATTAAACTGTGTTAAGGTTATACTTTTTATTGCTTGTTAAGTCCACCAGTTCTGAAAAAAGGGAAAAAGTCAACGAAATAAAATGAAAGCTCCCTACTCTACTACCTTTTAATTAAATCTACTGTAATGTGATTTTAAATTAATACAAATTTATGCATGAAAATTTATTTAATTAGCTTAGTTCTCTTTTTGACATTATTATTTTAGCAACAGGAACATAAAGAAACACAAACAACATAATAAATTCATCTAAAGTACCGGCCAAATCATTGGGCGGGTGGCGAAAAATGGAAATTCCAGCTGAATAAATGACTTGATATTAAAGACATCTCCGCTCCTCTACGTAGTTAAGTAGTTGAACATGTTTCCAACAGATAGAAGCACATTTACTTGGGTATATTTGGAGCACTTACTCAGCTGATTTGGGGAACATAAACAAAGAGTATAACTGTCTATAACTTCAGATGGGTAAATAACTGGCCAAAAACATATTTTGAGCGCCAGCAGCGCACTCACTCACCCGCCTAATGATTTGGCCGGAACTCTAGGGTTGTAGCCTCTGGATCATTAATTAATATTATTGTGATAAGGTAAGCCTGATCACAATAATAATAACAATAAATTCATAGTTGTTGAAGACAAACAGAAGTCTACCATAACACACAGGCACACAGGCTACATTAATAGGGTCTACACAACATCAAAAACCTTTAGGTACTAAACTGATACTTCAGATTAAGATCATTTTCTAGAAACAGAAGTAGTTTTAAGTATTTTAGCGAATTTCCCCTATAGGGAAGAAGCTATTACCGTAGGTCTCATGGTAAGACCTAAGCTCAGGACCACTATAACTTTTCGTTTTGGGGCCCCCAGAAGCAAAAAACACTATTCGTTCGAATTTATAGACATATATATGTGTCTGTTAGCATGATAGCGGCCGTAAAATTGTCCAATCTTAATGAAAATTGGTACAGATGTGTAAAGTGGTAATCACTCGGACGAGTTCGTGAACCAGCCCGATCGGACCACCGGAAGGGGGGGTAAAGGGGGATAAACCCCCCCAAAAATGGGTTTTTTGAGTTTTTACAAAGAAAAATAAAATTTATCGAATTTTGGTTTGCACCATTAAATTCAGCTAAAAAAAAAACAAATTAGTATCTTGAATCACTGCTCTATGTCCGTTAATTACCGAGATATTGAAAGTGGTAAACACAGTACATTGTCCCAATGTTAACCTTATAGGAAATAAGTAAAATTCTATATCTCGGTTATTTCTCAACATATCTTGATAAAAATTGGTAAATAGCTTCTTCTAGTTCAGATCTACTAAATATTGTATTAAAACCACCCAGTTTTAATATACCTGTAGCAGCAAACCTGCATAACCTGTAGCCCCATGTTATTCTTATGTAGCTTACCAAAACATGTCAAAACTTCCTATGTTTGATTGAAATATGTTGTTTTACATTTGAAATTCGCTGAGTATGCAGGTCTGCTGCAACAGGGGTGTTTTTGTTATTAGGTTGCAGAATCAGTTTTCCATTATAACTCTGAGATTAAAGAAAAGAAAATACACACAAAACATTCTCACACTTCCTCAGACCTTAGACCCAATCTATTTTTGCATTTTTAAACAATTTTTGTTATACCACTACGAAAACGGCAGTTTTTAACACATGAGTTGTGGGGCTAAAGAAGCTCTTTTTCTCCCTAGGAAGAAAAATAATCAGCTGTTGTCGATTCTATCAGCTGTTCATTTCTTTCTATAGTAAAACCAAGGTCTATAGAAAAGAAGAGAAAAATATAAGGTTACCTGACTCCCATAAGGCCTGTGGAGCCAAAACTAAACGTGTGATGTCAAAGCTTATTGGATAAAAATGTAGCCTCAATCAAAGTGTCTGTAATATTTTCCCTCTGATTGGTCAAGATGAAAATCGATATTGCAAAACTCGTTAAATTCTCCAATCGATAATTTTGGTTTTTTGGGATATATCTGATTAAAGGTAAACAAGCTCTAAAATTTTGTGTTTTAAAGTAGTTAGCGGAATATATTGAGCGGGATAGTGAAAAATAGAGTTCATTACGTGGTCCTAATGTTGCTTTTTGTAAGGCCTACTAGGCCATTTTTCGACCTCTTAAGAAAAGCATCACTTTAGTCCCTGGTATTGAAATATATTATATATTGAATTTAAATTTTTTGTGTTTGGTATTTATATAAATGATAAAAAATTATATTTATGTATTAAACCCTGGTTTGTACAATAATTATAAAGAGTAAAGAGCGTGTATTTGTTTTTTACGACTGGCAAGTACTAAGGCAAAAAGGCAAGTAAATATTTTATATCCTTGTTTTCACTTTACAATTGTATTGCAGGTGGATTTCCCGATGCAAAATCCCCAGCAAAGGAGACTTTTGGTGCATTCAAGGAGATGTTTCAAGGATGCATCCGGGAAGTCTCTTGGACACACCACTCTGGTGTCACGGACTTCACCAAATACCGAGGAGAAAATATCGACAACTGCCCCCTGTTGTGACTTACGACGCTGAGAAGATCAAAAAAACTTCACTGCCAATCAGCAATGTAGTTTGTTTTAAAGCACTTTTTGTGTAGTTCCTTGATAACTTAGTTGATGGAAAATTACAAAATTAGATTTTGTAACACTAGAATGCTGCTATAGTAGGCCTATATTTAAAATCAGACACTTCATCAAAAGGATTATAAAATTGTAACCATAATGTTTTAGAAATTTATTTCATCCATGCTAAAACTAATAAGCGTTACGATTTTGACTGTGGGATTTAACCTTACAACAAATGAATGGTAGAAATTAAAATTGTTAATGAATTTAAAGTAGCCTGCAAAAGATAAAATCTGTTTATCAGCCACCTTGTACTTCCTAAATTAAAAATTTTCTTAACATTGAATAAAAACTCTCTTATTAACATAACAGGTTTTTAAAATGGGTTCAAAAGCAGCTATTATTTTTGTCAATTTGATTAGTTTTGATTATCCAAAAAAAATTTTAGGAAAATATAATGTTCAGGGAACTTCAGAGTGTTCAGGCAAAAAAAATTTTATTTTTTATTTGTGCATTTAATTAAGGGGTGGGGCAGGAACAAATTTTAATTTACTTAACAGCAAATCGCTACAGGAAAAAGTTTTTAAAATTTAGTCGTCGCTTTTTAGGACATTGTTTGGTATCAACAGACCTCAATATTAACATTGTTTTTGAGGCTATAACATTTTAAATTGAGCAGAAAAGAATTTCCGAAACCAAAAAATAAATTTTAATCAATTTTTCATTTTTAAGTTAGGTTCTAGACAGTTATGAATCATAGAAAGTCCCAAAATATAGACCCAATAAATCAAGCGGTTTCCCTATAGAGTTTGTACCAACATTGGTATTTTTGGCCTGTTTTTGGCACTTTGTAGAACCGTACCTCTCATAGTTTAGGCTACAGTTAAAAAAATATAAAAAAATTCCCTGTTGTTGCCTCAACATACCACACAAAAATAGCAAAAAAATTTTAAAATAATTTTTGACCTGACACACTTAAAGGATATGTTAAAGCCAAATTACATAAATATTGGCCTAAATTAGTTACAACAAAATATACAACCTTGTAGCTTTAGCATCCAGCCGCACGGATAATGCTACTGAGTGCTTACAAAAAATCATTGGGTGTGTTGCTTGCCTGGTTAGCGTCTTGTGCCTCAGTTAAAGACAGTTATTGATTTCCCAAAAATTTTAATGGGTTTGGACCACTTTCCGCTTAAAAATGACAACAGCTCTTAGCTGGCAATGAAAAATGTCAAACATAGACTACGCTTACAAATAAAATTGAACCTTCTTCATATTTCTGTTTGTTCTAATTATAACTTTTTTGTATTTCTTTTCTTTGCTTGAAATTTTACGCTAAAATAATAACATTTTAGGCTACCATCAAACTCTATATGATGGAATTTATTTAAAGGGACGCCTTTTAAAAAATACAGAATTTTCAACTTCATTAGCATAATGCTAATTAGAAGTTTTAAGGACGATTTATAAAATCTGGGTTTTTTTACTGTATAATGGCTTTTCCACATTAGGCGACTGTCACCAGCAACTCAGGCGTGGAGTCTTGTCACTGCGCTCAGAATTGTTTCAATTATGTGTTCACACACGGCGTCCGGGACTTCAAGGTGTTAAGAATGAAAACCACAAGAACCGGCAAAGAGACGCCGCCGCGTGTACTCGCCTAATGTGTAAAGGGCTAAATGTGTAATGTGTAAATACATACTCAGGGGCAAGATGCGCAATGTCTTATTTATGAACTTGTGGTTACAGATAAATGTTAATCAAAGTGCAATAATTTTAATTATAATTAGGGGCCTATATACAAATAATATAAATGGGTGTTTGTATGTGTCTAGTATATGGTGTGTTGTTATCTGTATTTATTTTTGTAAATTATTTGTTAAAATGTTGCATATATTTGATTAAATAAAGTGCATGAGTTATTTTTACTCTATTTCAGATGTTATTTTTACAACCTTTTAGCACATTTCAACTCAAAAAGTCCAAATTTATAAGTTTTAGGATTTTGATTTAATGATTTAAAGAAAAAGATGATAACAACCTTAATTAACAGTTAGATCAAAGATTAATAGAATAAAAGAGTTGGGCCAATTTGACGTCACCTAAGACGTCATTAGGAAGCTAATGCTTTAGCGAGGTTGAACCTCGGTTATGCAGTGGTTGTGACTTCTAGGAAAGCGTGAGGATAGCCTAGTGGATATATGGGCACCTAGTGGGGTCATGTTAACCTCTGAATCTGAGGGTCCCCGAATCAAACCCTCACCTGATTCAAAACAAGGTCAGTGGCTAACTTATTGGCCGTGACCGCCGGAAAAAATTATCACTTCTGGAATCAGCATCAAATTTCCTACATTAAAAAAAAAAAATTTTGTTTTTGAGACCAGTACTGGAAAATGCATATTTATCGGATACTTTCTAACAAAAGGTTGCCATTAGGCCTTGGTAATAACAAGGTACACAGTACAAAACATTAAACAACGTGACTGGCATATGATAAACACAAAATCAATGTACAAGCTATCGCACATGCAAGCTTAGTGTCTGGCCAATTGAGTTTGAAAGTAAGTTAAAGGTAACCTGCCGTATCGGCTCATCATTAAATTTAGCACAACTTTAAAATTAGACATGGTTTTAATAGTAGGCCTACTCATGTAAATAATAAATTTGATATGTGAAACTCAAGTCTATTGTGTGTTAATTAATCAAACCCAATCAAAATTTCGAATGATATGGACAGCTCAAAAATCCCTAGAACAAACTCGACAACTACCGGATCCACAAATAAGCCTAGTCAAGTTGATAAGTTTTTAACGTAGGTTCATTAAGTTTAATTTTAGTTTTGTAACGTTTTATTAAAATAAGTTAAATCATGTTTTATAGTTCTTGAGGGATTCAAATGATATAGGCTATTTGTCAGTCGTTTCGATTGACTTTGTTTGTTATCAATGTTCCTCCATTACTGATGGTTGTCGCAACACTGATGGTTGAATCAGATTACTGAAACATGACATAGGCCTAAGCAGAGTAAAATTAAACCGAACTTCGCCCATGTTAAAATATATTGAGAAGATCAGATACTAAACCTAAGCATAGCATATGTATGGAATTCTGATACGGGGGAAATGTCAGAAGTACCATGTTTTATTAATACTTACCCCAAAATGACGAGGAGAGAAAAATTCTTTCACATCAGTAACCTATACACAGTCGTAGCTAATCCAGAAATCTGTAAGTCACTGAACAAGCACAATGATTATGAGAGAACTCACGGATCTGGCAGTAAAAATCGAAACTCTTCAATGATAATGATGTATTGAAACTAAAACTTTGACGACAAATTATTTAATTTAGTTTAATAGATAAACAAGAAATCCATTGACGGAAATCACGATAGTAGTTTCAAAGTGAGGTTAACTATTATTGTTGTGGAATTCAAAAAATAAAACTTAAACAATAGTAAAATCAGTGTTGCCAATGTACTTACTTCACGATAAGCCAATACATAGAGTAATAATGAACTTGTAAAGAGTTGGCATTCCCATGTTAACTCGGTGGTAAGGGAACAGTAGCGCTGTCTGATCAAAGTGGTGAGGAACTTCAATGTTTATCAAAACATAAAAAATAACATATGATGACAACTGACGTAGCCTATGATTTAAGACAGACCATGAGAAATCTCCCCTTTTGAGACTATCGGTTTTTACAAGTTAATTTTGATCAGAAGCTTTATGTTTACTCCTAGGTACATTTCGGCTAGGAGTTACTTGACCTTACTAGAGCCCAGAAAATTTTTATAAATTTTTTATCAAAATTTTCTCCATTCTGCTGTTTATGGACAAAAAATTGTGTATTGACATTGTTTTAATTCCTTTTATGAATGCAGTGTTTCTCTAGTATGATTAAAATGAAACATTTTGATAATGACCGTTAGAGCTTCATTATCTTCATTTGTTTTGAGAGTGTTATTTAGCTTTAAAGCATAACTTCCTGACAAATTTTTCAGTCTTGCAACTTGTACTTGATTGGGCTTTTTTCAGTTTCTGTTGCTTCAGAGTATATCAGAATTTCTTCTTTAAATCGTTTGAAGTTGTTGGCAATATTACCTGTCATAAAATTTAATTCTTCTAGTTTATTAAAATCCATCTTTTTATTTTTAATCTACTAAGTCTTTATTTGATTGTGCCATGTTTTAAGAATGTTTTAGGTAAAACACTTTATTGATTGTTTTCAGACTGGAACTGCAATGTTTATCAAAAAGTAAACAATAACTCATTATGACAACTGACTTACGATTTATAGTCCTACAATGTAAACTTTGATTTTTATAGTTCTGTAGTCAGCAGGAACAGATTAAACGATTTAATGTTCATTACTGGATAGGTTGTAAGAAAAAGGCACCTTTTGGAAAATACCATTGTTTATATTTTTATCACTAATATGGCCAACCATAAGATCCAATGTAAAATGTTTAAAATTCACATTTTTTACTTTATTACATTTTTTAAGAATTCTGGGTGGTTAATTTCACAAACGGATTTGATTTTACAACTGATTTATAATTTGATCACGGTTTCATGGTTGTTTGGTTAATTTTTTTTAGGTCCTAAATACTATATATAAGTTACATTTAATTTATGTTTAATCCATTATTAGTTGTACCTTATCTGTTTAACCATATAATGTGGCGCAATCTTTATTCATGCAGTGGTAGTTACAGTTTTTTTTCCCTAGAGGTGCTGATGAGTGGCAGGCAAGCCAGAGTTGCTGATGAGTGGCAAGCAAGCCAGAGTTGCTGATGAGTGGCAAGCAAGCCAGAGTTGCTGATGAGTGACAAGCAAGCCAGAGTTGCTGATGAGTGGCAAGCAAGCCAGAGTTGCTGATGAGTGGCAAGCAAGCCAGAGTTGCTGATGAGTGGCAAGCAAGCCAGAGTTGCTGATGAGTGGCAAGCAAGCCAGAGGTGCTGATGAGTGGCAAGCAAGCCAGAGGTGCTGATGAGTGGCAAGCAAGCCAGAGGTGCTGATGAGTGGCAAGCAAGCCAGAGTTGCTGATGAGTGGCAAGCAAGCCAGAGTTGCTGATGAGTGGCAAGCAAGCCAGAGTTGCTGATGAGTGGCAAGCAAGCCAGAGGTGCTGATGAGTGGTAAAAAAGCCAGAGTTGCTGATGAGTGGTAGGCAAGCCAGAGGTGGTGATTAGTGGTAGGCCAGCCAGAGGTGCGGATGAGTGGTAGGCAAGCCAGAGGTGCTGATGAGTGGTAGGCAAGCCAGAGGTGCTGATGAGTGGTAGGCAAGCCAGAGGTGCTGATGAGTGGTAGGCAAGCCAGAGGTGCTGATGAGTGGTAGGCAAGCCAGAGGTGCTGATGAGTGGTAGGCAAGCCAGAGGTGCTGATGAGTGGTAGGCAAGCCAGAGGTGCTGATGAGTGGTAGGCAAGCCAGAGGTGCTGATGAGTGGTAGGCAAGCCAGAGGTGCTGATGAGTGGTAGGCAAGCCAGAGGTGCTGATGAGTGGTAGGCAAGCCAGAGGTGCTGATGAGTGGTAGGCAAGCCAGAGGTGCTGATGAGTGGTAGGCAAGCCAGAGGTGCTGATGAGTGGTAGGCAAGCCAGAGGTGGTGATTAGTGGTAGGCCAGTCAGAGGTGCGGATGAGTGGCAGGCAAGCCAGAGGTGCTGATGAGTGGTAGGCAAGCCAGAGGTGCTGATGAGTGGTAGGCAAGCCAGAGGTGCTGATGAGTGGTAGGCAAGCCAGAGGTGCTGATGAGTGGTAGGCAAGCCAGAGGTGCGGATGAGTGGTAGGCCAGCCAGAGGTGCTGATGAGTGGTAGGCAAGCCAGAGGTGCTGATGAGTGGTAGGCCAGCCAGAGGTGCTGATGAGTGGTAGGCAAGCCAGAGGTGCTGATGAGTGGTAGGCAAGCCAGAGGTGCTGATGAGTGGTAGGCAAGCCAGAGGTGCTGATGAGTGGTAGGCAAGCCAGAGGTGCTGATGAGTGGTAGGCAAGCCAGAGGTGCTGATGAGTGGTAGGCAAGCCAGAGGTGCTGATGAGTGGTAGGCAAGCCAGAGGTGCTGATGAGTGGTAGGCAAGCCAGAGGTGCTGATGAGTGGTAAGCAAGCCAGAGTTGCGGATGAGTGGTAGGCCAGCCAGAGGTGCGGATGAGTGGTAGGCCAGCCAGAGGTGCGGATGAGTGGTAGGCCAGCCAGAGGTGCGGATGAGTGGTAGGCCAGCCAGAGGTGCTGATGAGTGGTAGGCAAGCCAGAGGTGCTGATGAGTGGTAGGCCAGCCAGAGGTGCTGATGAGTGGTAGGCAAGCCAGAGGTGCTGATGTGTGGTAGGCAAGCCAGAGGTTCTGATTAGTGGTAGGCCAGCCAGAGGTGCGGATGAGTGGTAGGCCAGCCAGAGGTGCTGATGAGTGGTAGGCAAGCCAGAGGTGCTGATGAGTGGTAAGCAAGCCAGAGTTGCTGATGAGTGGTAGGCCAGCCAGAGGTGCTGATGAGTGGTAGGCCAGCCAGATGTGCTGATGGGTGGTAGGCTAGCCAGAGGTGCTGATGAGTGGTAGGCCAGCCAGATGTGCTGATGGGTGGTAGGCTAGCCAGATGTGCTGATGAATGGCAAACAAGCCAGAGGTGCTGATGAATGGCAAACAAGCCAGAGGTGCTGATGAATGGCAAACAAGCCAGAGGTGCTGATGAGTGGTAGGCAAGCCAGAGGTGCGGATGAGTGGTAGGCAAGTCAGAGGTGCGGATGAGTGGTAGGCAAGCCAGAGGTGCGGATGAGTGGTAGGCCAGCCAGAGGTGCTGATGAGTGGTAGGCAAGCCAGAGGTGCTGATGAGTGGTAAGCAAGCCAGAGTTGCTGATGAGTGGTAAGCAAGCCAGAGGTGCTGATGAGTGGTAGGCCAGCCAGAGGTGCGGATGAGTGGCAGGCAAGCCAGAGGTGCTGATGGGTGGCAGGCTAGCCAGAGGTGCGGATGAGTGGTAGGCAAGCCAGAGGAGCTGATGAGTGGCAGGCAAGCCAGAGGTGCTGATGAATGGCAAACAAGTCAGAGGTGCGGATGAGTGGCAGGCAAGCCAGAGGTGCTGATGAGTGGTAGGCAAGTCAGAGGTGCGGATGAGTGGTAGGCAAGTCAGAGGTGCGGATGAGTGGTAGGCAAGCCAGAGGTGCGGATGAGTGGTAGGCCAGCCAGAGGTGCTGATGAGTGGTAGGCCAGCCAGAGGTGCTGATGGGTGGTAGGCTAGCCAGATGTGCTGATGAATGGCAAACAAGCCAGAGGTGCTGATGAATGGCAAACAAGCCAGAGGTGCTGATGAATGGCAAACAAGCCAGAGGTGCTGATGAGTGGTAGGCAAGCCAGAGGTGCGGATGAGTGGTAGGCAAGTCAGAGGTGCGGATGAGTGGTAGGCAAGCCAGAGGTGCGGATGAGTGGTAGGCCAGCCAGAGGTGCTGATGAGTGGTAGGCAAGCCAGAGGTGCTGATGAGTGGTAAGCAAGCCAGAGTTGCTGATGAGTGGTAAGCAAGCCAGAGGTGCTGATGAGTGGTAGGCCAGCCAGAGGTGCGGATGAGTGGCAGGCAAGCCAGAGGTGCTGATGGGTGGCAGGCTAGCCAGAGGTGCGGATGAGTGGTAGGCAAGCCAGAGGAGCTGATGAGTGGCAGGCAAGCCAGAGGTGCTGATGAATGGCAAACAAGTCAGAGGTGCGGATGAGTGGCAGGCAAGCCAGAGGTGCTGATGAGTGGTAGGCAAGTCAGAGGTGCGGATGAGTGGTAGGCAAGCCAGAGGTGCGGATGAGTGGTAGGCCAGCCAGAGGTGCTGATGAGTGGTAGGCAAGCCAGAGGTGCTGATGAGTGGTAAGCAAGCCAGAGTTGCTGATGAGTGGTAAGCAAGCCAGAGGTGCTGATGAGTGGTAGGCCAGCCAGAGGTGCGGATGAGTGGCAGGCAAGCCAGAGGTGCTGATGGGTGGCAGGCTAGCCAGAGGTGCGGATGAGTGGTAAGCAAGCCAGATGTGCTGATGAGTGGTAGGCAAGCCAGAGGTGCGGATGAGTGGCAGGCAAGCCAGAGGTGCTGATGAGTGGTAGGCAAGCCAGAGGAGCTGATGAGTGGCAGGCAAGCCAGAGGTGCGGATGAGTGGTAGGCAAGCCAGAGGTGCGGATGAGTGGCAGGCAAGCCAGAGGTGCGGATGAGTGGTAGGCAAGCCAGAGGAGCTGATGAGTGGCAGGCAAGCCAGAGGTGCGGATGAGTGGTAAGCAAGCCAGATGTGCTGATGAGTGGTAGGCAAGCCAGAGGTGCGGATGAGTGGCAGGCAAGCCAGAGGAGCTGATGAGTGGCAGGCAAGCCAGAGGTGCGGATGAGTGGCAGGCAAGCCAGAGGTGCTGATGAGTGGTAGGCAAGCCAGAGGTGCTGATGAGTGGTAGGCAAGCCAGAGGAGCTGATGAGTGGCAGGCAAGCCAGAGGTGCGGATGAGTGGCAGGCAAGCCAGAGGTGCTGATGAGTGGTAGGCAAGCCAGAGGTGCTGATGAGTGGTAGGCAAGCCAGAGGTGCTGATGAGTGGTAGGCAAGCCAGAGGTGCTGATGAGTGGTAAGCAAGCCAGAGTTGCTGATGAATGGCAAACAAGCCAGAGGTGCTGATGCATGGCAAACAAGCCAGAGGTGCTGATGAGTGGTAGGCAAGCCAGAGGTGCTGATGAGTGGTAGGCCAGCCAGAGGTGCGGATGAATGGCAAACAAGCCAGAGGTGCTGATGAATGGCAAACAAGCCAGAGGTGCTGATGAGTGGTAGGCAAGCCAGAGGTGCTGATGAGTGGTAAGCAAGCCAGAGTTGCTGATGAATGGCAAACAAGCCAGAGGTGCTGATGAATGGCAAACAAGCCAGAGGTGCTGATGAGTGGTAGGCAAGCCAGAGTTGCTGATGAGTGGTAGGCAAGCCAGAGGTGCGGATGAGTGGCAGGCAAGCCAGAGGTGCTGATGAGTGGTAGGCAAGCCAGAGGTGCGGATGAGTGGCAGGCAAGCCAGAGGTGCTGATGAGTGGTAGGCAAGCCAGAGGAGCTGATGAGTGGCAGGCAAGCCAGAGGTGCGGATGAGTGGCAGGCAAGCCAGAGGTGCTGATGAGTGGTAGGCAAGCCAGAGTTGCTGATGAGTGGTAGGCAAGCCAGAGGTGCGGATGAGTGGCAGGCAAGCCAGAGGTGCTGATGAGTGGTAGGCAAGCCAGAGGTGCGGATGAGTGGCAGGCAAGCCAGAGGTGCTGATGAGTGGTAGGCAAGTCAGAGGTGCTGATGAGTGGTAGGCAAGCCAGAGGAGCTGATGAGTGGCAGGCAAGCCAGAGGTGCTGATGAGTGGTAGGCAAGTCAGAGGTGCTGATGAGTGGTAGGCAAGCCAGAGGAGCTGATGAGTGGCAGGCAAGCCAGAGGTGCTGATGAGTGGCAGGCAAGTCAGAGGTGCGGATGAGTGGCAGGCAAGTCAGAGGTGCGGATGAGTGGCAGGCAAGCCAGAGGTGCGGATGAGTGGCAGGCAAGTCAGAGGTGCGGATGAGTGGTAGGCAAGCCAGAGGTGCGGATGAGTGGCAGGCAAGCCAGAGGTGCGGATGAGTGGCAGGCAAGTCAGAGGTGCTGATGAGTGGTAGGCAAGCCAGAGGTGCGGATGAGTGGCAGGCAAGCCAGAGGTGCTGATGAGTGGTAGGCAAGCCAGAGGTGCTGATGAGTGGCAGGCAAGCCAGAGGTGCTGATGAGTGGTAGGGGATAAATAATCCCCGCATAAACCAATGCGTTTCTAAATACATTTCATATAGTGCATATTTACCATGTAAACACATAACCAAACTGGGGGCCTAAAAACAAAAGAGAAAGACTCAGTCCTTGACTAATTATTTTACTTCATTTCTGGCTTATGGCATGGTTTTTAGTAATTAGTATTTTATTAAGATAATGACTATTTTTTTAAGATTTCATGTTTATTTTTTAAGAATAATTATTGAATCAGAGGAAAGTAAAACTTCAGTCATCAAATCAGTTTATCCTGTACACCCCTTCTCCCTCCCTCCATTAATTCCTCACTCCCTACTTCCGACCGTCTTTCCACTTTTCCCTCCTTTTCTCCTTCATTCTCTTCTTACCATCTCTCCTCCCTTCTTTCCTACCATTTCGAACTTTTTCCCTCCCTCCCTCCCTCTCTTCCTATTATTATCACTAAAATGTAATATATATTTTACCCTTTAGCCACCAATAAAAACAAAATTTGAATATAATGTGTCCATTTGTACTCCGGTTGCCAAGCCCGGTGACAGGATTTGCCCGGGCCCCTGTGCAATTGAGAAACCCGCCTTTTTTACTCATCTCGATTCTGGGCCCCATTTTTACTAATCTCGCGTGGATCTGGGCCCCCTGTGAGTCCAGGCCCCTGTGCATTTGCCCCCCCCACCCCGTCGCCGGCCCTGCCGGTTGCATGTCAGTTAGTACATTGGATAGTAGAAACTTACTTAATGTACTTTTTTCTTCCCTTTCTATCAGAAAATGTTTATTAATCTTATTTAAGCAAGTAAACTTTATTTTTCCATATACATGTTAAATGGAACACATTTGAGTATGATATCCCTAATCTTCTCTAAGTAGTCCTGATTTCAATCAAATTTTATATTTTCACTCCATGCCCCAGTTAACTGTGGCTTAATGTTTCTACATCAAATCTTTACTCTACGAAAAATAGCATGTGATAACAACTACATATGATGCTAACTTTGTTTCCATTAGGTTGTTATAATATTACCAAAACAGCAACTCATAAAGGCTAATGTTAGTTTTTTTGAAATTTTAAATTGAATTTTCTACATTTCTAAAAGACTAATATAAATTTCAATGGGATTCTGCACATCTACAGGAAAATACAATTCTATCGGTGTGCTTAGATTTTTGCTACGTTGTACACAGGCTGAGAAAAAAAGAGTACAAAAACCTTATGGAAAAAATGCTTGTCTATTAATATAAAGATTTGCGATGGCGATTTTCGCTGTTTCATAAATATTTTTGGGTTATTAACAATTATTGGCGTTCAAGCTGTTTTGTTAATCATTTAATAAAGGCGTTATTTATCGATCAACCATTTCACCTTTCATAATTTTCATAATTATTTCAAATATTAACGTAAATATTGTTTGTAAGACTTGTTTATTAATAAGTTTATATAATAAACTCCTTAATATTATAATTCTTTCTTATTATTTAATAATTAATAAGCCGATGGCAAAGAACATGCCCAGAGATACTAATAAACATTATATTTAATTACAATTATATTTAAAATAAATAATTCCCTTAACGGACGTCTGATATGTCATATCTTTCTACGTTTGTATTCAGAGAGCTGTCATAAAATGAATAATACCCCCGCCGCAGCAGACCTGCATACTCAGCGAATTCCAAATGCAAAAGAACATATATTAATCCAACATAGTGAGATTTGTCATGTTTTTGTAAGCTCCATAAGAATAACATGGAGAATGAGTACGCAGGTTTGCTGCAACAGGTCCATTAAAACTGGGTGGTTTCAATTCAATATTTAGTAAATCTGAACTAGAAGAAGCCATATACCAAGTTTTACCAAGATATGTCAAAAAATAAGGAAGATATAGCATTTATTTTAATTCCCATAAGGATAACATGGGAAATGAGTATGCAGGTTTGCTGCCACAAAAATGGAAACTTAGGGGATTTTAGACTATACTACATCAAATCTCACCTAGATGAAGCCCTAAACCAATTTTAATTAAGATATGTTGAAAAATAACCGAGATATAGAATTTTACTTATTTCCCATAAGGTTAACATTAGGACAACGTACTGTGTTTACCACTTTCAATATCTCGGTAACCAATGGACATAGAGCAATGATTCAAAATACTAAATTGTTTGTTTTTTTGGGCTGAATTCAACGGTGCAAAGGAAAATTGGAATATTTTTATTTTTCTATGTAAAAAACTCAAAAAATCCATTTTTGGGGGGGTTTACCCCCCTTTACCCCCCCTCCCGGTTGTTCGATCGGGCTGGTTTACGAACTCGTCCAATTGATTACCACTTTACATGTCTGTACCAAATTTCATCTAGATCGGACCACATTTACGGCCGCTATCGTGCTGACAGACACGTATATATATTTCTACTAAAAATATCGTAATCTATATATCTATATATATAGATAGATAGATAGATAGATAGATAAAAATTCGAACGAATGGTGTTTTCTGCTTCTGGGGGCCCCAAAACGAAAAGTTATCATGGTCTCGGGCTTAGGGTTTACCATGAGACCTACGGTAATAGCTTCTTCCCTATAGGGGAAATTCGCTAAAACCCATTTTTGGGGGGGTTTATCCCCCTTTACCCCCCCTTCCGGTGGTCCGATCAGGCTGGTTCACGAACTCGTCCAATCGATTACCACTTTACATGTCTGTTCCAAATGTCATTAAGATCGGACCATATTTACGGCCGCTATCGTGCTGACAGACATATATATATATATATATACTAGCAGTTGCCCGTGGCTTCGCTCACGATAACAATTTTAACACCCGCTGCCTAAATGAAGCAGATGGTGCCACATACTGAGTTTATGATTAAATAGATAAGGTACAAAAACTATTGGTGACTTTAATATAGTACATATAACCTAAAAAAAGAAAAAAAAACAACCATGCAACCATGATAAAAGGAACCAAACTATAAATCAGCTGTAGAGACCTGTCTGTATGTGAAGCGTAAACCGCCTTCTTGATTTAATGAAAATTTACAATTTAATCGAAAGATCATCCATTAAATTATACAGAAAGATTTCAGACCGTTTACTCAACCGAAAACCCCTGAAAACTTTGAATTTTGAAAAACCCGTTCTCAGCGGATGCTCACTCCCTATAGGAACGTCCATGAAAAGTCTCAAGGTTCGAAGTCAAGTTCAAGTAGTTTGGGCTGTGCGATGATAGGCCAGTGGTATTTGACAAATATAAAGTAGATATACTTTCATCAGCCAGAAAGATGTTTTAGGAATCCGCTAAGGGTGTCGCTGCCGACGGGAGTACGTAGAAATATTGCTGCCCCGCCGCACGAGGCATTTTTATTTGGCCTCTCTATACTACACATGCCAGCACATTCCAGCGCCCCCGCCGACAAAACCCCTAAGGGTGTCGCTGCCTGGGAAGGCTTATACTCAGTAGGCCTATCGTTGAATCTGTCCTATAGTACAGAGTGACCCTGAGGCAGGAAATACCCTCTTCGCAGCAGACCGTGCGTACTTAGAGAATCTTAAAGCAGTTTCCTGTTTCATGAAAGTTTATGTACGTAGAGTAGAAAATGCCTTGATTAAATGCCACCAAAGTATTTTCTAATGTTTTAGCGAATTTCCCCTATAGGGAAGAAGCTATTACCGTAGGTCTCATGGTAAGACCTAAGCTCGGGACCACTATAACTTTTCGTTTTGGGGCCCCCAGAAGCAAAAAACACTATTCGTTCGAATTTTTATATATATATATATATATATATATCTATATATATATATATCTATATATATATATCTATGTGTCTGTTAGCACGATAGCGGCCGCAAAAATGGTCCGATCTTCATGAAATTTGGTACGGACATGTAAAGTGGTAATCAATTGGACGAGTTCGTGAACCAGCCCGATCGGACCACCGGAAGGGGGGGGTAAAGGGGGATAAACCCCCCCAAAAATGGGTTTTTTGAGTTTTTTACATAGAAAAATAAAATTTATTGAATTTTTGTGGGCACTATTGAATTCAGCTCAAAAAAACAAACAATTTAGTATTTTGAAACACTGCTCTATGTCCATTGGTTACCGAGATATTGAAAGTGGTAAACACAGTACGTTGTCCCAATGTTAACCTTATGGGAAATAACTAAAATTCTATATCTCGCTTATTTCTCAACATATCTCAATAAAACTTGGTAAATAGCTTCTTCTAGTTCAGATCTACTAAATATTGAATTAAAACCACCCAGTTTTAATATACCTGTAGCAGCACACCTGCATACTCATTCCCCATGTTATTCTTATGGAGCTTACAAAAACATGTCAAATCTCGCTATGTAGGATTGAAATATGTTGTTTTGCATTTGAAATTCGCTGAGTATGCAGGTCTGCTGCAACGGGGGTATTTAGGGTCTACTTTGATCAACAAAATAGACCCTAAAAACATTACAGAGCCATCCCGCATTAAAAAGAATGGTTTACATTATCTCTTTCATTAACAGCTGTTATAAGGAAGGAAGGACTTTATCTCTAGTCAGTGATTTATTTTATTTTTTACAGACAGCTGGTTTTACATTCTATGAAATGTCTTGCTTTTAACATCTGTTTGAATATAAACATTTTATCACTTATTATTCTGGCATAAGGATATTAATATGTGATCTTTGAGAGGGTCTGTGCGCGACCTTGGTCTGTGGTGGATTCCGAGGGTGAGATCAGGATGAAAATCCTGATAAATGTATAATGAATGGGAAAATATTAACTTTATATAGTACATGTCAATTAAAAAGAAATATAATAAACCAAAACATAAAACTGAATGAAATCATAAAACATCTGTAACGACGAATCCATCAGTGAAGGTAACTACCATCTGTTTGGAACACTGAAAATGTAAACAAAACGTCATCCCCGTGAATTATAGGGAAATTCATCAAAACAAACTTGGTCAAAATCGAATAAAACTTGGTTTTTAGAAGCTTGCTATTTAATTTCAAAAAGACGTACGCTAATTTTAAGTCGTCTAAAACCTTCTCATATGTGCATACTACACAGGAAAAAAGTTTCAGCCATAACAGTACTCTAGTCTTTGCGTGAAAAGCGGTCTAAAGTGTGATGTTGAGCGTTACCAACACACATCGTGACATAAATTGAGATAAGGCTTGATTCGGATTCTCTGACCTTCAAAACGTAAAAATAACCAAAAATTTCATAATTCTAAGCAATGTACAGACAAAACTCTAATTTTATTTATATAGATAATATATATATATATAGATAGATAGATAGATAGATAGATAGATATATAAAAATTCGAACGAATGTTGTTTTCTGCTTCTGGGGGCCCCAGAACGAAAAGTTATCATGGTCTCGGGGTTAGGTCTTACCATGAGACCTACGGTAATAGCTTCTTCCCTATAGGGGAAATTCGCTAAAATGTGATGCGGAAAGTAGAAAAGGAACCTCAAGTCGCTGGAGTTAATTGTACAGGCATTTTAGTGAAATCGGGTCAAAAATATCGATTTTTAGATTTAGATTGGGTACGATTCCTTTATCTTTTTTTTGCATATTCATTCAGTGCCGAGAAATATTAATAAATAATCGATTTAGCAGGCTATGTCATGCTTAAAAAAGGGACCTCAAGTGGCTTAAATGGGGAATAAAATGGCTGGCGAATTCAGGTCCCATTTCCCAAATGTGCAGGCCCGTACTGACAGAAACGTCAGGGGCATCACAAAACTAGTCTCTCCTGAGATCTATCGGTGGATGAGTGAAATACTTCAAAGTTTTTCGAAGAAAAATATTGTCAAGTCCAAAAATCGTCATCTCGACAGTATTTCACTTTAATTCCTCGGTATTCTGCCTTCTGACTTGAGGTCCCTTTTCCAACTTTTAACTTTCTCATGTTTTTAAACAATGAAATTGTAATTCTATCACGTCTGTTTCAGTTTAGATTCAAAGATCTAGATTTCAACTTTATTTTGATACCTATATCACTTCTTAAATATCAATAATAAATATTCTGTGAAGTTTTGGGCCTTGATTTCATAAAATAGCCATTTTAATTAGTTACAATTCAAATGCCAATAACTCAAATATAAAAAATCTTAGCACTATAAATTTTATGTCATATGTTTGCAATTTAATACTGAATTTCAGGATATAATTATTCAAAACCAGATAATTCCGACTTGAGGTCCCTTTTCACTTTCCGAATTACAAATATGTAATCACAATTAAAGTATGTATTTATAGTGCTCTTACATGTTTGAAAATACTTGAATTGGCCTTGCCCCTAAATAATAATAATAATAGTTTTATTCCACCAAAATGAATACAAAGTTTACAATTTACATGCTTTGTTTGGAATTACTAGCCATCTTGACGAGTTGTGATGGCTAGCGCAAATTGAAAAATATCGTAATTATTGTGTGATAGTCTAAATATTTCTTTTTATCTGCGGGGGCGCTGAAACGTGTGCCGGCTGTAGTGCTTCTTATCTTCATCTTGCGCTGATAACAAACACAAACACTGTCCTACAATATAACAAATTATTTCGAATCTCTCCACTACTTAACTTCATGAATGCTTAAATTTACGAAACACTAATAAAACTACAAATTTGCACAATGGCAATCCATTATCCTCCCATTACAAAAGATTTATTGTAACTCCTCGATTAAATCATCGATTTGATTCCTTAGTAAAAGCCAACTCTTCAGTCTTTTTTGAAAGCTATGAATATTAATTGATTCCTTAATAGATTTCGGTAAAATATTTAGAATCTTGGGGCCTAAAAATACGAAACATTTCCTAAAAATGGTTTTGTTTAATGGTTGTTTAATGGTACCTTGCGCTGCTCCTCTGGATAGATTCCAAGGAAGAAAAGTGAAGCCTACATTACATTTCATTTCATCTAAACAAAATATTTCAAAAATAATTTCAAAAACCCATCTGCATTCTTCAAAATTCATCCCAATAAATACATAATCAAAATCTTTAATCACCGACAGCATCATTTAAAGGCTCTCTTCTCACATCCAACTTAACTAATTTTCATCAATAACATTCGAATATAAATATGTATACCTTCATACACATAGTTTTCACCAACTCTTACAATATCCGTTGAAAATTCATATCTGTAAAAGTTCTTCTTAAGTTTTCTACGTACGTACACAAAATCTCCAGCTTAAAATTATCTTAACACTGGCAACTAACGCCCTATAGGGGTCCATCAATATTGGATATTGTTCAACTGCGGGGAACACAAACGGGGGCCTGGGGGCGGAGCCCCCAGCGAGCGAAGCGAGTTGACTTTATATTATGAACATAATCATCATAGTGCAGAGCACTTACATGTTCTAGGAAAAAAGAGATGCACATGAATTTTTAAAATAAAATAAACTCCAGGGATATTAATATCAATAAGAATACAATTTCTTTCCTAACTAAATTTTTGTCATGATATGTTTTTAGGTCTTCTGGTAAAGATTTAATACTTTCAGCTTAGATCAGAGATAAACTTGTAATTAGCTAGTAAGAATATGAATATTTTAATCGTCATTTGACATTTAGGGCGTTAACAGTCCCAAAACTTGAATTGCGCTTCCAGTGTGTGTTAGTAGAAATTTCAATTTATCCTCCCACTTTAAGCTGTATAATTTTGTATTTTATTTTTGCCTGTTTCATTAACTTTTTTATCTGAATTTAGTTTGAATTGTCCTCATTGTTCACTGTTAATTAATTGATGATAAATACGAAATAACAAGTCTAAGAATAACTTTGCACTTGAAAAGTGCCAAGTGTTTCAAAGAAAGTGCCTTTAATTTATATATTGTATTTTTATTTTTTTATAACTTATAATACAATTCTATGTACTGTAAATACTTATGTTAATTTTAGGCTATTCCCTGGGTTTTGTTTGAAAAAAGTCTTGTAGACAAGGACTAATGATTATTTAATTAAATTTTCGGATAAAATATGTGTGATTTTTTTCTTGTTAACCCTTATTAATATGTGAGGGTACTTTGTTTAGTTAGCCAAAGAATTTCAGTTATAGTTTTCTTCAAGAACTATACTTGAAACCTAAAACGATTTGTTAATAAGTAAAAAAGTTTTGATTACAAAAATATATATTTTTTATCCAAGAAGAGTAAAATCATTGACAATACACCTGCAGTAGACTGCTAGCCCAATGGCTAAGAATAGACGCAAAGTTTTGACGTAGATTCGACAGTCCTAATTAGATAGCGCCACCAGTGAATTTCACAGGTTCAGCCAGGGCAAGGCCACACTGGCCAGGGTGCAGTTAAAATACGTTAGATAGTTAATGAGAACCTAAAATTTAACTGTACCATATCCAAGTTTCTATCGCGGTTTTGGAAAACTTGGTAGGGGAGTGGATGACAGAATGACAGGTACACAGCGCACAGGATGACCGACCATACTCAGTCAACGAATAAAAAGACGGCGCATAGCCTACTCAACGAATGCTTAACACTTCGTCCAGCCTCTTTGTTTTGGCAAATGATTTATCTCATATCAAACGAATTTAATAATGATTAAATATAACAATGAAGCGGATGCTAACAATTTATTAATATGGTAAACATAAATAGCTTACTTAAACACATTTGGTTTGAATGACTTGTGAGTAGAGGAACGTCTTTAGAAAATTGTAGAAAGTAATTATTATTTGAATTTTTATTGTAGGTTGTCGGATTGAACAATGACTTTAATTATCCTTTTGTGGAAAAAAAGGCATAAGAAATATTGGGAATTTTAGTCCATAGTTTGTATTTACTGATGTAATAAACTTTCTTGAAGGAGTTATAACAACGTTATTTTTAAAAAGAAATTGCTACACTTTGAATGTTGTAATAAAAAACCTTGTAGTGTAAAAGCACTTGAACCTATAATTTTTCTTTTAAATAATGGTGCTCATCACTTCCTTCAAACCCCGTAATCTTTAACTTAAACTGACTACTGCTATGCCTGAAATTTCACACATAAAATCAAATGTAAAACATACAAAACTCAATTTGTAAAAGTTGGCACTTTGGCAGCCAAACGAATTTTCAGGCGTATATTGTATAGGAGAAAGATCTTCATCGAGGAGGGGAATATAGAAAACACCACCAGAGGGCCCTGAAATGGTTACCCTCCTGTAAAAAAAGGAGTTTAGAAAACTCCCCCAAGAAATTTTGGACAGTTAAAACTATAATCTCACATTTTCGGGCAATCTTCATGCATAAATATGCAGAAAAAATCCATTTAAATTCCTTCTAATTGAGGTTGAGATATGGTTAGATCCTGACAAATTTGGATCATCCAGGGATTTAATAAAGATTCCTTGGCTCAATAAAAAACTAGGATATTAATATTTTGCGAATTTACACCTGTCGTTTATTTGTTTGATTTTTTAGGCCATTCCGACATTTTGCATGATTTCTATCATTTATAAGCAGCTAACAGCAATTCAACGGTTAAAAGTTTTTAACATTCTAGCCTAAGTTATTCGGTCTAGTAGAGCCAAACCGCTCCCTGTTCAACACTTGAGCACACACAGGTGGTGACAAATATGTGTCATGCAATGGAATGCATGCGAGTATATCACTGGTTTCTGCTTATCGTATCAACATTTTAAAACAAAAATTTTCACCAGAAAAATTGTGTAGTAGATTATCGAGTATCGAAAAATTAGTTTGTTTCGTCACTGGTATTCGTAGCGGCCTGTTTGATATGAGCTCACTTATGGAAGCCGAAGCCAGAAAATCAAAGCCGAGACTCAAAAAGTCACTTTTGAGAAGTGTCACAAAAAATATCAATATACTAGAAATATTTTTTTGAAATTAAAATGTTACATCACCTTTTTCTTATTGATTTAGTTGTTGTATTAATCTGAAACTAATTTGTTTCTGCTTAATGGGGAAGAGAAACATTTCTTTCCAACATGAGTGACTTAAACAGCTGTTTTATGTAGTATAATGAAAACTGTACGTAAAGACTTATTTGGGGACATCAGGCTAAACGGGTTTTCACAAAGATAAAGATATATATTTTCTCCCAGATGTGGTTATGGTAAATGTGAATTTTACAAATTTATTCTTCTGTTCATAAACAGTCGGTATGAAGGATTTCATTTTATTTGAAGACAACATAAACTGATTATTTTTAAATTTCTGTAACATGTTATCGACAGCTTGTCCGTTTTATCTTTAGCTCTGGAAATCTTTTACATAAAGCGATTGGGAGTAGAGTCAAAGACAACAGAACATTACAGATGATCTTTGAAGTCGTACTAGCCTGATGACATGTTAGTTAACATTTTCTAACACTTGTATATTACATCCTAACTGTAAATTTGTAAAGAAACATAGTTTATATTTGTTGAAATCAATTTTTACATTGTTTATTGTCCCGATTGTCCCTGTTAATTGAGAGTACACCAGGTTTGATAGCTCCGGCAATGGAGCAGGCCGTAGCTCAAGATTAAAACGGAAGAACTGAAATCCAAAACTGGCAAACTGACATGAATTCTTTTAGAATAAATGTAATAACTCGGCTAGCTTCGAAGGTTCTTGCGATTATGCAAAGTTTTTTGCTTTTAAACAATGTCCAAGAGATTAATGGTTTTCTAATCTCGTCTGTGATTACTACTAGATTTACACGGATAACAATGCTCCGAAACCAAGATGGCTGCTGAGGCAACGTGAGCCAACCAGAGCGGAGACAGCAAGGTCCGCCAACCACCTGTACTGTACCTGCCGTGCTGGCTAGCTGGCAGCCATCTGCTACTTGCTGCACACACTAAAACTCCCACTGCTTACATTGTTCATATATTCAAAGAATAAGGCAGTTTTGTTTTTATTCAGATAATTGAATTATTAGCTGAAATAGGTGTTGGATTGAGAATATTTATACGTTATGAAAGTTTCAAGATTCAACTTTAAGGATCACTAGCAATTGCCCGTGGATTCGCTTACGATTAAAACTAAAACTCCCGCTGACCAATCACATACTGACTAATGATTAAACAAATAAGGTACAAGAACTAATGATGACAATAATTTAACTGACTAAACTAAATTTAACTTTTACATGGTATACATAATACAAAAAAAAAACAACAAAAACAAAACATTAAAACCATGAACCATGATGAAAGGAACCAAATTATAAATCAGCTGTAAAAACGTATCCGTATGTGAAGCTTGAATAATTGTCTGCTTGATTGAATGAACACTGAAAATTTAAACAAAAGACCATCTGTTACTTTAGAAGGGAAATCTTTAGTCCAGTCAAAAAAGTTAAAAAAATGGTCCAACCTGGAAAAAATTCCGTTAATTTTGAAACTTGGCATACTTGTTTAGAAGTATCTAAGGATAAAAATACCGAAAGTCCTGGAAAATATGTCGCGAGCTCTAGTGGCAATTGACGGAAACAGGGTACTTTTTTTGGTTTTTCGTAAAAATCTCGAGAACTGTTGGTCGGAGGTGAAAACTTTAAATGTAAAAAATAAAGCTTATTAAATTTGCTACAAAATGATGTGGTACATTTTCTTTGTACTCCTAACGGTTACCGAGTTATAGGGCGCTAAAAATAAGGATCTTTTCACAATTTTCCCTTAAAAATGAGCAAAATTTTTTTTTTTAGTTTTTAACGTATGAAAATAAAAACTATCTAATTTTGGTGGGCACCATTAAAATCAGCTTAAAAAACCAAACAATTTAGTATCCTGAATCGTTGCTTTATGTCCGTTGGTCACCGAGATAATGGAGGCGGTAAACACCCCTTACATTGTACCATTGACTTTGAATCTCTCTCTGAAGAGATTCAAAGTCAATGATTGTACCTATGTAATCCTTATGGGAAATAAAAAATGACTAGGGCCTATAATCCCCAATTTTCACATTTCGTGTCAGCAAACCTGCATACTCCATTGTTCGTATTATTCTTATGCAGGTGAGTATGCAGGTTTGCTGACACGTAATGTGAAAATTGGGGATTATAGGCCCTAGTACGATATAATCTCAACAATATCAAGCCACAATTCAAGTTTTATTGAGATATGTTGCGAAATAAGCGAGATATAGAACATTTTTTATTTCCCATAAGGATTACATAGGTACAATGTAAGGGGTGTTTACCGCCTCCATTATCTCGGTGACCAACGGACATAAAGCGACGATTCAGGATACTAAATTGTTTGGTTTTTTAAGCTGATTTTAATGGTGCCCACCAAAATTAGATAGTTTTTATTTTCATATGTTAAATCCAAAAAAAAATTTTGCTCATTTTTAGGGGAAAATCGTGAAAAGATCCTTATGTTTGGCGCCCTACAACTCGGCAACCGTTAGGAGTACAAAGAAAATGTACCACATTATTTTGTAGCAAATTTAATAAGCTTTATTTTGTACATTAAAGTTCTCACCTCCGACCAACAGTTCTTGAGATTTTCACGAAAAACCAAAAAAAGTACCCTGTTTCCGTCAATTGCCACTAGAGCTCGCCACATATTTTCCAGGACTTTTGGTATTTTCATCCTTAGGTACTTCTAAAAAAGTGTGCAAAGTTTCAAAATTAACGGAATTTTTTCCAGGTCAAACCCTGTTTTGACCGGAATGTTTTAAGACTTGGACCCCACCAAAAACCCCTTAAAACTTCGAATTTTGAAAAAAAAACTATTCTTAACGGTTGTTTACACCCTTAATAGAACGTCCTTGCAAAGTTTCAAAGTTCTAAGTCAAGTAGTTGGGACTGTGCGGTGATGATCAGTGGTATTTGACAAATATAAAGCAGATATACTGTCATGAACCAGGAAGATTTTTGAGGAATTCGCTAAGTACGCAGGTCTCCTGCAATGGGAGTATTTCTATTGCCCCCCTACAGGAGATATTCCTATATACTATATGGCCTCCCTTGTTATATACCATGTCCTCTGTTCCCCCAAATCTCACACCTTAAATTTTAGCATTTAGGGTGGAAAACATTAAAATCAATTGTCTTTACTCTTTAACTATTTTACCCAACCTGTAAAATAGCATTAACAATAAATAATTGGATGAACGAGGTGAGTCCTTATGATTGACAAAAATTCACTCGGAAAAAATGTATGTTGGTCGCATAACTCGCGAAAGATTTGAAATATTCTGACCAAATTTGGCAGGCAAGCTCATTAAAAAAAAAATCTAGGTCAAGTTCGTCAGCTGGCATCATCAGCTTAACCATATTTGTATGGGAGCCCTTTGAAGTCGGCGAAAAGTTTTATCTTATGGACCGGAAGTAAATATTTAAAATCTGATTAAACCAGTGGATTCCTCGCAAAATTTTACATAAGACAAGATTTTGATCCACCTTTATATCACTTCCTATTACGTCACAAATAATTTTCAAAACACTGGTATTTTGGCCCTTTAAGGGCCAAAATGTACTTTTACGTTTTACAATGCAGATTTCAATGCTAATCGGCTGTTTTAGGTTTAAAACATTCTTGGTCTTCCAATGAGAAAGTGCCCTGGTGTCAATGCTGACATATCTGAAGGATCTGAAGACAATGGAGTAAGTGGTCGAGAGTTCAACATAACTTCAACACGAATTGTTAATGTGTTGAATTCTGGCAGTGTTAGTATTGTGTCACCGATTACCCGTTGCAGATGATGCTTGGCTCTTGATAGCACTTTCCCAGAGACCTCCGTGATGTGGAGCTGCGGGAGGATTGAAATGGAAATGAATAGAGTGTAGCAACAAATCGTTCAATCCGTTGTTGAGAATCCATGTTGTGGATGATTGATTTCACAATCTTGCGCAGAGTGTTGCTTGCACCTATGAAGTTGGTTCCACAATCAGAATAGATTTCGGCACAAAGTCCTCGTCGGGAAATGAATCGAGTCAGAGCTGCGATGAATCCTTCTGTTGTCAAATCGGTTACCACTTCAATATGCACTGCTTTAGTTACCATACAAATAAATAAGCAGATGTAAACTTTAATGTGTTTTATGAATCTTAAATTAGTTACCTTTATTGTGTATGGTCCACCATAATCAATCCCGGTCTTAAGAAATGGTGATGCTGGATTAATACGTGACGAAGGCAAATCACCCATGAGTGGAGTGGTGTTGGTTGGTCGGTGTCGGAAACAAACCATACATTTGTGGATTCGGGATCGAATAATACTCCTAGCACTTAAAATCCAAACATTTTGAGCGAGTAATGATTGTATTAGTTGTGGACCAGCATGAAGGTATTGAAGATGGTAGTGATCGATCAAAATGTTTACCACATGATGTTTCTTTGGTAACAATATCGGATGTTTACTGTTGTAAGAAGTAGACGCATTAGAAATTCTTCCTCCTACTCTTATTAGGTTATCACTGCCTATGAAAGGTTTCAAACATTGAATTCGTTTTGTGCTGATTTTATTATGTAATAGAAGTGAGAGTTCTTCAGATAAAGTATTTTGTTGAACAATAGCAAAGATCGTTATTCGAGCTTCAGTCAGTTCCTGTGTAGATAAGCTACCTGAACGATGAATTTTGTTACGGCAGTTATGAGCAAAACGAATAATGTATGCGGTAACACGTTGAAGTCTATCCCAAGAAGAAAACTTTGTGAGCAAGGACCATTCTTCTTTAGTTGTGTTGACAAAAACAGGAAGTGGATTTGGTTTCAATTCTAAGGAAGTATCCAGTTTAACAGGAATCATGATAGAAGATGGCCAAGTTGTTGAAGAATGTGAGAGCCATTCAGGACCATTAAACCAAGATTTATGATTGATAAGTGATGTCAATCGTAACCCACGAGATACACAATCAGCTGGATTTTAGTCTGATGGAATATGTTTCCAGGAATTTGTTGGAACTAACTCTTGAATTTGTGCGACCCTGTTCGCAACATACGTTTTGAGTCGATAAGAGGGAGTTTGTATCCACGTAAGTGCTACCATTGAATCACTCCAAAGCGTAGTGTTATGTGCGTGGAAAAAGTTTGGAAACAACGATTGAATGTGTGAAATAAGGTTTGCTAATAAATGAGCTGCACATAATTCCAATCGAGGAATAGTGACTTGTTTAAGAGGAGCTAGACGACTCTTAGCCATTAGTACGCTTGTATAAGTTTGTGCATCAGACGTTTCACACCTTACTTATGTAACTAAAGCGAAACCAAGTTCCGATGCGTCGCAGTACCCATGTAATTAAATTTTACATGAATTCGATAAATTGAGAGAGCGAGGTATGGCAATTTCTGGGAGGTACACAAGATCATCAGTGAATGTTTTCCACTGAAGTTGAAGATCAGCAGAAATGGGTGTATCCCAGGACAGTCCTTTAGTCCAAAGAAGCTGCATGAAACATTTTGCTAACATAATAAATGGAACGAGAAAACCACAAGTATCGAAAACTTGAGCGATAGCACTTAAGACAGATCGTTTTGTCGGAACCTTAGAAGTTGATATTGGTTGAAAATTATATATGAATAAATATGAAGCTGGAGACCACCGTAGACCAAGAACATTGAAGTGAGGCAAGTTTGAATTATGTAGAAACTTTGGTACTTCAAGATGTGTTTGGGGTAGAGTATTCAATAACTCTGAAGCATTGGAAACCCATTTTCGCAGTTCAAAACCACTTTTATTAAGTAGTTCAATCAATTGTGATTGAAGTAGAATGGCTTCGTCAATGGTGTCAGCACCAGTGATTATATCGTCCACGTAAGAATGGTGACGTAAAACGTTAGCTGCTTCTGGATAATGTTCTCCTTCATCATCAGCCAACTGATGAAGTGTTCTTATAGCCAAGTATGGTGAACTGTTCATGCCATAAGTGACTGTGTTCAACTCATATATACCAATAGGTTCTTTGGGATTATTTCTCCATAAGATAAGTTGAAAGTGACGATCATCAGGATGAATAATTATTTGCCTGTACGTCTGTTTTATGTCTCAACAGAAAACAACGTTATGACGACGAAACTGTAATAGTAAGTCGCAAATATTATTTTGCAATTTAGGACCTGTCAAGAGTGTATCATTTAGAGACACACTATTGCTTGTTTTGCAATTTGCATCAGACACGGTTCGCAGCTTTGTTGACTCTTTAAATGGTAGTCTTAGAACATATCATCCGTGTTCATCACGCGAATGAGTTTCAGTAAAATGATGATCGCATAATGTTTCCTCATGTGAACGTTTGGAAAGGGTTGGAGTTCTTCTTGTACCAAAAACCGTTGGATAGATGTATGTAAATCTGCTTCGCTGGATGCAAGAAGACAAATATTAAGGGTAGATGCGGTAGTAGATACAGATGATGCGAAAGGGACAGGAGTACATGGTGCAGTACCCATGAGTACATATCCGAATTGAGTAGTAAGCACATGAGGCATATTAGTACCAAGTGAATGACCAGTGAACAGCATTGGAAATACGGATGCTCCTAAAACAATATCGATGGGTCCAGGTATGAGAAATGATGGATCAGCTAGATGGTAGGATTGTGTTTGTTTAAGGATATCCGGGGACAATGGCATACGAGGAAGGTCGAGAGTTAACTTGTTAAGTATTAACATAGACTGTGGTTCTGATACCTTCTGACCTGATACTACAATTTTGAAGGGTTACTACAATTTTACCATTGTTTTTGGTAACTAAATTACCTATTCCCGATAACTGAATGTCACTTTTGTGTCTTCTAATGTTTAATACATTAGCGGCACGTTCTGTTATAAGATTGCACATACTGCCAGAGTCGATTAATGCTCGGAACATGTGAGGAGTACCATCGGAGGATCGTATTTTGACCATCAAAGTACCAAGTAATATAGTAACATTGTTTGGTGGAGGCGAAACCTGATTCTAAGATGTTAGAGTAACTGACATGTCTGATTTAGATTGAGTATCCTGAGGACAAGGAATTGATTGCTTGTTTGTTAAATCATTACCTTCATTTGACTTGTTTGAAGTATGTTCCTCTGCACTGACACTGAAGTGCAACAACGTATTATGACGTTTGTGGCATATTTTACATGAAGATTGCGATTTACAATTAATTACTTTGTGGGGTCATAAGCATGAGACACATTGTTGATTAGATTTCACCAATTGAAATCGTTCTTGCGGTGTTTTGGATTGAAAAATTGGACATGCGTAAATCTTGTGTGAATGCTCATTGCATATAACACAAGGCAAAGATGCGTGGTTGAGAGTATTTGCGGGAGAAGTAAGTGCGGAAGAAGTAACTGCGGAAGAAGTAACTGCGGGAGAAGTAACTGCGGGAGAAGTAAGTGCAGGAAAAGGATTGCGGATAGTATTAATGCGTGTATCTCTTTTTGAAGAGATTCTATTAGATGCGGGTTTATAACGAGAATGCAGGGAGTTGATTTCTGAAATACGAGTAGCTAATGGAGACAGTAGTGCGTCTTCCATATGAGAGCATTCCGTATTTAGAAAATCCACGATCTCTTTAACTGTGGGCAACGAATGATTTTCAATAGCTGATGTGCCTCGAAAACCTTCTAATTTCTTGTGTAACTCTAAGCCCAGTTTACGTAAAATCACTGCAGTAAGTAAAGGGTTAGGATCCTGAACATCATAATGTAACGCGTTCAATGCTTGCGTGTTTTCATTGAATAAATTGACAAATTGTCGTATACCTGTAATATGTGTTGAAGATACTTGTGGTAAGTCCAAAATTTTGTTTAGATGCAGCAATTGCAAGCGTCGATTATTATGGTAACGATCTCTAAGTAGATTATATGCGATCGTATAGTCTTCTGTGAGACTAAGGTTGCGGATTAAATTTAACGGTTCATCAGCAAGGACACTTAATAAGTAGGCCTACTGAACTTCATGACTTTAGATATTGCATTGTTGTTATGGATTGTGGTTTCAAATATATTGATAAATGTTGTCCATGAAGCTAAGTCACCATTAAACCTTGGTAATTCAATTTTTGGTAATCGAACTTGCGAACTACAATTTGGAAATGCGTCTTGAGTGACACAAGATGAATCTGGGAATTTAGGTTGTTCGACATGTAAAAAGGATTCAATGCAAGAACTAATATCTACATATAATTCATTGATTTCATCCTGATCACTATTTAGTGCGTCATCAGATATAGAATCTTCTTCAGTCAAATTTAACGCTAACTGATAAATTGTTTTAAACTCTTGCATCTTTTCATTGACTTCATTTAAGTATACATTCAACTTTTTCGTTTGAAAAATAGTTGGAGATTCAGCTTGTTGAACTATACTGTTAACTAAATCACTAATGGTAGTGAATCTCCTTTTTATTAAGTTAGTTGATATCTCATATGTTGAAGCCTTAAATTCAGGATGTTTTTTAGGAGGTATGGCGAAACAAAATTAAAAAACTCAAGATAAATCAAAATAAAAAATACTTAATGAAGGTTCATTTGATTAAACAGTTGAAATTATCCATAGTTTTGATTCATAATCCGGTTCGATAAGGCAAAAAAAGTTTTGTAATTTACCTTGAACATTTGAGGAGTTGAAGGACCTTTAAGTAAAATAAATCATTCTTGAAGTTTAATTATGATAATATATTGGCAATAAAAACATGATATTCATAGTTGTTAATTAATAACAATTTTTAAAGAAAATTAAGTTGTGTCCATTTTTTCCAGGTTTAATATTTGCTGTAAAAACATAAACAAAAACAAAGTCATATTTATTTTGAACTAAAAAATCAGTATTTTATGTCAGCTGATTTGAGACTCATTTCAGATAGGTAGTAAATTATAAACAATTATATACATCAAAATTAATGTTCAGATAACTTAAGTTGTTTCTTCTTTTGATAATAATTATCAACCAATTGGATGAACGAAGTGAGTCCAATCCTTGAAATTTTCTATGAATATAAAGTTTTATGTATGTAAAAAACTTTACGTATATGTTTATGATTACACTTTGCTGGTTTTGGCAGAACAACATCATTCATTTTTCATTATTGGGGGATTAGTTTACATGGAGCTTCATTCCTTAGCGCAACGTCTTGCCTCTGTTTTTAAGGTTTTTTTTTAAAGTAATGAATCTTTATGTTATTTCTACACATCGAAACGTCAGTCTATCAATTAATAGTTTTAACAACAATCAAAAGATGTTCGGTAAATTAAAACCATGAAGATATCATAACTTTCTGCGAAATTCCTAAATTAAACCACAGATCGACATAAACTAATCTCTTAATAAAATGTATACAATTTTCATTCGGCATAAAAACAATTTCGGCCAAGAAATTACTCGTACATTTCTAAATATATTTGGCTTTTTGTTTCGTATCTTACTTACATGTTCGGCAAATTAAAACCATGAAGATATCATAACTTTCTGCGAAATTCCTAAATTAAACAGGTGCATTGATCATTTAAAAATTGAATTTAAAAATTGAGATAAAATAGGCATGCTGATCGTAATCACTGAAATATCCTTCGCATTCCAAGTAAATTTACAAAATAAATGTTTTACATTTGCAATGTATTTTAAATCTTGATTTATTTTAGGTACATATTCAACTAATACTGGTATTTTATAATTAATTCCCAACATTGAAATATGTATCAATTGTTTGTTAGAAAGCTCCACCTCAAGAGCACCTCCTAAGTTACATTTATTCCTTTTTTAAGTTATCCCTTTTAGAAAAGAAATTCTGTAGGTATACAACTGAAACTGTGTAACTATTTAAAATCTTGACCATCTGTTTTGTTGTAAACAGATGTCAATTGGTAAAAGTTCATAGGTTTTACAACAGATAGTACTATTTCGCTGAAATTTAAAAAGCCTCCTGTACAAAGGCCTACAGATTCTAGTTCCGTTAGCTGTGACTTGGTGTCCCAAAAAAAATCACAGAGTCAGAATTGAATACCGACTTCTTCACATTTATTAAAACTCCATATTGGACGAATCTTTGGAAAATAATACGAAGGTGTTCTTCGTGTTGTGCAGTATCTTTTGAAAATAATAATACGTCGTCGATATACGGAAAACAAAAATCAAGCCCTTGTAAAACTTCATCAATAAATCTTTGAAAAGTTTGTACAGCATTCTGTAAACCGAAGGAAATGAATGGAAACTCAAAAAGGCCAAATGGAGTAGTTATTGCAGTTTTTGGAACGTCTTCTTTGTTAACCGGGATTTGTGTATATGCTTTAACAAGGTCTATTACAGAGAAAACCGTACTCCCGGATAAACAATTAGAGAAGTCTTGAATATGTCGAACAGGGTAAGAATCAGGAATGGTGCGGGCATTCAGTGCTCTATAGTCACCACACGGGCGCCACTCATCATTCTTTTTGGGTACCATGTGTAGTGGTGAGGACCACGGGCTTTTAGAACGGCACGCAGTTCCATTAGCAACCATTGATTCGAACTCCAATTTAGCAATTTTAGCGAATTTCCCTTATAGGGAAGAAGCTGTTACCGTAGGTCTCATGGTAAGACCTAAGCCTAAAACCATCATAACTTTTCTTTTTGAGGTCCTCAGATGCCAAAAACACCATTCGTTCACTTTCATAAATATATATATATATATATATATATATATCTATATATATATGTATGTGTCTTTAAGCACGATAACTTGTGCAAAAATGGTCCAATCGGAATGAAATTTGGCATAGACGTGTAAAGTAGTAATTGTTCGGACGAGTTCGTAAACCAGCCCGATCAGACCACCGGAAGGGGGGGTAAAGGGGGGTAAACCCCCCCAAAAATGGGTTTTTTGAGATTTTTACATAGAAAAATACAATTTTTAAAATTTTTATTGACACCATTGAATTTAGCCCAAAAAAACAAACAATTTAGTATTTTGAATCATGGCTCTATGTCCATTGGTTGCCGAGATATTGAAAGTGGTAAACACAGTACGTTGTCCCAATGTTAATCTTATGGGAAATAAGTAAAATTCTATATCTCGCTTATTTCTCAACATATCTTGATAAAACTTGGTAAATGGCTTCTTCTAGTTAAGATCTACTAAATATTGAATTAAAACCATCCAGTTTTAATATACCTGTAGCAGCAAACCTCCATACTCATTCCCCATGTTATTCTTATGGAGCTTACAAAAACATGTCAAATCTCGCTATGTTGGATCGAAATATGTTGTTTTGCACTTGAAATTCGCTGAGTTTGCAGGTCTGCTGCAACGGGGGTATTGTATTTCTCTGGAGCCAGTCGCCTAGGCCTACATGAGACTGGGGGACCAGGAGTTGTCTTAATGAAATTAACAGTGTTGTGGGGTATAAATCTGAATACGCCCAGAGGTTTTGTGATGTCCGGAAGTTCCGATAACAGAGGGAATTGGGATGGGTCGGAGGTAGTTACCTTAACGCTAACCTGTTGACTACTGATAAACTGACATTGACTCTTCAGGTTCGTAATGCTATCAATTAGGAAACCATTACGACAATCAGGTAATAACGAATAGTAGGCCAGGAAGTCTGAGCCGATAATGGGAGTCAGAGACTTTAGCAATAATGAAATTCCAGATTAGAGTTTTCCGGAGACCTATGTTTAATTTGAGACATAAGCTGCCATAAGTGGGGATGTCAGAGTCATTTGCAGCTCTGAGTTCTATCCCGGTTGGTCTTGAGTGGTCTTGGACGAAATCTTTAGGTATACAGCTCACATCGGAACCTGTATCTACCAAAAATTTGAATTTCGTGTTTAGCCCAAAAAATAGATTTATGTTTCTGTGAAGGCTTGTTCAACCAGTGTTATTCATGGTATTAGATAATAAACATGAAATAATGATTTAATTATATTTTTGATGCACTATATTAATGACTGTGTTAATGATAAAAAATAATTGAATGAAATTTACAAATCAATGAGAAAACATGTAATCAGAACCTAGAGGACAATTTCATAACAATTATACCCATTTTAGTCTTATTGTGGATTTAATAATTTATTTAAATAAATATAGGAAATTAATATGATTCATTAAAATGCTATTTTAATACTGATAGCACTGATAGCATATAACAAAAATGTTGCCAATGTGTTATGCCATAATAGTTGTAATCGAAAATATTTTTAACTATTGTAATAGAGATTAAATGCTATAATAATAATAATAATAATAATAATAATAATTAAAAAAAATAAATAATTACAATGCGTACAAAAATTACATACTTTATTTTACTTTTCATGTAACGAAAAATCGTTCATGTTTTTTTATTCTTTAAGGCTTTAATGTGTTCAATTATAAGACCATTATTATTCACTTTTTTATTGAACAAAGTTTGAAGCTAAAGCTATCAAGAATTTTGAGAAACCTTTAAATTGAATAATAAAGTATTACATAGTATTGCACTGACTACAATAATATATTCGATAAACTTTCTAAAAAATCACCTATATGGGGCTCAATATTAATCTGAAGTATTCTTTGTATATATGCAATTTATAGTGTGTAAAAATATGATGATTTTTAATAAACTATCTTTATATAAGCAATATAAAGAAAAAACATTCAATTTTAGGTCTTTGTGGACATTGGTCCAAAAGAGTAGCAAGTAGGGCTGTCGTACGTAGCCCTTTCAAGATGTGGAACTCTAGAAGGGATGGTAATAGAGCCGGAATTCAATCGCAATCGGCTGGACAGCATAAAATACAAAAAGGTAATAGATAAAATCTCTTAAGGTAATAGAATAATGAAATAATCAGGTAGACAAATTTGTCATCAAGAAAACCCAACCTAAAATAAGATAAGGATAATGAATCTTGCCATTGACTTTATACCTAAAAGGAGAAATGGGATTACCAAAAATCTCCACCAGACAGAATGTGCTGATTTTATAGTAATATATGGTTAAATTTGTTTTCTTCAAAATTTAATATTGCTTAGAATAGCCTATCTATTTTATGTTTAAATTTAAATTTAAACATATGTTTTATGATTTTCGCCACATTGTTTTTAATAAACTCAAATTTGAGGAGTGCTTTCTAATCATTCGGTGGCTTATTTATAGGCAGTGGGATGGGTCGCTGAAAATATTAGACCGTGAATTTTAGCTCTTAATTCTATTTTCAACTCCCTTTAAAAAAATAATTAATTATGTAAAATGAAAGCATTTTCAAATTACATTTTAACCAGTTTGACAACTATTATTAGTCTACTCAATAGAATTAAATTATTCTTTGATTGTAAAAAGATGATTCAATTGGGTCTTAGCTTTATTAGATTTGGAATTTTATTATATACTAGCAGTTGCCCGTGGCTTCGCTCACGATAAAAATTACAGCTGATCTTGCTTCTGCTATTGCACAGCTGATTACATTTCGGTATTTGAATGTTTACATCCTTATAAAATATAAACATTGAAGCTAAGGACGTTCACGGGGCGTAGCCCGAGGGGATTTTGAGGAAGTGAATAGGCCTATATGTTTCCCAGGTTCAAGATCTACCTCTAAGTGAAATTTCAACCCAGTCGGTTCAGTATTTTTCGAGTTTACTTTTCCCATACATACATACATACATACATACATACAGAAACCACCTCTTTTTTATAATAATATAGATAGATGTATGTTAAATTTTCATACGTTTTATCACAGAACAAACTACATGCAGAGGCACAAATCGTAGAGATGTCCAAAAATTCTCTCTGGTCACTACCTCCTGCACATCACCCCTCTCCACTGCATCCACCTACCCGACCTGCGCCTGTCCCATCACTCCGCCACCGCCTCCTCCTCCCCAGCCCTCTCCTCTACTAGAGATAGTTTTGGTGGCAGACGGAGCATTACAGGTGGAAGTGATGCCGGGGTATGGTTCCTGCCTGTTCTCGTCTTTGCTACACCAACTCAAGATTTCATCTCCAGGCAGTCCTACCCACGGCAACGCTGTGAAGGATTTGCGCCGGAGAGTCGCAGTCTTTTTAAGACAAAAAATCATCGAGTCTGGTAAATACTGTAGAATGCATTGGTTTTCTTTTATTACCGTATAAGGAGGGAGTTTCATTTACCAGCCAGGAGACCCGGTTTTGCCTGTGAGTTTTGACCTGGTGGTTGAATTTTAGAAGGGATTAACCTATAGACGTCCAAGCGGTTAACCTATAAACATATTTAATACAAAGACCACGTTCAATTATAATTAAAACAAATTTTAAAAAACTATAACATAGCTGAATTAAAATTGGTCTCAGGGCAAGCCCTTAATTATATCGAAACCTAATCACCGAGGTCCTAGATGAGGGATTGTAAGACACAGTCATAAAAATCATTTATCTGAATGATAAGTTACTGGTTCCTAGAGTATAAAATTATACGAGCACTATTATTATGTCTATTTTCTTCCATAACTAATTAGTTATGGACCATTAATAAGTGGTATCGTTATTTCTTTCAGATATATGGCGAGACCAGGTGGAGGAAAGTGCAAGGGACAGCCCAACGTGCCTTGGGAAACCTAGAAGATTTTTGGACAACCTAGAGCATGGCTGTGAATGGGGAGGTGCTGAGACTCTCGCTGCAGTGTCACGCTTGGAAAACGTCAATATCCAAGTGTTTTCTGAGGCTGCAGCTGATGGTCTCAGGGCCAGTGCATACGCCCCTGATCAGCCATGCTCAAAAACAATATTCGTCGTGAGACGATTGAACAAAGGGCATAGTAGTGGTTTCCAACGAAACCACTACGACAGTGTTAAAGGATTTCAAAATATTTGATAATGTAGAAATCCTGAAATTAAAAAAGAAAATTTTAATTTTTTTTGCTCAAATGGTGTTATTTAAATTATTGTAAACAATTATTAATCTTTAGTTATTTTTACCTAAACCTTGTGCAGCAAACATCCAAAAAATTATCCAAAAAAATTGTATGCTTTATTACCACATAACGAACAACACCATAAGTTTTAGATAACATCTAAATTTTGAACACAATAGGAAGCTTAACACCTTCGTGTCAACTATAACCGAAATTCAAGATGAATGTGTCTGATTATAATGAAGGATAAAGTAGCTTTGCCTAATAATTTAAACTAGATAACGCGCGGCGTACCTCAAAATCGAGCAAAAAATCATATAGTAAAAGAATAAAGAATAAATAATATACAGCCTACTTTTATACCTCTTCATTTTAACCAAAGGGCTAAATTCGATGACAAAATTGTGGATAAACTAATGAAACTTTAAAAGTTCATTTGATTTACCGCAGGAGTTTCCGGTAAACGATTTTTTGGGAGGCACCTTCATTTTCCCATGTTATCTTGTTTCTGAAATGTATATTTTAATACCAGTAAAGTATCGAGCTCTGCTAACAGCAACATGTAGCTGACCGAGAGCAAACACTGGCGCCGTGTGCAACTACTCCAGAGCTTGACCGTGTGTGTTAAAGAAATTAATGTATCCCTTGGATATCTTAGATCTAAATCGTTCTTTAGGAAATTATTAGTTTTTAGAAAATTCAAATAATTTATAAATTTCTTTCACGTTTCATAAAACGAAAATTTTATTTTTTTCCTACTAACACGACCAAATCAACTGAGCGCTTTTTGATCAATATGCATTACATTTTTACCACTGCAGTCCCCAGTAACCTCCTTGGCTTATTAAATTTTAATATTAAAATTAAAATAAGGAGATGTTTGTGAAGAAGATGATGGCTAAAAAACTGGGTAAATTTAGATGATTTACTTGTTGTCTAAAAGCCCTTAATGTGTAGATGCACCTTGGCTAAATTCAGTGCTTAGCTACCCCTTCGGAAGTCCCTTTGTGAAGTGCAATGCCCCAATTTAAATTACAATGTCTATCAAATAAAAACAAAAACAGCTGTAAATAAAACAAGTTGACACTCTACCACGTTCACTCTGTTCCACGTTCACCTTTCAGCAAGCCTGACGTTTAGAAGAGAATACTCACCTAACCTAAGGTATATATATAGAACCAAGCTTGTGACGTCAATCGAAGACCCAAAGTAAGCTCTGTTAGTCTATTCAGTAAACATATTATACTTCATTCAGCGAGTGTAAAGTAAAGCCCCTCCCCTTAAATAACATTTGTATAGAAAAGAACCAATCAGAGAGAGGCAGTCCATTTGTTCCCAGGGATGGTTCACAGTCGTTCCCCCTTAGTTATATCAACTGAATGAATACTATATGATATGAATCATAAATAAAGCATGTGTGGATGCATTAATTTGTCTTATGAACAATTATTTACTTAATGTAAAGCTCATGTGCATTTTACGTTCACTGCAAACAAACATAGCCATAATTGGATTTGTCAACAGACATCCAGTTCCAGCTCCAGATTTTACTAAAGCTCTTTGGAGTTCTGTAGCAATAACATCAGGTACTCGTGTGGCATAGCCTGCCAACATTACAGCCGATGCAGGAGGCGTGGGTTCATTTACACTCTCATTGCCGCAGTTGAGGGGTCAGTAGTATATTTCCTCCGATTGGCAGCCATATATTTATGTAATAGACCAAAATAAATAAATAAATAAATATATTATAATACAAAAAAACTGATTATTTGATAGTCACGTAATTCGTAACCAATGGTAGAGTAGGATTCACCTAAGTTGGCCAAAACAAAAGTAAACAAATTATTAGCTTTTTACGAATTTAAGCATAAAATCCAGCTGTGCTGAAAATATTATCAATGAACATCTGTTTTTGTGAAGCACTTGTAGCAAAGAAAAAGTTTTGATGCAATATTGCAACTGGAAGAACACTTGCGCAGCTTAAAACATTACTCAAGGGCTTTTCCAAATTAATTATCTATTAATAGAGAGAGGATGTGTCATGGATGCGGCCTGGTAAATAGTCTTAGATTTTCTTATGAAATATTATTTACAAAGAAAAATAGGCGAGTTTTTGAATAGCCAATACTTCTTGCTGCAAGTCAGTAGCTGAAAAGAGAGATTGTTTCGTATTGCGGTCAAAACTTAATCATTCTTAAATAAGACAGGTACCTCATGGAGGACGTTACTCTGAATATGAGTGAAGGATGAGTGTGATGATCGTGTTTATAAAAGGTGTTTCCTTATTGGCCCAGGAAAAAATAAACAAACAGTTAAACAAACTAAAATACATGCAAATCAAGAAATAAAATCAAATTAAACTTTGAAATCTATGTAAAAAGGTTGAATGAAAATAAAAATTCTAAAAATAGGCGATATTGTAAACATTCTATCACCTATAACAACATTGTAAACAAACGCAACGTGGCAATTTGACAGTTCTGAGTAAATGTAAACAGACACCATGTGTAACCAATAATGTTTTCAATGCGACTTGTATAAAAATTTTTGATGAGATGATTAGTACATGCTTTGGCCAACTTAAGTGAATCCTACTCTACGAGTATAATCAATTCCACATTCACCTTTAAGTATGGAATGTCCATAAGCTGTGTATTTCATATGGCATTTTAAGTTGTACTAGCCAAATTATGTTACAATCAGCTGATGATTTTATAGAATGTTGTTATCGATGTTTGTAAACAAATGTACCCAGTAAAGTTAATCTATGTCCCATATGACCTGTACTGAAAGGTGAATGTGGAATCGAGAATAGGTACAATCTCACCTTTAGTCTGTATTTAAATGTAAATGTGGAATCGATTTGTACAGTGTTTAAAATAATCGGTAGTAACTATGTATGTGTAGTAAGTAAAAAAAGTGTAGGAAAAGTAAAGATCACAGATGGTGTTACGGATTACAAGAAGTTTTGGCCTTTTTCTTCGTTCATCCTCTTACGGGAAGAATGAGCGTATACCTAGTTTACCTAGAGGCACTTCGACAGCTTGATTTTTGTCATGTAATAAATGACAATTACATTAAATACTTATTGGAGAAATTGTTTGAGTTGCTTTTTGAAACGATAAATTATTTGTAAAGGTAGGTTGAATAAGGTACTGCAAGGCTTTGAAACTTTGCTATTTTCTCTTTGCTTTGCTTTGCTGTATGTTGTTTGCAAGAGTTCTCATGTAAACCAGAGTTGTACTTCGATGTAAGTTTAATCATTAAAGTTATTAATCATTTATTTATTTAATTTACTCGAGTATATAACAATGGCCGTGGGTACTGCACGGACATTTGATTTAGTTGCAGCACCAAAAATGCATACTTAATAACATACTGTTGAAAATGCAAAATCAATATATTATTAAAAAAACATATTGCTATACTTTTGTTTATATTCCCTCTTTTGTATTAAGTAAAAAAAGTGTAGGAAAAGTAAAGATCACAGATGGTGTTACGGATTATTAAAACAATGCTTTGCTCTTTCAATAACAACATAGCCATCTCTAGTAACAAGGCCGCGGCGCTAGTAAATGGCAACAGCGCGCCTAAGGGTTCAGCTGATTTGTTTATCCATACTCTCTTATGGCACTATCTTTTGTTTACTTGAAATCAGCTGGCCCTATAAGGGTTTTTACCATGCAAAAAAACCTTGAAAAGCGACGTTGCCAGGTCGAAGGCCGCGGCCTTATTACTAAAGATGGCTATGATAACAATCAATAAACAGGTGACATGCTTTTGGTTTAGCATATAACACATGATTGACACAAGATATTTGTAGTTAAATCAATTGATCATCTGTTAATATTTATTTCCCCTCCTTGAAAAATCCAAATTCATCTGGGTTTGTTTGTAAACACCCAAGCTTCTTCTTGTACCTCACTACCTCTACTAAGCTGGTGGTCTCAAAACCTAACTCCCGTATGGAGTGGAGCCAGATGCGCCAATGAGGATCGTGGAAGCGTCAAGGGGAGACCATTTTCTGATTTCATCTTTACCTACTTGCCTATTGTAGCTACATAGTAACCTCTATCAAAGCCGTAGCCAGGAAATTTTTTCGGGGGGGCGGGGTTTGAGCTCCGCGGTTACAGGAAGTGAAAAAAATAACTTCATAACCTTTCATTTGAACACAATTTCAACATTTTCGGGGAGGGGGGAGGTTTGACCCCCTGACCACCCCCATTGGCTACGGCCTTGGCCTCAGTCGAAGGTTTCCATAATAAATACCCGTTAATTGTCCAATATATTCTTTTGAACCATTTGAAGGCTACATACGAGCTTGATGACGTCACCATTTGTTTACAGTTTTGTGTTAAATGTTACGAATCTCCAGGGGAAATAAATTAAGTGCTGCAATCCGCGATTAATCTTAAGAACTTCTTCAAACTTGCCTCATGTTCATATGTTGAATTGTAAACAAAGTGAGCTGGATTAGTGTTAAGGTCGACGGATAGCGCCACTGTTCCAAAGATTCGGCCCTATACCATTTGACTTTAGTCAATGCCTATATTATACTGAAGTACTCTAATGCCCTTTCTTAAAATTCTGAGACATACTAGCAAATCTCACAAATACCTTTAACATTACACTGAAAATGTCAAAATCTGTCAAACTGATTCAAGAGTTGTGTGTAGAAAACCCGTTGCGCATTAATATATTGATTATTAAATAAATATCTTACATGAAATTTTCAGTATTTGAATTTTATTTTTAGGGGCTTTCGCCCCTACAAGCCACTAGTTACATTAAAAATACTTATTGGAGAAATTGTTTGAGTTGCTTTTTAAAACGATAAATTATTTGTAAAGGTAGGTTGAATAAGGTACTACAAGGCTTTGAAACTTTGCTATTTTCTCTTTGCTTTGCTTTGCTGTATGTTGTTTGCAAGAGTTCTCATGTAAACCAGAGTTGTACTTCGATATAAGTTTAATCATTAAAGTTATTAATCATTTATTTATTTAATTTACTCGAGTATTTAACAATGGCTGTGGGTACTGCACGGACATTTGATTTAGTTGCAGCCCCAAAAATGCATACTTAATAACATACTGTTGAAAATGCAAAATCAATATATTATTAAAAAAACATATTATATTCCCTCTTTTGTATTTTTGAAACTAAAAAATCTTTTTCCCTTTTATTTATTTTTTTAATACGCATTGACGTTGGATGTAGCACATTCTCACGCACGGGCACGTCCCATGTGAGAATTAATTTTGCATAGTATAAAAATGTCTCATTACTGTAAGTTATCTAACATAAGACATGTGTTATAAAATCATGTATTCTTTTTGCGAAATAAAAAACTTTGAATTGAAAAAATGTTAAATCGAATTTAAAAAATGCACATCGAATACACTCTTAAAATACATACTCGATATACAGTCGAAAATGCATACTCGATATATTGTGAAAAAATGCACAGAGAGTCTGGTAAGATGAAATTGTAAGAAAATACAATGAAATTTTCTTTGACAGAGCTTTATTTTCTCATGCAAACAGTGGATCCCTGCAGCATTGTTCGCTCGATTCTTCTTACCACAACCGCGTGTGAAACCCACTCATTATTTTCCCCGGAGGATCGGCATCATCACACCTGCAGTACGCTGTACCTTCACTTTCGTAAGTGTATGGTTTCCATCCCGACTTGCAATATTTACTCCTATCACGTTCCACTAATGCCCATATACAGCATCCTTGTGGCCCTGTCCCACAATCGGGGTCTTTCTTACACTGACATATTTCACCTGTATCATCAGTATATGCGGCCAATCCCAAATCCGCCTTGCACCATTCCTTCGCCCTACTCCTGGGTATCCCCTTACAGCATCCTGATTCTTCCGTCCCACATTTGGGGTCTGGTACACACGCACATGTCCTGGCAGATTCATCAACTTTCGGAAGCCATCCCCTCCGGCACCTCCTTTCATCCTTCACCTTGTAACAGCATCCTGTACTTCCTATCCCACAGTCGGGGTTTAGTCCACACGCACATGTGTTGGCAGATTCATTAAATTTCGGGATCAATCCCAAATCCGCCCTGCACAATTTCTCCGCCATACTCCTGCGTACCCCCATACAGCATCCTGATTCTTCCGTCCCACAGTCGGGGTTTGGTACACACGTACATGTCCCGGCAGATTCATTAAATTCCGGAAGCCATCCCTTCCCGCACATCTTTTCTTTCGGCACCCCCTGACAGCATCCTGTTCTTCCCGTCCCACAGTCGGGGTTTGGTTCACACGCACATGACCCGCCAGATTCATAAAATTTCGGAAGCCATCCCTTCTCGCACTTCTTTTCTTTCGGCTTCTCCTGACAGCATCCTGTACTTCCCGTCCCACAGTTGGGGTTTGGTACACACGTACATGTCCCGGCAGATTCATTAATTTTCGGAAGCCATCCATTCGCGCACTTCTTTTCTTCCGGCACCCCCTGACAGCATCCTGTTTTTCTCGTCCCACAATCGGGGTTTGATACACACGCACATGTGTTGGCAGATTCATTAAATTTCGGGATCAATCCCAAATCCGCCCTGCACAATTTCTCCGCCATACTCCTGCGTACCCCCATACAGCATCCTGATTCTTCCGTCCCACAGTCGGGGTTTGGTACACACTCACATGTCCCGGCAGATTCATTAATTTTCGGAAGCCATCCCTTCCCGCACATCTTTTCTTTCGGCATCCCATTACAGCATCCTGTTCTTCCCGTCCCACAATCTTGTGAGCTGGGTTGGAACAAACCTGGAAATGACCGGTATTTAAATGGTTTGTAATGTTGAGTGGAGTTCGTGAACATACAGGTTAGTCTAAGTGTGGAACCCCCCCTCGTCCTGTTTAACTGTTGAACATAAAGCTAAATCCTGACAATATTTTTCATTAACGTGTGCTTTTTTCATAGCTTTGTCCCCACCCATAAAATGTGTTTTTTTTGTATCAGTTCCAAATATTGAAATTTATATCGGCCCCTATTAAGAGACCAAAAATGATAAGTAAATTACTTTTTATTATTGCATTGCATTACTTAAGACGCCGACCACCAGTAAGGGGGAGGGGGCAAGGGGGTGTAGGTGTATTCTGGACAGCCAGGGAGCTGTCCAGAATACACCAGACATTTATATGTTGGAACCAGGATACATCTTCACCCCCAGGGACGCCCAAGACCGTCCGGGAAGAGGCAGCACAAAAGTTAATGTGCTGCCCTCTGTAACCGAAGGATGCACATTTTGCATTCATGGCCCTGATACGCTGATCCCGGCGGATCTAGGCTGGAATCCCGAATGATTCCCTGGTAGGCAGCACTACCAGTACCGGAATGAGCCAAAACCGGTTCAGGATGAGCTTACGTGGGGGTGGCACCTGGACCCGGAGGCTCAAGCCGGATGTCTGGGCATCTGTCACGTGGGTGAGGTGCCTAGGCACTGCAGGCCTTAGACTAAGGTATTATGCGATCCGTGCTGAGAGCCTTGTGGTACTGGGGGCCTAATATTCAGTGTCTTTGACGGAGCCTTCTGGGAACCTGGGGGAACCCAGTCGTGTGTACCCCTTACCGCAATAATCGGATCATTGGGGAGGTGGACCTTTAGATACCCGTGAAGAGGGGCATCACGTGGTATACGGATGGCTCGAAAAAGCCATCTGGAATAGGGGCAGGGATATATCGTGTAAGACCAAAAGTGCATTGCTATGTAAGCCTGGGAAACTGGCTACCGTATTACAAGCGGAGGTTGTTGCGTTGTCTGAGTGTGCGAGAATGTGTGTGGATCAGAGCTGCACTGATGGCACTTGACAGCTACGACTTCACCTCTAAGGCAGTTTTGGGCTGTCATCAGGCCATGAAAACCTTGGGAGAGCAATAAGGTAACAGTTGGGTTCCAGGACACAAAGGAATTATGGGCGATGAGGGAGCTGACATGTGGGCAAACAGAGGAGCTGGCAGCCCGCTCATTGGTCCGGAGCCTACGTGCGGTGTTGCCTACAGCACAGTACGTGAGGAGGAAGAAACAGCCTTCCACGTGCTATTTGAGTGCCCAGCCCTACAAGGTCTGTGCACTAGACCCCTTTGCCTACCAATGAGTGGACCTAGGAGAAGAGCAGTAACCATCGTCAAGATCTCAAAGTTCGTTAAGGACTTGAGATCTGACAGAGAGTGAGGACCTGTGCCTGAGTGTGCACAATAAGCTGATTTAGCTGTGTTGCAACACCATGGTCAAGTGAAGTCATGGCCAAAAAAAAAAACACTAAAAACAAAACCAGACAGTAAGGGGTATTTCAAGGCGAATAGGAGTTAAGGATGAGTGAAGGATGATTGTGGCACGGTCTTGTAGTCTTGTTGGCGACTAGGGCCGATATGTTCCTTAGACAGGACTCTTAATTATTAGACCAACAGCCAATTGCAACTAAGGGATCTACGTTTTAGGATAGCATCCGAACCACAATTTAGCCTGGTTTACAACTGACGAACTGGTCTGATAATGAGGACGGTCTTATGAACGTGGTACTCAATAGTGCGGATGTTAACCCCTGCAGTGACCCTGCGTTCTACAGAGCTTGGCGATGTGAATATAAACATGAGGTTAATCGTCTAATCGTACTTCATTAACATTGGAGTTCAAAAGTTGCGTTTGAATGCCCGAAACAACGATTGACTGCACCAACTGTCATTGAACAACTATGATCATTGAAAGTAATTGTGAACCATCTTTGCCAGATTATAATTGAATTTCTAAAGCCTTTGAAACTCATCCCAAAAACTCAAGTGCACATCAAGCTAAGATATATTCCCTTACACCATTAAAAATCCCATGACATTTTCCTTCTTTTAACGCTGTTTATGGCATAATTCATAAAAAATTTAAACTGAAGTTTAAAATTTAGATTGTGTATATATTTATCAAACACCCTGTATATTTTATCTTGAACCTAACAACACAAAGCAGTATTTATTCACAGGCTGCCATAAACCGTGTGAGACATAGGGTAAAATCCTCAGGAGAAATTAGATATTTATTTTTGTTTGGATTTTTTATTTTGATTAGGATTTTTGCGGACATTTGCCATCACTGATTAGTAAAAAACAAGTTTCACGACGTTTCGGGATCTGGAATCTGATCCCGTCTTCAGGTGGAAGAAAACCTAGAACATAACAAGATCAGTAACACATGGCCAGGAATACCTGGACAAAAACACAGCTAAAACAGAGAACTGTAAAAGCATCACGAGCACACTAAGCTGAAAATAAAAACAATAACACAAAATACACAGGAATCACAAGTAACAAGTCACCAGACAGGAGAGAGCACGTCCACACCCAATCAGAGCTGAGCAGAGACTGAGCTCTGATTCATTAAAAGAGTCTCTGCTCAGCTCTGATTGGGTGTGGACGTGCTCTCTCCTGTCTGGTGACTTGTTACTTGTGATTCCTGTGTATTTTGTGTTATTGTTTTTATTTTCAGCTTAGTGTGCTCGTGACTGCTTTTACAGTTCTCTGTTTTAGCTGTGTTTTTGCCCAGGTATTCCTGGCCATGTGTTACTGATCTTGTTATGTTCTAGGTTTTCTTCCACCTGAAGACGGGATCAGATTCCAGATCCCGAAACGTCGTGAAACTTGTTTTTTACTAATCAGTGATGGCAAATGTCCGCAAAAATCCTAATCAAAATATAAAATCACCATCACCAACAATGAATTTCAAACAAAGAATTGGATTTTTGTTTCCTAGTTATTTATTTTTATTTATATGATTAAGAGACCAAAAATTTTTATTTTAATAGATTAGTTCTGAGCATTTTTATTATTTATTTAAAAAATGAAGGAACCTTAAAACAGGCATTGCCTAGTGAAACCCTATTTTATTTCCTCCTTAACTTTTTTGATATACTTCTAACAGCCTGGCAAGTAAGGACATTTTTATTTTGTTTTGTCAGTAATACTTTTTCTGGGATGAAATACTTTGCTGTGAAGAAGTAAGATGTATTTTACTGTTTATCATATTGTTATTGTTACTGAGAAAATAAAAATAGGGTGGGTGCACCAGTGAATGACCACCCCCCAGTGAATGTGCGTTTTGTTTAAAAAGCCCGTTATTAAGCGTATTATTTGGGCTAGCTAATTAAAAATAAGCATAAAACCAGCCTTGGAATATTATTCAACAATAATCTTTCATTGGTTAAAATTGCTGGAGTCGAAAATACTTTTTAAAAATATTTAATATTGAGTGTCCCACTATCTTCGATTTTAATGTTTCCTGCTATAGCGATTACCCCTGCAAGGCTTTCCTGGATTTACATTCATTCTGTATTTTATGATTGTTTCAAAATTGTGTTGCAATTAAATGATATTTAACATACTATCCTGCAATTTAAAATCAATTTTATTACTGTGCATGTCAAGATTAATTATTAATGAGGGTGGTCATAAATTGGAACGTAACTAGGGCAAAAACCAGTGAATGACCGGGGAAAAACTGGAACGAGATCGGTCATTTACTAGCTATGATCTATATTCTCATTATTCTGAATTATTCTTAATCATTGTTGTCAGCTGATTTTCAAATTTTTTTACAGTTATTCAGCCAAAACAGACCGGTCACTCACTGGTGCAAGATCGGTCATTCACTGGTGCAGTCCCGGTCATTTATGGGAGCATTGACATAGTTGTATTTTAATTAATATTACAACCAGTATTCTCATTAAGTGACATATTTAACTAATATTGCTTAATCTTTAAAGAATAAATGAACTTTCTACAGTAAAATATATAGCTGTGACCATAAAATAAGGGAGTAATATTAAATTAACATGAGACATCGCCCTTAACCGGTCATTCACTGGTGCACCCACCCTATATTCTATTCTATACAGGGTGTCAGGGCTAGAGGTATCAAGAAATAACTATCTCGTATGATATTTAAATGTATTTTTATATCAAAATAACTAGGCCAACATGTCATAAATACAACCAAGATTGTGTGAACAACGTTTAACGGTCGTATTTCACACACAATGCCTAAAATTAAAAGTTAAGGAAAATGCAGAAATACCATTTGACCAAGCTCAATCATTTGTGGTCATAACACCAACCTAGCCACTAATGTGAATATCAACCTACTGTTGATCATTACTGCAAAGCCAGCTGTTTACAACACTATTGTTGGCTTTAAATCCATGTTTAGTCATTCTGCTGTCACGGTTTCCATTAAGCTGTGAGTTTCTTATGTTAAAATAATGATTGAGCCTGGTCAAATGGAAAGACTGCATTTTCCTTAACTTGTAGGTTTTAGAGGCAATGTGTTGAAATTCGACCGTTGAACGGTGTTCACACAATCTTGGTTGTATTTATAACATGTTTGCATAGTTAGTATTTTAAAATAAAAATTTTTATTTTAATTTCATACGAGATAGTTATTTCTTGATACCTCTAGCCCGGACGCACTGTATTGTTATTAATAGAATTATAATTATTAGTGGAATCATTCCTTTCTTAGTTAACCTATTATAAATATTTGATTTTGTTGTTGTATTCGTAATTTATATACACGTTTCGTTTTTTTGTGTTCGTTTTAAATTTATATACACTTATTAATTATATAATTTATTGTATATCTATAATGATAATGATGCAGTTGGTCCGTTTTACCTTGAGCCATGGGAATCGTTTACACTTGAAGCAGTCGGAGTGGAGTGAAAGGCAACAGAAGATCACATATGATCCCTGAAGTCGTTCTTGTTAACATTTTCTAGCAGCTGTCTATTTATATCTTTACTGTAATTTGTAAACAAACATATTTTATGTTTTTTTTGTTGAAATTCAATTTACCTTGATTTTTGTCCCTGATAATTTTGAGTAAACAATGTTTGCCAGTTCCGGAATAAGCTGTAGTACAAGATAAAACGGACGAACTGTAATGTAAGGCCTATCTGTATTTATCCATCAAAATTACATATTTTCATTTGTAAACAAAGTGATTTCAGCTTGTTCAGATGTCGTCAGATAGCGCAACTGTTCCAAAAATAAAACAAGTAGTCTAACCCTGTGTCAAAATACATTAAATTTGACATTCCAAACGTTAAAATCCGTCTAGCCAGCTTTTATCGAGTTGTGAGGGTAAAGAAACCCCTCAGCGCACAAATATATTGATCTTTCAATGTTTTACAATAACCAATCAGCATTTAATTTGTTTTAAATTTTTTAAGGGCTTATGCCCTTGGAGCCACTAGTAATAATTATAATTCTCTTACCCCAGAGAATAAGTGCAAAAATGTACGTGATGGTGTTCATTTCTACGCCAGAACTAACTCGGTGGCCGAATCGCTTGCCTTTATATACTCAATATTACTACGTGCAATTACTAATTGCACAGGTGCTCGTCTTATGATTTGACATTTTGTCTAGCGTTTCTTATGTAAACTGTCACGATATGCACTTCCAGAATCACAGCTAATGGCAGGTTGATTTTAAATTTTCTACTTATTAGACAATTCTAGTAAATCAACAATTTTACTCACCCAAGCCTGAAATAGTAGTTTTCATTACTAGGAGCGAAAGTGGCTCTTTTTGGTACGAGATTGTAATTTACAGGCGAGGCGCAGCCGAGCTTGGAAATGCGATCGAGTACCAATGAGACACTTTTGCTCCGTGTGATGAACAACTATTTTCATCATTATGTATAAATAACCATTTAATCGTTAACAAATTAGATTACACAATTTTGAGGTTATCCAAAATAGTCATCGCCATTTCCACATCTATAGTTGTTTACAAACACAAGTTAAGAAATCGTTCAACCTTTCAAACGTAACATAAACAAATTTTGACATTAGAGTACGGCAAAATTTACCATATGTTTTTTCAGTACTCCTATTCGAAGTGATCCAAAAACGATCATTTTGCGTACGATTTAGAGAACTAAAAACGGCTGTTTTCGGGACAGTATGATGAAAAAAATATTTAAAAATCGTTCAAATCGTTGAACAATCATTGCAAATTGGCGCATTTCATTTTGAGCCTCAGGAACCAATTACACCTGGGAGTGAAAGCAATCGTGACACTGCAGCCGATGCTCAAAGTCGTGTATTGTTAGTCATGATAAAATTCTCTAACAATTAAAATTTTTCTTATCATTTAAATAAAAAAAAGTAGCAATTTGAATCATTACTCTTCGTCCATCTGTTGGTGAGATATTAGATGTGCTAAATGCAATGCACAGGGTAGAAAGAATAGTTACCCTGATTTCTATCAAATTTATGACTCTGAAACTTTTGATAGTAACTGAATGAACTGGAAAACATGAAATAGTACCGAGAAAGGCTCAGTCTACCGGGTACTATATGATTAAACTAATCTTCGGTTCAATATTGTATTTATTAAGTTTTATTTTGAACGATTAGAGTCTACTGGTTAGGATTTTGTAGTACCATGTGTGTAGTATTACACCAGCCTCGAGCTCGCTCCGATCTGTCTCAGCCCCGCAAGGAGTCCCTCCTTTTTAACTGCAACTCGGCCACAAGAGTTAGGAGATTAAATTCCAAATCGAATCAAATTCATTTATTCCAAAAAAAAGTTACACATAGAAATGACCCAGAAACAATAAGATAAAACATAATATTAGTTTAACCTAACAAAAATTAACATTGGAATTTAGTGCCTACATAGGAGTAAAATCCTGTGCGTAGGCACGAGCCGTTAAAAACTCAGTCTTGGTCTGAAATTAATTAATTAGCTTGGCAATATGTGTAAATAAAAAAGTAAATATGCAAATTTCTACAAAATATTTTGGAGCAAGAAAAGAAAACGACGAGGCGTAATTTTAATTTGATCGGGGAACTATTGGAGAATGACCAGGATTCAGGATAGAAGTGTGTGACAATATTCAGTGGTTGACAAAAAATACATTGTTAATGTAATAGGTTTTTATAAGTCGTAATCAAACCGCTTGATGCAAAATTCACAAACATGAAAAATGCTTAACTGCCGATTACGAAACTTTCAGGAAGTAAAAAGAAATCTGTAGGAGGTGCAATGTGTTTATGCACATTTAGGAGTTTGTTTCCCCTCAGTACACAACAAATACAACTCCCACGAGCTCAAATCACCCCCTCAACACCGAGGACACAAGCGACTGTTTCGCACGTTACTGAGTAGTGGGATTTAGTTGCTCCGAGAGCCGGTGTATGGAGCCAAACCGGGGAGCTGTGACGTCACAGATAAGGACCACACCCCCCCGGATTTTTTTTACTTTTTTGGACCCCCCCCTACCCCCTACCCCCCTTACCCCCCCGGGGAAAAAACTGAGGACCCCCCCTACCCTATCCCCCTACCCCCCGGGGAAAAACTGCTATGCTATTTTCTAGTACCTGGTGGACCGAGCCTTGCTCGGTGTTATTTCATGTTTACCAGTTCATCCAGTTACTATAAAATATTTCAATGTCATAAAATTGATAAATAGAAACTTTTTTTATTGCTCCATGGACTCTTCATCCCACCTGCTGTATTTTTCTTTATGGCTGTAGATTCCAAACAGCTGTTATGATTACTTCATTTCTTTACACTTTCCTTGTTTATTTCCGTTGCTATCACGGCAACCCATAAGGCCAATGTTAAATTTTTACAACTTTAAAATCCGATTTATTACGTTATTAGATTTTCTCTGGCCAAGTTATCTGCATAAAAGACGTTTTTGAGTCATAAATTACTTATTTCCAGACTTTGAAGGAAATCCTCGGAGCCATCTTAGAGATAATTGTGCAAGCAAACATACAAGCAAGCAAGCACGCACGGCCGGACGATAACATTGCTAATATAAGAGTATAGGATTATGTTATTATGCTACATTTTCATGCAGTTTAGACCAAGACATCCCCCCACCAAATGCTCATACATTTTTTTTATTTAATTTAAAAATAATTTGCATTTTTTATGAAGTATACATTTTCTGCAAAATCCTGATCAATGAACTCTAACTATTCAAAATAAACACAAATAAAATATTCATCACCTGAAAATTTAAACATATGTTCAGAATTGTATTTTTTTAAATAACTTAAATCAGGGTGGCTATACTTTTTGGAGGGAAAATTAAAAATAATATTTGACAACGTAATGTGTTTAGCACATCCAATATTATCCAATATCTAAGCAACGGATTGACGTAGAACAATAATTCAAAATGCTTAATTGTTCGGTTTTTTAAGCTGAATTCAATTTTGACAGTTAAATTTAAACATTATTAGTAAAAAGGTGTTGGTTTTCGAACTCGAAGTCATGAATGACGCTTTACACGTTTGTTCCAAATTTCATCAAGATTGGATCTTTTTTACAAAAGTTATCGCGCCTACGGACAGGTATGTATGTATGTATATATATATATATATATATATGATTGAAATGAACATAATATTAACAAAGTACCCTTTTTTTATAATATTTTTATTATAAATAAAAATATTATAAAAAAAGGGTACTTTGTTAATATTATGTTCATTTCAATCATAACTATAGTAGCCCTAGCAAATGAATGTTTTTTAAATGATATATATATATATATATATACATGAAAATGAACGAACAGTGCTTTTGTGGTCTAGGGACCTCAAAATTAAAAAATAACATGGTCCCGGGCTTAGGTCTCACCGTGCCGCCTACGGTAATAGCTACTTCCCTCTAGGTATGTCTGCTGTAATGTTTATATATATATATATATATATATATATATATATATATATTGGGTGTCTACATCCACTTTTACAGCATCTGAAGGCTTCTGGCATAAAAATTGATGATACAGCCACGTGGAAATCACTACAAATATTGAAGTTTATTATTGAAATGGACTTTCGTGAATCGCTTCCAAACATAACAGAGGCACTCAAACTGTTTCTTACGATTTGTGTGTCAGTAGCTTCTTGTGAGAGGAGTTTTTCAAAACTAAAATTGATTAAAAACTACCTCCGTTCTACAATGAGCCAGTCTCGTTTTACAAGCTTGGCCATACCATCAATTGAAAATTACATTGCAAAACATGTGAATTTTGATGAAGTAATCAAAAAATTTTCAGATGGCAAAGCTCGCAAAAAACATTTTAACGTTTTTCTTGTTTTGACTTTTCATTGTCTCGTTTTCTCTCGATACTGTACAACATAGTATCATGTAACTGAAGATAAAAATATTTTTGTAATTTTGAATGAAATATCATTAGACACATATTTATCTCTGTTGTCTGTTACCTTCATTGTTCTTGGTATGTATATTTGTAATGTAATGTACTTTTGTTATCAAACTGGTGGAGTGACGGTGAAAAGATTATTAGTGTTACTAAGTGGAGTGTTCATCACGATACATTAAAACCAACCATAAAAACTAGAAACGTAAAAATTTAAAAGGATACGTTTCGCATCATTATATATATATATATATATATATATATATATATATATATATATATATATAGGGCCCCCTCACCTATAGCCGCCCCAGGCCCCCGACCATGTCATTACGCCACTGTCGCCATCTGATTTTCTAGTTTTTGTGCAGACATTAAACTGACCGGATTTGTCGCCTAACGCTTCTGCCTATTAAAAGCGCTTTCAGCAGTGTCCTTGTACAGTACACCTACTTTTAAGTATCATATATAATTTTACCCTCACAAAAATTAACTATACGGGATCTTACAAATATAATTATCAATTTATTTGCTGTGCAATAAATCAAAGCTTGCTGTGCAAGCTTTACATTTTTTAAGTAGGATTATTTAAGAGTATGAGTTACGATTTAAATTTATAATATATTAATTCGTGCGAGTTATTTTTTTTCATTCAGTTCCTGTCCCATTAATCTTTAAATCAATTTTTGTAAAAATCTTCTATTGCGTATTCTATTATGTTTTCTCATTAAGATATAATTTAAAAAATTATATTAATTCTTCAAACGGTAAATGTTAAAATTGGTCAAACATTTCACATATAATTTTCTTCCATTGTATGGTTAGACGTTTGTGAAATGTTTTTCTATGGTGATTCATATTAATTGTATATCTATTGAAAATTTATTTGCAAAAATTTATACAACTTGTTTGAAACAATTCTACATGATTTAATACAAAAAGAGCATTTAACAACAATGGCACGTGCGGGCATTTCAAATTTTTTTACAAAGTATCAAAAGATATGTTGGATTTCAAAATTTGTGTGTTTTGTAACTTTAAATATATCAAAATTGTTATATTTAGTTTTCTTTAAGTTTTGAATTTACACGAGTTTCTTTGTTTCATGTTGAATATAATTCTTAGGGCTCTTTTTTGGTTCAAATATTTTCAAACATTAGAATTTCTCATACTCTAGATATGGATGTCATATGAAATAATGTGTATAATTAAAGAATGGTAAACCCGTTAATTATTTATTTCTGTTGCAAAATTGTGATAATTTTCTTATGTATAAAAGAGTTTGTTGACAGTTTATTACTAATCATATAATTTCGTTCATCAAATTATAATTTATATCTACCATTACTTTCTCAATTTCTTAATACCTCAAAAATAAAATATAACTGTTTTGATTTTTTATAGTAAATTCAACATATTTCGCTTTAGAAAATTGACTTCAATGTAATTGTCTTCGAGCCATAGAACTATTTTAGATGATTTTGTGTAAACTTCAGTAGAAATGATAAGTATTAGATAATACTGAAGTTTTCATTGTATAGTTGATAAAGACTATGAACAGTATGGAATTTTTTTCATAGATTAAAGGCTTTACAAAAATATAAAGTACTTACAGATAGCAAGGAAGCAGAGAAGCAGATTCTGGTGCCGCATAACGGGCCGGAGCATTGCGCGAACTGTAGGAGAATGAAATAGAACATTCGATGTTCAGTAATTATTTTCGATGATGTATTTTGCACCTGGTCATTTATATGTCAGCTGTCACTTGTCGAAACTGTGATCGGGAACATAAATTAGGCTGGCGAATGCGCTGTTGGCGCAGTTTGTATGACACGACTGAAAAATATTAAAATCTTACTCTATATTATTAAACTCCAAAAATAAATCTACAAAAAACACAAAATTCAAAATAAATCTGATTTTTAGTTTCTCGAGAAAAACAAACATCCCATAAACTAAAACATCGAAAAAAATTGAAAAAACATTGTAATAAAAGTTATTTGACGAATTGGCAAAAACTACATCTGATCGGCTGATTACCACAAGCTCTCGTGGAGCGAGCATCGATTTGGTTCATCTGTTTAACCTTTAGGACCACTTCAACGTGGTAAGGTTCGCCGCTAACTTCGATGCTGGGTTACAGCGTGGTACCTGACGAGTGACCACTCCTAACCACGTAGAGCTTGATGATGACTTGTTAAATCATCGTTATAAAACGTTTCTCTTTGACGTTCATCAAGCTCTTGTACAAGTTCTCTGTACAACTTTAGTTTCAACAATATAATTTTGAGTTTAGCGACATTCCATCATTCGGCCTTCCTTGAGAGAAGCTACATCATTTCTTGTGACCTCCATTTGCTCCTAGCTGCCGTTCTCTTTATCGTGTTGAAATTTTACTAAACTATTTTACTTGCATTTGGTCGGTACACCTCTAAAAATAATCGCCTAACACCCCACCACTCGCACATTTAATTTTAGCGAGTTTCCCCATAGGGAAGAAGCTGTTGCCGTAGGTCTCAAGGAAAGACTTAAGCTCGGGACCATTATAAATTTCAATTTGGGGCCCCCAATAGCAAAAACCACTATTCGTTCGAAATTATATATATATATATATATATATATATATATATATATATATATATATATACATGTGTGTGTGTGTGTGTGTGTGTGTGTGTGTGTGTGTGTGTGTGTGTGTGTGTGTCTGTTAGCAGATAGCGGCCGCAAAAATGGCCCGATCTTTATCAAATTTGGTACGGACATGTAAAGTAGTAATCAATTGGACGAGTTCGTGAACCAGCCCGATCGGACCACCGGAAGGGGGGGTAAAGGGGGATAAACCCCCCAAAAATGGTTTTTTTAGTTTTTTACATAAAAAATAAAATTTATCGAATTTTTGTTGGCACCGTTGAATTCAGCTCAAAAAAACAAACAATTTAGTATTTTGAATCAATGTTCTATGTCCATTGGTTACCGAGATATTGAAAGTGGTAAACACAGTACGTTGCCCCAATTCATTTAATGAGTACTTCTCATTGGTTGGGTCGCAGCTGGCCGACGCTCTGAACCCCACCGGGCTTGCGCCCATCAATGACGCTGATCACTCCCTGGACTCCATTTTCGAGCTAAGGCCGATCACCGAACTCGAGATCATGAATGTGGTAGGCAAACTCAAAGGCCGAACGGCACCGGGCTCGGATGGCATTCCCTCAGACTTGATTAAAAGTAATATTGATATACTCTGTAAACCAATTTGCCATATTGTAAATTTAAGTTTTATTAACGGTGCTTTTCCAAAGTCATATAAAAATGCTAGAGTAATTCCGATTTTCAAGTCTGGTCTTAAATCCCTGAAATCCAATTATAGGCCAATTTCTTTGCTTTGTACGGTTTCTAAGATAATAGAGAAGTGTGTAAAAATTCAGTTAACAAGCTATCTAGAACATAATGAAATAATATCAAAAAATCAGTATGGCTTTATGCCTGGGAAAAATACATCAGACACCCTTTTTGATTTGACCAAATTATTAACTAATTCTTTAGGAGCAAAACGAAAAACCCTGATAACTTTTTTGGACCTTGCAAAAGCATTTGATACAGTCGATAGAAAGAAACTTGTCTCAAAATTAGAATTTATTGGCATTAAAAACAGGTCTTTGGACTGGTTCAAAAGCTACCTCAACTCACGCTCTCAATCTGTAATAATAAATGGCATCGGAAGTGACCCAACATATGTTAACTACGGAGTTGTGCAGGGCAGCACCCTTGGGCCCTTGCTTTTCTTATTATACATAAATAACATCTCAAAATTACGTATCAAAAGTTCTTTATTTTTATTTGCTGACGACACGGCCTTGGTATCAACTGGTGAGACTTGGGATGCAGTTTTCGACCAGGCGTCTTCGGATCTGGCTCTTGTAAAGCAATGGTTGGATCATAATTCATTGACAGTTAATATTAGTAAAACTAAATGTTTGCCGATTTTCTTTAAAAATCAACAGGATCCGGGTCCGAGGATGCTGAAAATGCATTCCTGCGGTGATCCTCGGGCGGTGACTTGCGGCTGTGGCAGTGTTGAACGTGTGGAGCAATTTAAGTATCTAGGTGTAATCATCGATTATAAAATGAGTTGGTCTCCCCACGTTCAATATGTCAAACGACGATTAATGAAACTGACTTATTCCTTTTCTGAGCTTGGCAGAGTACTTTCCGTGGATCACCGTAGGGCTGTATACTGTGCGTTCGCACAGTCGATTCTGCAATATGGAATCTTGGGATGGGGTGGAGCGTCGTCTGCTGTATTGCGGCCGTTGGGGGTCGCCCAAAGGCTGGTCATTAAACGTCTATTAAACAGAAATCTAAGGTATCCTACTGATCAACTTTTTAATGAATTCCCTGTACTTAATGTCAGACAAATATACGTAAAAACTCTTTTAATATACATTAAGGAAAATAAAAACAAAATTTTTTCCAGCAACAACCACAGGTACGGAACCAGATTTAATTTCAACTTCGGATTTTTTTGTCCCAGACTTCAACACTCTGCGGAAAAGTTTTGTTCATTTTACATTGCTCATTCACTATACCGAAACATCCCAAACAATATTTTAGAGGTAGAGGGGGGCAGCCTGTCCGTGTACAAGCGGAGGGTAAGTGGGTGGTTGCTCCGCCTCGGCGCTGAGAACGTGGAGGCACTGATACGTTCTAATTATGCCCAGTGATGAATTTCTAACACCGAGACCAGTTAAATGGATATTATGCAATTTTGATACTAGTTTGAATATAACATTTTCATTAGAAACTTCTTTTTTATTAGCAACTTCTTTTTTATTATTTTCATTAACCTTATTGTATTAGATTTGTTTCTTATTTCCCTTTATCAAGATTCACAGGAATTATTGTTGTTATGTATATATTTTTATATATTAATCACTTATTTTAAGTAGGTATAAAAAGAATGTTAATTTTAAGAGTGTAGTTTTTATTTATTAATCAAAGTAAAAAGTAATTGTTTTTATTTCCGCAGAAGATGGACTGATCAGACCCGCCCCCACCCACAGATGGACAGTCTTTGTGGGGGCGATTCCATTTTTATATTTTTTATGTATTCTGCTATAAAATTATGTTTTTTTTGGAATAAAACCGTTTTTGAATTTGAATTTGAATTTGAATGTTAACCTTATGGGAAATAAGGAAAATTATATATCTCGGTTGTACCTCAACATATTATCTTGATAAAACTTGCTAAATAGCTTCTTCTAGTTCAGATCTATTAAATATTGAATTAAAACCACCCATTTTTAATATACCTGTAGCAGCACACCTGCATACTAATTCCCCATGTTATTCTTATGGAGCTTACCAAAACATGTCAAATCTCGCTATGTTGGATTGAAATATGTTGTTTTGCACTTGAAATTCGCTGAGTATGCAGGTCTGCTGCAACGGGGGTATTTTCGCTTTGAAACGTCGTGCTACTAAAGATTAGTAGTACAGTACTTGTGGTGGTTCTCATTTGGTACATTCGTCTACCTTAAATTATCTCTAACTCTAATTATTCTAACTTAAATTTAAAATTGGTAGGAGATTGCCATAATCATAACACAAGAAATCGTGGAGAAATTTCCTAGAATTTTCATAGATTGGATTTATTTGAAAAGAAACCATCGTATATAGACTCAAAATTTTACAATAAACTTCCAAAAGGTGTGCGGTCTGCAGTTTCAGGTGGTCAATCACTATTTAGGAAGAAGTTAAAAGCTTTCCTCATTCAAAAGGCTCTTTATTCTCTGCGAGAACTTTGAATGCTCCTATGAGTTGATTAGTTGGTTAGTTGACAAGTTAGTTGTAAGACACTTGCATTGTGCATATGAAGCTGAGGTGCCAATTAACATTGACACCATTCATATATATATATATATGTCTGTTAACACGATAGCGGCCGTAAATATGGTCCGATCTTAATGAAATTTAGTACAGACGTGTAAAGTGGTAATCAATCGGACGAGTTCGTGAACCAGCCCGATCGGACCACCGGGAGGGTGGGTAAAGGGGGATAAACCCCCCCCCCCAAAAATGGGTTTTTTGAGCTTTTCACATAGAAAAATAAAATTTATCAAATTTTTGTTGGCACCAATGAATTCAGCTCAAAAAAAAACAAACAATTTAGTATTTTGAATCACTGCTCTATGTCCATTGGTTACCGAGATATTGAAAGTGGTAAACACAGTACGTTGTCTCAATGTTAACTTTATGGGGAATAAGTAAAATTCTATATCTCGCTTATTTCTCAACATATCTTGATAAAACTTGGTAAATGGCTTCTTCTAGTTGAGATCTACAAAATAAATGGCATAACTAGTCAATTAAAATACTCCAACCATGGTGTTCCTCAGGGCGGGGTGTTAGGACCTTTGTTTTTTGTAATTTTCATAAACGATTTGCTGGGAAAAAATTTTTGTTCCAAAATTGTGGCCTATGCAGACGATATCACACTTGTTACGACAGCAACCTCATTTCAAATGCTGGAAACGTTTGTCAATAACGATTTAAAATTATTATCGGACTGGGTTGGAATAAACAAACTCATTATCAATACCATAACAAAACTAAATCCATTCTATTTTCATATAAGATTAATTCAGTTCAAGACCAAAGAGGCAGGTTGCGCTTTTTTTGTCACAAATTTTTATGTTCATACGGTTGCAATTGTGAAAAATTGGAATTAGTAAACCAAATAAAATATCTCGATTTAATCATTGACTTAAATTTATAATTGAATTCTCATGTTGACTATTTACTCTCAAAATTAAGGGCAATTAATAGGAATATTTACTATATGAAACAGTTTCTTAAAGAAGAACAATTGAAAACTTCGTATTTTTCATGGTTTGAGGCTACTTTGCGATATGGGATTATCCACTGGGGTGGGACATATTCAACAATTTTAGAGCCAATAGTAGTTTCACAGAAAATGGTACTGAGAACATTGTGTGGGGTGAAAAGATGTGATTGTTCGCAACCATTATTTAAACGATTGAAAATAATGAAATTTTCTGAATTATACCTGCAATGTATTTTTAATTATTTCAAAACATATTTTCATTTATTTTCAGTTAAAATTAACAATAGATTTACAAGAAGTTCACATAAAATACAGTTTAACGTGCCAAATATTTTCAAACAAACCAGCAGAAACCAGTTTTATTTCAAGTAAATTCAAATTTTTAACAAATTTATTAAACACATTAATTTCAACCAAAACAACAAATCTTTCAAATTTGCTCTGAGACAATTAATCATGAATGGAGCAATATCACTGAAGTGATATTGGAGCAATTGCTCCTAAAGTGACAATATCACTTTAGGAGCAATTCCTCTATGTCGACTTCCCTAAAATAGTGTATACATATGTATATATTTATTTATTTATCTTTATTTAGTATAAGAAGAGTGTGTCAGGCTTGAAATTAATGTGCGAAAGTGCATTGAGTGCTGTGTCAATATAGCGTTTAAGCGGAAGAAAGAAAAAGACTGCCGAAATAAATGAATTTGTATAACTTTCAATGTTTATTTACTACAGACCCACGCGTGCTTGAAGCACATGGGTCATGGTGATGCTATTTGTTAATGTATTTAAATAAAACATTATTTCATATCATTTCATTTCATTTCATTTCAAAAAATATTAAATTAAAACCAACCATTTTAAACATACCTGTAGCAGCAAACCTGCATACTCATTCCCCATGTTATTCTTACGGAGCTTTCAAAAACATGTCAAATCTCGCTATGTTGGATTAAAATATGTTGTTTTGCATTTGAAATTCGCTGAGTATGCAGGTCTGCTACAACGGGGCTATTTCATTGTTAGGCCAGAAATATAAATGGCAGCCCTCGTATGAAATCGTATTGCAGTTTTGTTTGAAATACGAAAAAGATATGGTTCATCGCAAGGTTTGTGGTATTCATCTATCCATATTAATATTATATATAGGTAACTCGATGTATTAATTGATAAATCGACATTAAAACAACAGTATATTTTATACTGTATAACCAGTTTAAGCTCGGTCTCCGGTACTTATCCTATTTTCTATTCCTATCCTATCCTACTCTAAAACAAGCAATGTTTGTACGGGCAAAATTTTTATTTCGTCCTAGTATTTTTAATTTTTTGTTCAATTTGGGGTTTTAGGCCACCAGAAATCGATTGGAACTGGTCTCAAGTATGGGAAAAATCCGGTTTGCGTCGTAGGCCCGCATTACACTATCAAATATTTTATAAAAGATTTGATTTGACCAATCACAATTCGAGCCAGCTGATTTTCAAAACAAAATCTTTAATTCTGATTGGACAAATACATCTTTTATAAAAGAATCTTTTATAAAATATTTGATAGTGTAATGCGGGCCTAATGCGGGCCCTACACGCTTTGCAAGTGCCCATTCAAGTGCCCATCGTCATGGGCATTTTTTACGTTGATTTTACCCAAAACAGCTGATTCAGATTGTTTTTATTTATAAGCAGGTTAGAAAAATCATTTGATTTGTATTAATAACTAATTTTAAATTGTTTGAAGGTTGTTTTGAATGAATTGTTAGAAGGAATATTAATAACTATGTATATTTTGGTTTGATTTTTTACGGATTAGAGTTAAATGTTTTTAAGGGTAATTTGTTTTAAGGATAAAAATGATCGGTGTCTACACGGGAAATGCGAATACAAGCCGTCAAGTTTCCCAAAAGAACCTGCGTTGCTGCGTTCACCCGCCAACAACGCTGAAAATCGCCGCTCAGCCGTCGCGAGATGCACGAGGAGAGAATGAACGGCTGTGCAACGGGGAGATGATTTTTCTCGGCCCCAACGATGAGAGCTACAAACGAATCTCTGCTAACGCCGACAAGAACCTAGAATCGATAGAAGTTACTCGAGGGAATCCTGCGGGAGGGTAACCAATCTTCCCACGCGTTCATGATGGTGCGCGAAGTCATATAAGAAGAAAAAGCTCGAGCCGCCGCGCGCCGAGAACCCGGGTCGTTCGGCTCAGCCACAGAAAGTCAAATTTGGTTCTCGCACTACCGGCCTCGACCCAAACCGCTACAACGTTATCACGCTCAACGCCGACCGTGCAGGTGAACAACAACTGTTCACCATGAGCAGTACAGACAGCCGTATCGAGCCATTCTCGTATCCTCTCTTTCACCCACAAAGGAGACTTGGGGTTACCGACCAACATAGTGCTACCGACACAGCTCTTTCATGGTTCCGTAGTTATTTAACCGACAGAAGGCAGTGTGTTGTTATTAACGGCATCTCAAGTGATATTAGGCCTATAGATTACGGAGTTATTCAGGGAAGCACTCTTGGTCCGATTTTTTTTCTTATTTACATTAATAACATTTCTGAACTAGCTCTAAATGGAAATTTTTCTTGTTTGCAGATGACACCCTCATATTGGAAAATGGTACTAATTGGGAGAACGTACGTTGTAATGCTGCCAAAGATCTTATGGTGCTAAAAAATTGTTTGATCAAAATGTTCTTTCCTTGAATGTCTCTAAAACTAAGTTTATGCCTATATCACTGAGATCAAATTCTGATTATTTTTTGCAAGACCTTATCATTCAGTCTTGTGGAGATTACCAAAATATAAACAGTTTTTGTGAATCAATCGAAAAGGTAACTTCCTATAAATATTTAGGTGTTGTTTTTGATAATAGAATGAAATGGATAGATCATATTCAATTTTTAATCTCTAAATTGCGGAAATTTATTTATGCCTTCAGACAACTGCGGGAAGTATTAACATTCAATGAAATCAAATTGGCATTCTACGCTAGTGAAATCCTTACTTTCATTTGGCATAATCGTATGGGGTGGATTGTTTCCAACAATTTTAGAACCCCTTTTTGTCATTCAAAAATTAATAATAAAAGTTTGTTTTAAGAAACCACTTCGTTACCCCACAGCGGCTCTATTCCATGAGTTATCACTGCTTAGCGTTAGACAACTGTTTATTAAGACCTTAATGATTCAAATATACAAGAATTCTAACTCTTTATTTAATAGCATAACACACACACATAACACACGCTATTCATAAAATGTAGGAATAACAGCCACTCACTTAACTAAATCTTACTCTACTACCAACTCCTCTTACATTTCATCAGTTTTGTATCGGAATTTAACATCCTGTTCGAATAACTTAATTTTTAATTCTCCTTCTGTGAAATCATTTAAAAAACATGTTACCGATTGGCTCGTTGAACTGGGTATAATAGATTCTGAACTTCTTATCACTCCCCAGTACAGGCGGACCTGACCCTATACTTGCACCCACTAGGACCTGACCTGACTGAATCTCACATTTGACTACCGTCTTACACTGTCTCTTGCCATCTTCCCCTCTCTGCCACTCCCATGCTCCGGTTGTTTTATTCTCTAATTTATTTTTTTGATTAATATTAGCAAGTATAGTTTTTTTTATCCACTCATTTCCGCATACAAAAAATTACAAGCAAATTTTTTTCCTAAAAGTTTATTTCACAATAAATTAACCTACGCTGACTGGCTAAGCCTTCGCACAGGCAACCTGCCCATGAAGGCTTATTTCCCTGGTTATGAACCATCTTTCATGGACAATATTTTGTAATTAATTAAAATTTAGCCAATTCATACTATTTAGTTTATATTGTATTTGTAATTACCAGCTATTATAGTAGGAATTCATGGAAGATTTGTTGATTTTGTAACATTACTGGAAATAAACTATTTTTCATTTCATTTCATTTCATTTCACAACTGCTTCTAACCGTCGCACTAAGATATCAAAACTTGAATTCGTGAAGAGTCACTTATAGCGTTCCGACCAGCAATCGCAAGACCGCTGCACTCCAACGAAGCGACCAACTTCGTTATAGTTTGAAGAAAATATAACGACCAACTTCAACGGCACTTCCCTTCTGTGGCCGTTTATTACAACAGTACGTCGTCGATATGTTTATCAGTGTTGAACGAGACCGAATCAACTCCTTTTTCAGAAAAAGCTGAAGGTACGGCTGTTTAAAGGCGTTGATACCATGCTCAGGTTTATAGTTATAAGTGCTCATGATATGGAAAATGTTAACTAAAACAGCTGAATCAGCCGGTTGCTTTTGTTTAATCCGAGCAAAACTCTGTTCCGTTACTTTTCTTTTTTACGTAAAATTGCTTTTTTACTTTCATCCGGTAAACGAAATAACATGGAAGAGATCAATAACTTATAAATTCCCACTTAACAAATTAAAAATCATTAGTTTATTTGAATCCTTTATTACACGAAGAAGAGCTCTGTTCGACTAAAACCCGTATTCAAAAAAAATTGTTGGTATAGCTATGTAATAATATCTTTACTTTGATAATCAACTGATTCCAAGTAGTTTGGCTATTTTCCATTTTCGATTTTTTTTATTATGAAACCGGTACAACCATGTTAAAAAACTGATTTCTGCTTTCGACGACGACGTATTATACGGTTTTTCATTTCGCATGGCGTGTAAGGGATTAGGAGACCCTTACACACACAGACACACAAACGCAGCTACCCCCCGTCCGTCCCGCAACGCCTCGCCCGGCAGGTAGATGACTCATGCACTGGGACCTTTCTAGTACTGAAAGGTAACTTTTTTTTACTACACTTTTGACCATCTACGATGTTATATTTGGAATCTCTGTGCAATTACGAGAAAAATGATACCAAATACGTGCTATTAGGGTGATATATTAAGGCAATACGCCCAAAAAGCTTGTTGGTCTGGAAAATAGTAATAGTTATTATAATTAAAACTGTTACTATTAATATTATTATTATTATTTATTATTAATACTATTTTTAACTTAAACTATAATATAAATCGAATACCCCCGTTGCAGCAGACGTGCATACTCAGCGAATTTCAAATACAAAACAACATATTTCAATCCAACTTAGCGAGATTTGACATGTTTTGTAATCTCCATAAGAATAACATGGGGACTGAGTATGCAGGTTTGCTGCAACAGTTATGTTAAAACTGGTTTGTTTTAATTAATTATTTAGTAGATCTTAATTAGAAGAAGCCATATACCATATACCAAGTTTTGTCAAGAAATGTTAAAAAATAAGTAAGATATAGTATTTTTTATTTCCCATAAGGATAACATGGGGAATGATTAAGCAGGTTTGCTACCACAAAAGTTGAAATTTCGGGGATTTTAGACTAAAATACATTAGATCTCATCTAGATGAAGCCACAAACCAAGTTTTATCCAGTAAGCGAGATATAGAATTTTACTTATTCCCCATAAGGTTAACATTGGGATAACGTACTGTGTTTACCACTTTCAATATCTCGGTAACCAATGGACATAGAGCAATGATTCAAAACACTAAATTGTTTGTTTTTTTCAGTTGAATTCAATGGTGCCAACGAAAATTCAGTATATATATTATTTTTCTATGTAAAAAACTCAAAAAACCCATTTTTGGGGGGTTTATCCCCCTTTACCCCCCCCTTCCGGTGGTCCAACCGAGCTGGTTTACGAACTCGTCCGAGGGATTACCACTTTACATGTCTGTACAATTTTAATTGAGATCGGACCATTTTTACGGCCGCTATCGTGCTCACAGGCACACACACCACACACACACACACACACACACACACACACACACACACACACACACACACACACACACACACACACACACACACACACACACACACACACATATATATATATATATATATAATTTCGAACGGATTGTGTTTTTTGCTTCTGGGGGCCCTAAAACGAAAAATTATCATGGTCTGGGGCTTAGGTCTTACCGTGAGACCTACGGTAATAGCTTCTTCCCTATAGGGGAAATTCGCTAAAAAGCGTGAAAAACTTAAAAAATAAAGTTTGTTTTGATAGAATCGAAAATATAAACAAACGAACATCTGATCAGCTGTGCGGGATTCTGCACTGTTCTACCAAGGCGACACTAAAAAAAGAGAGTTATGTTTTAGCTTGCAGTCAAAACATGTTTTATTTGACTTACAATCCTTAACAGAGTGAGATGTTCCTAAGCAGTTCAAACAAAGATGGTTTTTCTTCACAAAATTGTACCTTTCTTGAACAGACAAATCTTTAAATTCTGAACAGCGATAAATGTTGTGATCCGTTTTACTACAAAATACGCATGTGGCTTTCACATCACGAGAAGCGAGCAGGCTGGTGCGGTTTAGGTTTAATGGGGGCTTATGTAGGCCTATCTGAGTGGGGTGAGGGCTAGGCCTCTTACTATGTTGAGGGTAACCTACATTGCTTGGAGTGGTTTTATGAGAGTTGGAGAAGTTAGCGGCTTCGAGACAGGAGCATTCATTTTCTAAGAATGTCAATATTTCTTCTACAGTGGGTAAGTTTTGAGAGTTTATGCGAGAGCTTTCAAATTTTCTGCGAATATCTGCATGTAGCTTTCTTAATAACATGGCTGAGAGTAAGATATTTTCTTTAGCTATGTCATGATTTAATGCAATGAGGGCTTGAGCATTTTCATTATACAAAGATATGAATGAGCGAATGTTCTTGAGAGAGATGTCGGTTAGGTTAGGTAAGTCTATTATGTTGTTGAGATGTAGGCTAATAATTTTCCTACTGTTTTGATAACGTTTCTGGAGGAGATCCCATGCTACATCATAATTTTCAGCGGTGTTAGGCAGGTTTTTTACTAGATTAAAAGGTTCTGCCTGAAGGGTAGAAAGCAGATATTGAAATCGCTCGACTTTGGAAATGTTTTCATTTTCGTGTACCGATACTTGGAGTAGGCTGACATAGGACAACCATTGTTCTGGTGAACCATTGAATGTTTTGAGAGATAGAGGAGGGAGCTTTAGTGAGTGGCTATCTATGTTAGAAGAAGAGGTGCTAGGCCTATGAGATAGGCTACTCGTTTGTGGGCGGTCAGTAGATTGGGTGCTATCTGTGTTCAAGTCAGTGTATGGGACAGGCCTAGGACTAGGTGATTTTGGATCTTGAGACAAACCTAAGTGTTTCTTAACAAGGGTTTGGATCCCTACATACAGGTCAGAGATAGAATCTTGCAGTTGAGAGAGAGTATCTTCATCATAATCATCGGGTAGATCCTCACTACTAAATAATTTTTCGAGAGAAGTTTCAAATTCTAGGTACTTTTTGTGGGTTTCAGTGTTAAGCAATTCCAACTTATTAATCTGTTCTGGGGACAAGTTACTTCCTTCAGATACTGTATCTAAGGCCTCAATGTTGGTTTTAATCTTAGATAGACGATTTGAGATGGCACTAAACTGTCTTGAAATAGTAACAAACTTCATTCTGTACGGTATAGAAGGACTTGTTATAAAACGAAAAGGCTAAGTTATAATACCCTACTTTGGGAAAGTGATTCAAATTGGAGAAGGAGTAAGACAAAATAAACAGTATTTATTACTTACGATTATATTTTAAGTTGCAAATCTTTAATCTGTTTGAGCTAGTAAAGTTTTGAGGTTACTTTACTTTGTTTACGTGAGTTTCGGTAGTTTTCGTCTGCAATACGAAATTGACTTAACAGATGGCATTGTTACAATAGCGCTTAGTGGTGGATTTGAGAACTACAAAGTATTTTGTTTTCATTTAAAATAACAAATTCACAAAATTAATAAAGTCTGAGTAAAATTGAAGTATATAAATGTTTATTCGATATTCCAAAGTTCTTGTCTTCTGACTTCTTGTTTTGAATGATGATGTTAAGAATGGATACTGTTTTACCTCTGAGTGCGTAGACTGTAAAATCCAAAAGAGCTTTCATTCAATCATCCGGCCCGGAGGACCATATTAAGTATTCAATAGACATTTTGATTACAACAAACTTTATTACAGATGACAAAAATTGTTTAAAAGAGAGAGATTTGGGATCTTCCTATTCTTCTAAGCTTCATCTAACTTGCCACTTTTTTTAAATCCATTGTTGGACACATGCAAAATTTGAATTTAACGACAACAAAAAAAGAACAAAATCAATGCCATCTGTTTTTGGTACAAAAAAAATACTGTATAAAATTAACTCAACAATACGAACTCTAAAGGTTACAAAACATTATTTGTGTAAAAGATATATAAAAAACCGCTTGCTTATTAATATATAGATGTGACATTGAAGTTCATTTAACCTCCAGTTCGAGATTGCATATTATATTATCGATACAATATAATATAGCTTTTTCTAGAGATGTATAAATAGTGTTATACAAAAGGATTTCTCATGTGGAGTTTGGTTGTGTCAACGTCAAGGTTATACTGTTTAACAGATTACCTCGTTTTAAATATATGTGATTTAAAAGAAGAAAATACCCGAGATTGACAAAACAAAAGCAAATTCAAAATGGGAATTATATTGTGATTTTTATTTGAGCAGAGTTTATGTATTGGTTAGTTTTATAAAACATTATAATAAACCTTTTAATTAGAAGTAAAACAGTACATTGTAACAGAAAAAGAAGACTCTTTATATCAAAAACTTGACACAAACATAATCATCATAGTAAAAACAAAATATACAAAACCTTGTACATTATTATCAGCTGACTGAATAAATTACACAATTGGGGAAAACATCTTTCAATTAATATAATATATATACATATATTTTCAACGGATTATGATGAAACAATTAGAGAAAACTGTTCTTCCACAGACTTTGTGGAAATCCGTGAATATTCATCTCTTGTCGACGGTCTGGTTCCCTTTGTAGGAGGGAAGTCCAACAAGGCCACACTAAAACAGTTTTTTAGAGTAACCTAGGGTCAACACTAACGCAATAATTATCAACAGCGATTTACTGGTATCTTCTTTGGAAATTCATAGGACGGGAAAATCATAAACTTAGGCTAATTTTAAATATCCTGAAATTTTTTGAGCCGTTACCAAGCAACTATAACTAAAAATACCCCCGTTGCAGCAGACCTGCATACTCAGCGAATTTCAGATGCAAACCAACATATTTTAATCCAACACAGCGAGATTTGACATGTTTTTTGTAAGCTCCATAAGAATAACATGGGGAATGAGTATGCAGGTTTGCTGCTACAGGCATGTTTAAACTGGATGGTTTTAATTCAATATTTAGTAGATCTGAACTAGAAGAAGCCATTTACCAAGTTGTATCAAGATATGTTGAGAAATAAGCGAGATATAGAATTTTACTTATTTCCCAAAAGAATTAACACTGGGACAACGTACTGTGTTTACCACTTTCAATATCTCGGTAACCAATGGACATAGAGCAGTGATTCAAAATACTAAATTGTTTGTTTTTTTGAGCTGAATTCAATGGTGCCAACAAAAATTTGATAAATTTGATTTTTCTCTGTGAAAAACTCAAAAAACCCATTTTTGGGGGGTTTACCCCCCTTTACCCCCCCTTCCGGTGGTCCGATCGGGCTGGTTCACGAACTCGTCCGAGTGATTACCACTTTACACGTCTGTACCAAATTTCATTAAGATCGGACCATATTTACGGCCGCTATCGTGTTAACAGACATATATATATATATATATATATATATATATCATATATTTAATTTCGTAAGGCGATTCTTTGTGTCAAAATTGTGGGCGCCTGGCAAGTCGTAGAAAGATGGGAGAGGGCTCATATTAAAGGTCTCTATTCCGTGATGGCGGGAAAAATACTGAAATTGCTTGAAATTCTCCAGAAATCGAGAAATAACGTAAAATATCTGCCATTTAAAAAGCATTGGGATCTAAAAACGTCTGCTTTGTTTACATTCTAACATGTGGTGCTTATGTTTGATTCAAAGACATGCCAGATGTTGACATCTGGTTTTTTTCAAAAGGCAGCTAACTATGTTCAATGTACTATAACGAATAAATATTGTAACTTTAAGATTTTCAGACTTATAACTACGGCTTTGAGTATACATTTATAATTTAAAATTATAAAGAGCTAAGTGCGTTTGTTTCGTTTACGTTATGACGATGCCGATTTAATGCCAAATGGTCGATATAAATATATATGTAGGCGACATTTTTGCGGCGAAGCTGTAGGAGTTTGGCAAGTTGCAGGATGATGGGAGGGGGCTCAAATAGAAGATCTTGATGCCAGGGACTCGGGAAAAATACGGACATTTCTTAAAGCCAAGTGATTTGTAACACACAATCGAATAAGCGCAACCTATAGTTTCAGAGAAGACCTCATTCATCACTTTTAGCGATGAACAACAATTTCATCACCCCAGCTCTACCAGTTTTATGAGCGGTCGGAAATAGTCATAGTTTTGACTGAGGAAGAACAGTGTGCTGCTCTAAAAGCTATTGAATGTAACATCAAATTTTAATTTGATCCTACCAAAAAGGTTCACCTTTAAATTTGGCTAATCAAAAGTTAATTTAATCTCGAATCTACCAAGACAAAGCAGTATTTACTCCTGGGCAACCATAAAAATCCTTAATATTAACTATTTACCAAACTCATGGTCTCCAAACCTAACTTCCTTATAAAGTAGGGCCAAAGTCTCCAACGTGGAGTGTGGAGTCGTCAACGGGAGACCATTTTCTGATTTCATCCTTATTTATTTGCTTATATTTTGGGAAATAAATTAAGTGCTACAGTCTGTGGGTAACCTTAAGAATTTCTGTAAGCCATGTCTATATGTTTGATTATAAGCAAAGTGGACTGAGTTTGTTTTGAGAACAGCGGATGGCGCCACTGTTCCAAAAAATTCAGCCCTTTACTGAAGTAACGCCCTTTATTAAAATTCTGATACGTACTAGCAGATGTCAAAACATCTTTAACATTACTCTTTAAATGTTTAATTCCGTCAAACTGTAACCGAGCTGTGTGTGTAAAGGAAACATTAAGTATCCAGCATTTGTATTTTATTTTTAGGGGCTTTTGCCCCTACAAGCCTCTAGTATATATATATAAATTTGAACGAATGGTGTTTTTTTCTTCTGGGGACCCCAAAATGAAAAGTTAACATGGTCCCGGACTTAAGTCTTACCGTGAGTACTACCGTAATAGCTTTTTCCTTTAAGGAAATTCGCTAAAAGATACGTGTACATAAAAAGAAAATTGCATTTTTCGATTGTCACCAAAAATTAATTATTGCAATCAATATACTGTATTGCAAAAGAGTTAGTTATAAGACAATAGACTGGGATGGTGGTGTGTCCTGTAATCCAGCTACTTGGAGGTCACGAATTGTGGATTATGAGCGATGACTTGTGGATACGGTGTTCCCGTACTTAAAGAAAGAAAGTAGTATTAATTTGAAGCTGTCATAAGACATAGGCTACATGGCGATGAGCTTTTTCTTGAAAAAAGTCTACTTATGCTGTAGATAAATAAATATAGATACTTGATGGCTAATCTGCACATAGGTATCTTTAATTTAAGACCTCAATTATGAAAATCGGTCTGCTATACAATAGTCAAACGAATTCGAAAAATAAAACCTAATTTTTTACATATAAGATCATGGGTGGCATTAATGTTCGATGTAAAAATCAGAATATTGATTAAAGGCACACATTAATTTCGAATAACTTTTGTTACGCCAATACCGGTGACGTTATTTTGAAAGCAGTTGTTCCTAGATGTCCAAAAATGCACAGAATCTGGTCCTTTCTGGAACTCAATAATGTAGCCTACCAATCATTATTCTGAGTAGATATTTGATTAACTAAAAAATACGTCATTGTTAAATTGTTACCAAGCAACAGAATTATATTAAAAATATTAAATTTTTACTGTAGCTAAGATACGAAAATTAAAATTCTCTTTTGAAACCCAGAAGAAGAGGAGCATACTCTCCTCAAGTACCCTAATTTATTTTTTGTCCCGATATAAGGTTATTCTTATCCCCTCCGATGGGATTTGCTGATAGAAATGTTATTTTCTATCAGAAAATTCTGTGACCTTCGGCAAAGGCTTCAAGAAGCATTACAAGGTAAGTTTACAAGGTAAGTAAACAAAACTGGCTGGTTGGTGTAGTGGTTATAGTGTCCGCCTACAAACTTGTAGGTAGCCGGATCGATCCCGAGAAAAGTTAGTAGCTTTTTAAAGGGTTGTTTCTGGAGCCAGCTGCCATTGGTTGTTGGGCTATTAATTAACAATCCTGTCTAAGGAACATGCCAACCTTAGTCAGTAACAAGGCTACAAGATCGCGCCACTATCATCACGATCATCACACTCATCCTTCACTCATATTCACGGTAACGTCCTCAATGAGGTACCTGTCTTATTAAAGTGATTAAGTGATAAGTGATTAAGCGAATTTAGCTCTTAAACTTTAATACTCTACGTGTTCTGTCGTTTTAAATTTACTTCGGTTTCCAAAATCATTGTAATAAAAGGATTTGAAATATAATTTTATACGGGACAATTCACGTAAAAATATCCTGATCATAATCTAAATGTCGGTGAGGACAATAAGCATAAAAACTATATATTTGAAAGATTTAAAAAAAGAGACAACGTCACATCAGTCAATTTTAACAGGATTAACGAGATATTTTGAGACTTGTCAATAGTTTATTATAAAGAGCTATGTACATTAATATAGTGATATAGGTCAGTGACTAATTGACACAGAGTAACACAGAGCAAATCGTTTATTTAGTTGTTTATTTTTACTGATAATAATATGACAATTTTAAAGGAAAATATTATTTTTCTGACCCATTTTTGGAACTTAATCCACAGCTACTTCAGCAACCTTTATGCTTGTCCTGCATTTCTGAAGACGGAGCTTCTGCTGTAGGCTGTTCCGTGGATGGACCGGACAAACTCCTTTAAAAATGAATTAGTGTCAAGGAATCATAATATATGATTGAAATAGCCAAAGTGAATAATCCAGTAATTACGAATAATAGCCAGCCATAATATATATAATACTTAACAACTTTGGTCAAAGTAATAAATTAATTTAACGCTTTATCAATCACCTATTATGTGTAATATCTACATGCGTTTTGATATCTACTGGATTATTGCAAACAATTTCAAAATTTCACACTTCTATGGCAGCAAAACTGCATACTAATTTCCCATGTTGTTCTTTTGGAGGAAGTTTTTGTATGTTCATTTCAGGATTTAAATTGACTTAACTTGATTTGAGGCTCTGCCTACAAATGATTATTTAAGCATTTGAAATTCGCTGAGTACGCAGGTCTGCTGTAACGGGGGTTATTTTTTCATTTTTATTTTTAAGGATATTAATCCCATGATAAATATTCAAAACCGGAAATCTCCGTTATTTGCTAACCGGTTTCGATAACATTTGGTATGTATTTGTGGGATAACTGTAAATTTATTTTATTTTATTATAGATTTTCTCGCTTTAAGGGAGAAAGTATGTGTCAGTTTGCTAATACAATTTATCTTAATTTTTATTGTTTATCTAATTATCACTCCTCCGTGTTTTCCAAAAATGAAATGTTTACTTGATTGACTGAAACATTTGCCTGAGAAAACATTTGAGGAGATTATTATTTTTCTTGTGGTCTTGATGTTTCTTAGAGCTGCATTCTCTTAGTAACCAAAGCAGCTATTTCTAACGGTAACCATAGCAACTATTCAAAGCACTCCCAAAATCCTTGACATAGGTCCCTTTAGGACAATCCTGGGCCTAAGCCCTTAAAGATATCAAAATCAAACCACCAAAGTGCACATCATGAGATTCCAAGTTTCAATTTGACACCAAGATCAAGTGTCTACGACATGTCGTTTTAGCCGAAGTCCGAAATATACTAACACACAACTCTTTATTTATTATATATATTGATTTTGATTTTCTCTACAGTAGTTATTATAAAGTTATTGTATTATGTTTGTTTCGTTTGTTTTACTCATTTCTTATTTTGCAATAAGCACCAATAATGATAGGCCTACCACAAGTCATAATTTAGCCTAATGTTAAAATATTTCCCATAAAAGTTAACTATACTCTATTGTACCTGTAATCGTTTTTTGTCATATCATTGAATACACATATAAGACAGCGTATATTTATTTAAAGCCGTTTTCTATTTAATTCAGTTTAAATCGATTCAAATTAATTTAAATATAACGTATAGGAACATGGACACTTACGGTTTTTTTGCAGCGTCATCATTTTCTTCTTTTTGTTTTGTAGTTCCAGAAGATTCAGGTTCTTCTTTGCCCCCTGAGTCTCCCTTTGTGTCATCACTATCAGCAGAAGTCCATTAATTTAAATTTAAGTGTTTAGATAAATTAAACAACATGATATTTAGAAATTTAAAAGATTAACCCATTGAATGTTAGGCTAAATTTCGATATTGGTATAAGACTCTAGCTTAATTGTAAAGTGGGATTGTGAACAGAATCGTAAATAGAAGTAAACAATTAGCTGAGTTGCAGCAACCCGACGTTTAATGCGTGTTTATTGGTTACTTATTGGTTGTTTATTGGTGTTTATTGGTTGTTTATTGGTTGGTGTTCGTTTGGCCACATGGAACATAGTGAGAGCACTGGCAGCAGTAACAAATTTTGGTTTTGTTTATTATAGGTTAGGCTTGAAGGATGGAGAAACGTATTGGTTTATGCAAGGAATGCGTTTTAATTGAAAGTATGTTTTTCTGAGTAGTATGATGAAAAATATCGAACGTTACACGGCCGGTACGTTTTACCGTACTCGCATTAAAAACCCGCACTCGCTTCCGCTCGCGCAAGAACTATCTTGAAACGTCCGGCAGAAGAGTACTTTCCGGCCTAGTACCGTAATATACTATGTAAATACAAATAAGAGTAACAGCAGATTGAGAAGGAAGACAAAATTAATTGTACTAATTTTGAATTTAGTGAAATTAGGCTATTCAAATAGTGTTTGATGCCCGTCGAAAATATACTCTCTCGGCGCAAACGTGGCTTTCTGCTCTATGATCATGCCTAAAAGCTTGTGTAAGGTCTTTCATGTCTCTAATAGGGATTTATTGTGTAAAATAAATTAAAGACGGATAAAGTAATATTAATACTATTTTATTTTTTGCTATTACTTTTACACAGTATCCTCTGCTTATGGTTACTGTTACATTTGAAGAAGTTTAACATTCTTTCAATAATCAATATTTTCGTTTATGCAAAATGCAAAATAGCAAAGTTGTACATAACTTTTAAACGTCAGTATTCAAGAAAGAACTCGCACGTGAGCGAAAGAGGAGATTTGGGGGAGAGGAAGCGCAGGCCCCTCTTGTGGAGCAAAAGGGATGTTGCAGGCGGCTCTGAAAAATACCTGCTGACCCGTGGAGCAAAAGTGATGACCCGTTTCCTAAATGACCCTAACCGTGGAGGAAAAGGGACATACACCCAACACCATCGATTTTGGACTTGTGCGGAAATCTAAAGACAGTGAGGTCCTGTGATGGTAGTCGTAACCACGGGGGTTGGAATTGACCGCTCTTGACTAGAATCGGCTGCGGCATAGTGATGCATGGGCAATTCGATTCCTCAAGGTTTTTTATATACTTTTTTAAAAAAGAGGGCCATGGCTTCACTTGATCATGGTGTTGCAACGCAGCAGAATTAGCTTATTGTGCACCCTTCGCCCTTTCGGCCTTCACTCTCCGTCTAATCCCAAGGTTCTTAACGAACCTTGAGATCTTCGTAACGACGCAGGTACCTAGGTACCTCATGCCACAGCGCTTCCGTATGATAAAATTGCTTAGAGCCGCGCTTAGAGGAAATGCATCATTCCTCAAGGTGAATCGTTTCATATGAATCACTCAATTTTAAAGAATCGAAATTTGAATAGATTTTTTGATTCGTTTACCATACTTTGCGGTAAACATAAATATTATACAATTAATCGGTTTATGTCGAATAATAAGTGATTCTTTTGTAGTTTGACCTCAGAATATACCATTTTCATACTGTTTCCACTTTTTTGTACGTTAATTTCAAACTAAAAATGTGTATTTTTACTAAAGAAATAATAAGAAATCATTGCCTTGATTGAGTTGCTTGTGTGTTAAGGAATACCTCAAACCACTGGGTTACAAACAGATGATTCAATAATATAAAAAATAAGGGGTATAGACATCTGCCATGTTAGTCTTATGCAAAAGCCCTTTCTTTGTCTTAATTCTTTAGAAACGTTTCTAAAAAATTAAGTGATTTTTGCTACAAGGTCAATACAGTAATAAGAAAAAACATTATATGTTTGCCTTTTTATCAATTGAACTGCAATCAAACCGGCATTGACACCTAGTTTTGTTCGAGATTGCATGAGTTCTTTTCAATAAAGAATCATGATTCATTTGATTCATTCGATGAGTCGTTCAAATTGAACGATTCGTTCGCGAATCGCCCATCACTACTGCGGCAGAGACAAAACCAGTCTGATATATAGAACAGTACAGCGTTTACACTGGGTTACCACCCCGGCAAATCAATTCGGCGATATAAAGAGTGATGTATGTAATATATGTTCTCACCCGTAAGTGTTTTTGTCGGAAGTATCATCAAACGTTTGAGGGATTTCGGGGATTTTACTTTTCTTCGCACTCATCGGCCCGTCGCACTCCCGCCACATTCCCATTTTCCCCCAAGTTGGATTCGTCCATTGGTCAGGTTTGCTTGAAACAAAACATGCAATAAAAAGAAACAATTGTTTGGAGAGAACAATATACTTAAAAGATCTTAATTTTTTAACGATCCATTAAGGACTAGACCCGGATCTTCGGCGGACTATAAAGGTATACTAGATAACACGTAGCTCGAAATCGAGCAAAAAATCATAAAAATCATGGTAAAAGAAAGAAGAATAAACAGCCTACTTGTATACTTTTGAAATTTAATCAAATGGCTAAATTCAATAGCAAAATTATGGCTAAACCATTGAAACTCTAAAAGTTTATTTAAATTACTGCAGGAGTTTTCCGGTTAACGACTTTTTGGGAATACCGAAACACCTTCAACTTCCATGTTCCCTTTATTCTGAAATATATATTTTAATACCGGCAAAAGATCGAGCTCTGCTTACAGCAACATGTAGCTGACCGAGAGCAAACACTGGCGCCGTGAGCGTTTAGGGAATGCTCCTGCACCTAATTATTGATATTTATCGCCAAACCGAAATCATAGGGAACGGCTGTCTTTGTAGGGGTCCTTTCCTATGTGGGAACAACGCGTAGTAAATGACGCACTATCTCTACCAGTCTTTTAATTTCTGAAATGCAACACACCACGATGAAAACATTGTAAGTTCATTGGTCTGAGGTTGGAAAGAGCATCAAATATGTTACATCGGGAGGGTGATTCTAGGCGGTTGCGAATGTTGCGATCGTGTTCCTTCCGATCGGTCAATATTCACCTTCTTCTTATTGGCATTATTGCTGCACCATATCGAAAAATAAATTGGCTCAATTCAATAAAACTTAAAAAAACACTATGCTGAAATGAATTGGGATATCGTAATCTACATTGTAAAACTGGGAACTGCAATGTTTAAGCCCTTTAAAACACTTCATAACATAACCCAAATTACATAATAAATCTTTTTGTTGAAAGCCAAAGCAGCTGGAAAAACAAAAAACTGTTCTTTTCAAAAAAAGTAAAGTGCTGCAATCTGTGGTTTACCTGTAGAACTATTTCAGAGCTTGACAGGCTTGGCCATATGTTCAGTTTGTAAACAAAGTAAACTGAGCTTGCTCAAATGTCGATGAATAGCGCCACTGTTCCGAAACTTCAGTCCTTTACTGTACTTTAGTTAAGCCCTTTTTCAAAATTCTGAGACTTGATGACAAATCTACATAACAATCCCTTTAATTTGACACCTCAAACGTTAAAATCGGTCCAGCCGTTGTTGTGGTTGGACTGTGAAAAGAAAACCGCTTGCGTATTAATATATAGAGTACCTGGTGGACCGAGCCTTGCTCGGTGTTATTTCATGTTTACCAGTTCATCCAGTTACTATAAAATATTTCAATGTCATAAAATTGATAAATAGAAACCTTTTTTATTGCTCCATGGACTCTTCATCCAAGGCCACACTACACTACAGGCCGGAGTCCTTTTGTGGTGACGTCACATTATCAGACGGAATCGCAGACGCTTTTATAATGTACTCTTATGGCGATTCACTGTCGCACTCTTAAAACTATCGTGCCCTAAGTAATTCGTTTAAGTTTTCGTTTAGAAACAATTATTTTTTCGAATCTGCATTAATTAATGAATAACCAAATGCGGTCGAAAATAATTATAAAGAAAACAAGTCTTTATTTCATAAACTTAAAAACCGGTAAACATTACAGGCAAGGAATTTGTTTACTTTTCATCAGATGATTTATTGAAAATTTGACAGTTTTGTTTCTTATTGTTTTCATTTCGATGTTCTAATGTCATAATTTTTTGGTAACTGTTTACGATTTTCATATGATTTTAGTTGTTATTTCCAACACAGCGCTAGGAGTTCGGCCGGTGTTGTGACGTGGCATCAGGGAGGAGGGGGGGGGGGAGACTCCGGCCTGTAGTGTAGTGTGGCCTTGCTTCATCCCACTTGCTGTATTTTCCCTTAATGGCTGTAGATTCCAAACAGCTGTTATGATTACTTCATTTGTTTACACTTTCCTTGTTTATTTTAGTTGCTATCACGGCAACCCATAAGGCCAATGTTAAAATTTTACAACTTTAAAATTCGATTTTTTACGATATTAGATTTTCTCTGGCCAAGTAATCTGCATTAAAGACGTTTTTGAGTCATAAATTACTTATTTCCAGACTTTGAAGAAAATCCTCGGAGCCGTTTTTAAGATCGTTGTGCAAGCAAGCAAGCAAGCAAGCGAGCAAGCATACATACATACAAGATAACACTGCTCGTATAAGAGTATAGGATTTTAAACTTTATAGTGCCTTAAAAGTTAGTTACCCTTGTACTGGTAAAATATATGTTTCATCATTACAAACATAATTTTGTTACAGTATTTTATTTTTTGTAAATGAAATCAAAATTTATAAACAGATACAAGGTAAAGACTTGAGTTTAAATTCACATTCAGAAATTGCAGACCATCTGTTCAAATCATGTTAAAAGATAAATATTGGTTTGTAAAGATGAACAAAGAAATTGTCCATCTTTCTTTGTTGTTGAAGTTGTTGTCTTTCTTTGTTCAGAAGTTGAACAAAGAAGATGAACCAAGAAGTTGTCTTGGTTGGTTTAAATCCACCAATCAGGGCAATCCTTCTTCAGAAGCTATTAGAACTATTATTTTCTGGGGTAAATAGTCTACTAACTTTCCTTGGGTCCGGTCTCATTTTGTCAGTTGAAAGTGTTTACCAATATAGTACAGTTGCTATGTTTTGTTTGAATTTTATTTTGTGCCCAGGATAACTTTGTTCACGTCTCATGCCGATAGCTAAAGTACATGCATTTTGGAAATAATTGTAAAATAAAAGGAATGTAAATATAAGAACATAATAAACTAACAACAATGAAAAGAAGGTCTACTTCATTCGCCCCAAAATTAAATTAATGTAATGAAACTTATAAAATCAACCTATGAAATATGGAAAATTTAATATAAATTTTTGTTTCATTACACCCTTTAAAGAGATGAAAAAAGAAACATTTGTTTTAAAGGAAATCGTATCATACGTTGTCAAGCTATCCATTAATCATAGCAGCAAATCCTAAAAAAATGTGTTAATCTCGATAATGTGTGATGAGATTTTAAGTTTTCTTTGAGAAATATGTTTCTATTTGATATGTCACAAATAACCATACATTTGAAGTTTAAAAGTAAGGAACGGGGGGAGAAGGGGGTTGGAAAGGGTGTAAAATTTTATCATGAAAAATATCTGCCCCAATGGTGATATAGTCGTTTCCCTCAATCAGAACACCAGGACCTCTTTTACTTTTTTGATAAATAAATATTTAACAAAGGTTTCAATGGTAAAAACACGCTCTCTTTGGCGTTTTAATTAAAATATTAATTCAGGTTCGCATGAAGCGATTTTAACTTTTCTTCACCAAAATGTTTCGTTTCTAAAAGTTTACGATGGTATCCAGGTTCCTCTAAAAGGTTGGTCTATGGTGAATGTAAGCATAAAATCTGAATCCAGGCAACTGATAATGCTCGTAACAAATTCTCCTAAAGGGAATAATATTTTTGGAACACCTTGGTTTCATGCCTTTGGGGTAATTATATCAACACCCTACTCTGATATTGTCGATATGCTGTCTTCAAAATCCGAAAATGACCCAAAATTGAAGATAAAATATACGAGCTTACATGGAAACATGCATCGATTTTCTACCGGGTTTAGGTACCTGCAACATTTTTAAAATATCCTTTCATCTTAAAAAGGGAGCTCGACTATCTCAAGACCTTTACTTTGGACCAATTTTTACGATTGAGGTGTCAAATTATTGGAAATTGGCAATATTTCCTGAATGCTGTTAATTTTCCTTAAGGTGAAAAAGCGTTGCCTGGTTGGACATGTATATTACCCACAAATTTACATGTATTTCTTAAGGAAGGGATATTTGTTTAGTAAAATTATTGCTATTAATAATTATTGTTATTTTTTCGTTATTAATAAAATTATTGCTTAACTTGTAAATGGTTGGACCAAAATAGACATATTATATAATTTTCTTACAGGAAAATTAATTTTCTTTAATTTTCAAATAGGGAAAACTTAAGTTGATCTTGAAAACAATATTTCGGAGAAACCAAAAAAGTGTACCTTCAGATACCCCTCCTTCCCCCGCTGAAGGGCTACGGACGGGGCTTTTGGTATGTTCCTCTCCTGACTAGTCCAAAAAAAGCTGCAAAGTCAAAAATTGTGCTCTAAAAAATTACCTCTCACCCTCTTTACCTTTTCGATGCCTGGACTAATAAAAGAATGTTTATCATAACCAACTGCTCTTCAAAATTTCTATTCCCATGTTAAATAATATCGGGTGTCCATAAGGATTTCTAAGTTTTATAAGCGTCTGCTTATTGACCATTGTTACCCTTTTTATTAACTTTCATTAGTTCTTTTTAAAATGCCTATAACTGAAGAAAAAATCTTTAGTGTCTTAAGATATGGTGAAAGTTTTTCCCTAATAACTGTTCAGCGTGAGTTCTTCAGACACTTCGAAAGATTTGTCCCAATTCAACAGAGCATTTTGCGATGGTATCGGCAGTTCAAAAACACAGGAGGCCTGCTGAAACGTAAGAATCCCGATCGACCAAGTTTATCTGTCGATACAATAAACAGAGACTCGCTGATGGTTGGATTGGCCGCTGAACTGAGGATGACTTGCTCTCCTAAGGTGGCCCCCGTTACCCCGGACCTTACTGTATGTGATTTCTTTCCCTGGGGCTGTGTGAAAGACGGTGTATACATCTCGCCATAAGCTCAAACCCTGCCAGAGCTCCGAGAAAGGATTCGCGTTGCAGTGACAACAGTAAGCCACGAAATGATTATCAAAGTTTGGGCAGGGTTGCAACATAGACTGGAATCATGTTTTGCTGCAAACTGGCAGCATATAAAGCAACTTCAGTGATATCAAATAAAACTTGAGACCTTTCTCTTTTAATCCATGCAATTCTTAATAGCATTCATGTATCTGTGAGTTCAATAAATTATTTTATAACCCGATAAATATTTTATGGACACCCGGTATTACATGGGTAAATACGAAATTTTATTTGTTCTATCCTTTTATCCTAATCTTCATAAATCTTATTTCCTACGAAACTTCATGACGAGCTTTTCCCATCGTCACCTGAATTATTAAAATCCGCTTAAAACTTTAGGAGAATATGATGACGAAAACCCCCTAGCGTATTAAATAATTAAAAAGATATAGATTTAAGATAAAAATGGACTCATGCATTTATCTGAGCAACTTAGAACTAGAGGCCACTTACGTTGGGCAGGGTTCTGATACCACTGCTTTTGGAGAGAACTCTGTCCCGTACTCTTGTGACCAGTACTCTTGGTATTCCCTCTTATAACATTTCCCGTCATCCATCGAGAACCAAATCTTTTGTATCCAGGGATATATTTTATCCTTCCCGTTTACTGTAGTATCTTTTATTGCAAAGATCCCGTTCACAATACCATCTTCTTCACAAGATTTCACAGTGAATCGATCTAAATAGTCGTTGTAGTAAGTCACAAATGCAAAATATTCACCTTCCTTATCACCCTGAAAGCAAGGCATTACATTTTAGTCGAGTAAATGTTTTAAATCAGTTTTTACTAGTTGTTTTATGGTGTTTTACAAACTTCATTTCTATATAAAAAATTAATTAATAATGCGATTATGTTTTTTTTAGTTGGTTTCTCTTTTGAATTGTTGATTTTTTGATTTGTTAATAATTGGCCCATAACTCCGTTATTTTTTATAATGTTATTGTTATTATCACAAATACTTTTTTATTTTAAAGCTCTCCTTCTTTATAGAAGGAGAGCTTTATAGAAGGAGGGTGATTTTGTAACACCCTCTTATGAGGGTGTTACAAAATCACCCTAAAGAGAGTCTTGATTTAGTTCAGCTCAAAAACTAAAAGTGACCAATTATGAAATTCGGTATATCATAGGGATTGTCGTGAAAATATGTTTATACGCTATACAGTATATTCATACTAACTAGGTGTCCACACTATAGCCCCAATTGAGTTCCCAAACTTATGAAATATTATAAATTATTCTTTACTTATAATTTAATGAGTTTTTACTTGAATTGGTGTTTTCTGAACGACGTATCCACAAATAAAGCGCTGTAATCTGAGGCGTTCAGAAGCCAAACCGATTAACTCCATTTTTTCAGACTGAGATAATAACATGATCCGTTTGAAAAATTCAATTTCTTTCAGTGTACAATACGACTAACTCCACAGTTCACTGGTTTGCCACCAGAATGCGCTAACTACTTTGGCTACTGAACGTTTCCCCAGATGTTTCAGTGGCCAGTTTGGTTACCTCCGAAATAAATTCTATTTTCTTTAATATTTCTTGACATATCTTGATGAAAGTTGGTGTATGGTATCTTTTAGTTGAGTTTTACATAGGGTATCGATATAAAACACCCAATTTTCACGCTTCTATAGCACCAAGCCTGCATGCCCATTTCTTATGTTATCCTTTTGAGAAAAAATAAATTTGATATCTTTGTTATTTCTCGACATATCTCGATAAACTTGGTATATGGCTTCTTCTGGTTGATATATGGTATCATTGTATTGATATAAAATCACTAAATTTTCACGCTTCTGTGACAGAAAAACCTGCATGCTAATTCCCTATGTTATTTCTTATGGAGCTCAGAATATTTTGTTGAATCTTTTCACTTGGCAATATGACCAACTCCATACAAAGTATATTTTTTTTCGTATATAGAGAGCCATTGAAATTTTCATAAATATTTATGTGGCGCTAAAAAGTTGTCCTACGTTGTAACAAAACTAACAATATTAATCTATATTCTAAAACAATAACGATAGAAACCTGACATTCGTGGATTATATAAAAAATATTTCTAAAACCTGGATCAACTTACTTTAACACACATGAGCTCATATAATTTTGAGAATTGGTCAAAAGTGCATTTCAAAAGCTTCTCATGATTTTTCCCTTCCTTGTCATCCGGTTGCCAAGCAGGTTTGCTGCGACTATAGTCTTTCACTATAACAGAGACAAAAAAGTACTTAATACTAAACGCAGGATTACTATTATCATATTTATTACAGTGCGTTACTAGATTGTTGTTAGTGATTACTGCACACAGGGAAAATTCCAATTTTTGCCACAAAAAGCGTTTTTACTGATAAAGAAAACGTAGGAAGACTTTTTTGTTCACAGAAACACGCACTAACAAAAACTTTTTATTGCTCTGGTGGGAAAAATACCTCTTCCTGTTGTTTCGATCTAAAAGGAAACCTGTGCCGTATCATTTTTACAAAAAAGTTGCAAAATAGACCAATTAAATGTATAAAAAAATCGACTTACTAGTGAGAAATTTTTACCAACTTCTTTTGTGTTCTGTGGTTATATTACCTTTGAAACGCCATTACTTTGTCTAAAATAAAACGTCTGCTGATCTTTGAAAATGGGGGTAAAAAATAAGTTTTTAAACTAAGTATTTTGCTGTTTAAGAGAGAGTTGTAAGCTGCTTGGTTTGTAATAAATATACAGGGTGATTCAGAAAAGCGTATAGCAGCGGACTATGCAGATTCAGATTCTACTTGAAAAGTTAAGTCGAAAATGTAGTTTAACACTTTTTATTCCGGCTTAGTTTAGTCGTTTTCCCGCGAAACAGTTTTTTATTGAATAAAGCTAATTAAAGGGACATAATGTTTTTTCAAACATTTATTTTCAAAATGGCGGCTGCTTGAAAATTAAAAACGAGAATATCTCAAAATACCATACGATAAAAAATGGCGTACGATACGATACGTTCAGTACCTGAATGTTAGAGAATTTAATTGGATATCATTGGTATCATTGGATTTTTTAATTTAATTTAAAATCCAATGATACCAAAATTAAGAAAACCGGTTCATAAATAAGAGAGAAAACTAATTTGAAAAAATTGAATTTGTGTCAATATTAGCTGTTATGTGATACGACTGCAGGAGAGCCACATAAATCAGCATTACAAATGGTCGCTACTTTATCAATAGTTTCCCCATGTAGCCTGCTCACCTATTCCTGACAGCGGAAGTTTGCTTATCCTACAGTTTGTAAACTGAGCCACTTCTCCATAAGTCGTCCACGGTTTTGATCCGGCTTCCCTGTAAAAATTTAAAGATGAAGTGATGAGAGGTGTCTTTAAATTTGCCTGGGTGGTTTAACGAATCATGATAACTGCAGTACATAAGCACTACAGTTTAACTTACTTACTTTATTATTACAGTACAGTATTTTAGATGAAATACTATGCTGTTTTGATGTATTGGGTCGAAGTAAAGGATTAACAATTTGATTAAAAGCTCAAAAATGTCAATAAAACATATTAAAGTGTTTTGGAGAATTTTGATGTGACCGCCTTCCTTTCAGCGTTTGAAGGATTACTCTTGTAAAGTGCCGTACGCTTGTATAATATAAATAATTTTTAAAACCTTTCAAAAACAGGGGTTGTTTGACAACTAAGTCATACTCCAATCCATTTAACAATAGAATAGAATAAAAACCAATAAAGTATTAATTTATAATATTATTTTACAATCTGTTTAAATCTAAATAGGACGAAAGTAAACCCATAAATGGCTTCTTCCTTTAGGGGAAATTCGCTAAAACCACAAAAATCCAAATTTCTCAAAAACGGGTCTAACGATTTTGTTATAAAAATTCCATGGATTCTAGTGCTTAAGATGAAAAATAAAATGAAACTACCCGCATAATGTCTGTAAAATTCAAGTTCAAAAGTTATGGGAGTTTAAGTGTTATGAAATTCAAATGTTTCAAATTTCACAAAATCTGTAACTTTCAAAGAAAATATACTTGCAACAACTAAATTTGGCTCGAAAAAACAAATAATCTGGTACTTTGAATTATTAGTCTACTCTACTCCAACTGGTTGCGGAGGCAATTGATATTTTCGTTCGGCGGTAAACGCAGTTTGTTTTATTGTGTTATTCTTATGGAGAATACGCAAAATCCGATATTTCCGTTAATTCCTGACCGATTTCGATAGTATTTTATATAACATATTTGTGGGATGGTTGTACTGTAGAATATTTTATTGTAGATTTTCTCGCTTTAAGGAAGAAAGTATGTGTCAGTTTGCTGATGCCATTTATTTAATCTATAGGCCAAAAGTACGACTAATACATTAAATTTGAAAAAAATACGTTTTTGGCTGTAATTCCGCAACGATGTTTGCAAGCCTTGACATTTTTTCCTTGTCTTGATATGAGGAATTGCTTGGTAAAGTTGTGTGAGTCGAAAACCACCCTGTGTATTGGGAAAGCGATTTAACCTAAGTCAATGGTTTAAACTAGAAACGTCAAATTAAAATATTCCCACTAATGCACATATGAAGAATTTATCTAAAACATTCTCATCGCAATGTATCAACAGAGTGTTCCAGAAAAGGTAATGGGTTCAAATCTCAAAATTGTATTATGTAAACCTATGGCAAATTGCATATCTTAAAGGCCTTGTTAAAAGGAATATTTTGAACCAAACTGTCTCAATTCATTTTGAAATAAAAAATCCATTTCATTTTGAAATAGAAAGACAAAATGAAATCATTAATTTCATTTCATTTTTTCATTTTCACTTTTTTCATTTCCATTTTGGCCATTTTTGTGAAAAGTTTCGCTATCTACAGAAACCCCTGTATTTTCTAAATCACTAATTATTTTTCAGTTTTGATTTGAAATTAGCTTCACTGTGATTTTTATGAGGTGAAATTTTCACATGGTGGTTGTAAGATACCCTGTATAAGTTAACAGCATCTCGGTATCACAAATAATTTCGATCCGATATTTGGTATCGAATCCGTATTGAAATAAAATTATCGGATTCAAAGTATCGATACCGTGAGGATAGGTCCTGAGAACTTAATGAATCTTAAACACAGCTTACACGTTGCGACATCCTCTTACTTCTTTCTGAAATGATTCAAAATTTTACTCGTTATGAGAGCTATTTTACAATCAATAAACTAAATATCTTAAAATCTTAATCAATAAACTTAATATCTTACCAATCACTAAACACGTATTAACGTTAGGAAACTAAACATCCAGACGCTGGCCGGCCTATTAGACGAAACAAACAAATTAGTAACAACGGAGGAGCAATAGAGTACGGTACGTTATAAGGAGCAGTAATAAAAGCTGCAGTAATAAAGGGGTAATAAAAAACACAACGTGGAAGATTAGTCAAATTTCTACAATTTTTTGGCAGATTATTTTATTAATTCGTTCTCCCCTGACGCGATTAATATTGATTCGATACTTTTGATCCGATGACACTCCACACTTTCTTTCGAGACCACGATAATATCGAATGATTCGATACGATGCCGATACTCTGAATGTCGATAGAAAAGTATCGATACGTACCAGTAACGGAAGTATCTGAACGTCCCTACAAATAATTAATCTGTAATTTACTTAAGTCTTCAATCCTTAAATAAAGTTGTTAGACGCGTTTCGGCGCTAGGCCATCCTCAGTAACTTATCTAACACTTGTAGGTTCACCCAGTTCCCTATTTTCTTGGCTTCTTTGTCATTGTCAAGCTGCGTCAATTGATTTAAAATCTTTGATTTACTACAAATAACACACACGAAACACTTAATACAAAAACATTAAAAACCGTACGTACGCACGCGTTTAGGAGCAGGTTCTGAACTGAGGTTGTAACGCGTGCGCACGGTTTTTAATGTTTTTGTATTGTTTCGTGTGTGTTATGTGTAGTAAATCAAAGATTTTAAATCAATTGACGCGGCTTGACAATGACAAAGAAGCCAAGAAAATAGGGAACTGGGTGAACCTGCAAGTGTTAGATAAGTTACTGAGGATGGCCTAGCGCCGAAACGCGTCTAACAACTTTATTTAAGGATTGAAGACGTAAGTAAATTACAGATTCATATCACATCAATCCGTAGCTACAAATCATTCATACAAATAATTACCCTTCACACTGGATTTTCTCCGGGTTGTACCGGTACGCCGCCGTCGCTTCTCTCACCCGGAACTTGTACTTCTTGGCAAAGCAATCCCCACTTGTAGTTATGTACTTCAGGTAAACTATCGTCGGTAAATTCATCTTGTTGGGTTCGTCTTCAGGAGGATATTCAGTTTTTTGTTTGGGAGGAAAGACAGAGTTAATGACGCCAACCATGTCACAAGACGTCACTTGCATTATGTCCAGCACACTATTGTCAAAATTGATTGACAATTGGTAAACGGTTTTGTTCGATTCTTGGACTTCCTCACAGTGCAGGTCGAAAGTGAAAGTCCAAGATTTAAATTGCGGGTAGTCGTGCCTATAGTCGCATCCCAAGTGATTTGTGTATTCGTACGGCTCGTCCAGCAAGTCCGGGGGCCAGACGTTTCCTTCTGGCAACGTCTTTATCACTGAAAAATGGGAACTGTGTTAAAAACTAATGCCAGGGTGGACTTAATAATCATAATAGGCCTTAAATCCTATACTCTTATATGAGCAATGTCATTTTGCGTGCTTGATTGGTTGGTTGGTTGGTTGGTTGGTTGGTTGATTGTTTGCACAACGATCTCAAAAACGGCACCAGGGATTTCCTTCAAAGTCTGGGAATAAGTAGTTTATGTCTCAAAAACGTATTTTATGCAGATTACTTGACCAGAGGAAATCTAATAACGTAATACAACGAATTTTGAAGTTGTAAATTTTTAATATATGCCTATGAGTTGCCATGATAGCAACGAAATAAACAAAGAAAGTGTAAACAAATGAAGTAATCATAACAGCTGTCTGCAATCTACAGTCATCAAGCCAGAATACAGCGAGTGGGATGAAGAGTTCATGCAGCAATAAAAAAGTTGTATATTTATGAATTTTATGATATTGAAATATTTTATATATGGTAATTGGCAATTTTATGAACTGGTAAACATGAAATAACACCGAGCAACGCTCGGTCTACCAGGTATTATTATGATTATTGAGAAACAGGCTGTAGTTCTTACTTCTGCTTTACGAATTGTCAAATAACAGTGGTCTCAGTTAATTGACAATTCAGTGTTTGAATGTTCATATCGTTATAAACAACGATAATACACGACGATATTTACGAGTTTCGATGTAAATATTGATACTTAGGACTTTCACAGGGCGTTGCCCGAGGGGGCTTTAGAAGGTAACAAGCCCGTAAGTTGGCAATTATCGAAATAGGTTACCTATTTCGACAATATTTTTTCGACAAAACCTTCAACAATTATTAAGGTATGTAATATATTTCAATAATTTTCGAATATCAGTCGAGGAGGCAAAAATTAATAAACTATGAGTTGCATCGGTTCAACATTTATATTCTTGTAAAGTTTCAGCCCAGTCGGATCGGTAGATTTGACGTTTACTTCTTACTTTAAACAAATATTCAAACAGAAACTACTTCTTCTTTATAATATTATAATTTATATAAACATTTCTCAGACCTCATATTGATATTGTTATATAGCAATACTGCCTTACCTATACCAGCTCCATCAACATATGCCTGAAAAAAATAAAAAAAATTTTATAGAACAAATCTTTTAGGATTTTACCTTCTGCTCTAGCATTAATATAAATTTAATAAAACTGTAATTTTTCCCCTGCTTTGGTCCTTTTAATGTATGACTTACGGTCTAAACACGTTTTATAGTTCCTCAAGATATGTGAAACACAAAATACTACACTTATACACCATTTATAGTTCCCTCTTTTTAATTTAAGGGCGACACAGCCCGCGTCATTTCATGGCTCACAACATCTAGGTAAAATAGGAATTAGTTTCATGTTAATTATGTATGTAGTTTTGCAGCGTAAAATACCTTTCAATGAGGAACTGTGGATTTTTGTGTTTTTTTTATTTTAATTTTATTTTCTAGACTAATTCTTTAAACGTCATAGCACGTTCTTTACGTTGTCATAGCACTGAAATATAATTGCCAGCAATTGAACTTTTCATTGGGGGAAACTTCAAAAAATAACTTATTACTTTGGATATATGAAACTTCAATACACGGAATTAGAGAAGTTCATTGATTTATTCTTCTTTAAAAGTGTCTTTGTATCTGATCTACACTTTGAAATTTGGACAATGCAGTAACATTTATTTTGCTTAAAATATAGGGGTTAGTTTACATGGATCTTCATTGCTTGGCGCATCTTCATATCCCTGTTTTAAAGTTTCCTTTTCAAAAGTATTGAATCTTTAATTTAATTTTACACAACATCTAAGCGTCAGTTTCTTGCATTCATCTTTGTTAGGTCTTTACAACAAACACAAAGAAGATGGACAAACAACTGATTTACAAATATACTAATCTCTAAATAACATTTATAAAATAGCCAATCGCCTTAAAAAAATTATTCAACGCTCATAACGGCCAAGGAATTAAACTTTCAAATTGACCTGCTTTTTTGTTTCGCACCTTAAATACATGTTTGGCAAATTTTTACTGAAACAAATAACATAATTTTCTAAGAAATTACTTCATAGATAGGCATAATATTGTTATGGTCAAACAAGTTTAAGAAGGGAAATCAAAGTGTAAAATACATAATTTTTAAGGTTTCTTTAAATTTTTAAAAGTGTGCAGAACATTTTTGAGATTCAATTAATTACGGATCTATTTGGAGACCAATGCTAATTCAGTTATTTTACCCCATTAAATAAACAATGTGATTCAGAAAAAATAATTCATTTATCATCAAAAACATTGCAGAATGTGTCAACAACAATAAGTCCTTTAAAATATATATATTTAGTGTATAATTAATTTTTAGTGGGTCGTGACTTAGAAAAAATCGATTTACTCATTCAATTTTTATTTGTTCTATATTAATAATAATATTAATATAGATAAAATAATATTAATATAGTATAACATATGCATAATTTTTTATTAAATATTTAATAACAATCAAACATGTGTACAAATAACTTCAACTTACAGAAAATAGTACGACGAATGCAGCAGTAGCGTACATGTTTAAACTTATAAAAAGCTTGAAAGACTCACGCTTTTCAAGCTTTAAAAAAAGGACGGTAGTGCTACTAAGCAAAACGAAAATACTCAAATTAAAACGCAAAACTAGGGTGAGGTAAGTCTTATGACTGTGACCTAGAGGAATAGAATATTCAGAAAATATATAAATTGAAAAACAGAAGCTGCTTTTGAAAATTTGTTTTACTAGGTAAATGTCACGTACATAATAAATGACATGCCATTCGAAAAATACTGTCAGTACTGTCTAGTATCTAACATGTAACAGACTTGTGAAGATCTGAAACATCTGTTATTTGTTTGCTGTAAAAGTAAACTTTTATCATATTAAAGCAACGTTTAAAATTGAAATATATTTTCTACAAACGTGGTATCTTTAAAAGGTTCTCCGTAGAAAATCATTTTGGCTTAATTTTTAAATTAAATATTGAAAACTATGTATCTACATAAACTAGAGGCTTGAAGGGGCTGAAAGTCTCTAATCATAACCCTTCTTTATTCAATGATAGTACAAAATAAATAAATAAATAATAAAATAAATAAATAAATAAATCAGTGCTTTATTGAACAAATACACAAATAATAAAGGTAAATTAACAGGTTTCTTGAGTACAATAACTTTCATCAAAAAAATATCGTGTTTTCAGTCCATAACACTTCACAGCAAAGTCTTTTGACTGTCAGCTGGCTTGGCGGCAGTATAAAACTCAATAATTTATTTCTTTACACAAGCACTTATTATTAATGGAAACATTATCTTGAAAAGATTGATAAAAACTTAAGCCTAGTACAAACATAAAGAGATTCAGGAATTTTAGCAATAATAGGAGAAGAGTATTCATTAATAGTTAACTGATCACTAAAATGGAGTATATATAATAAATTGGACAGCGAGGTGAAAATCCTAATTATTAATAATTGAATTCAGTAACAAGTTGCCATCTAGCCTTTCACGCCTCTTTTAAATAACTTCCTAGCCTAAACCAATCCTACCCATTCAAAATTTCATCAAAACTTAAAACTGTTTTATGTTTTTCAAAACTGGGCACCGAGCTATAAAATGAAAAGTATTTTCTACTTCTTGAAGGTTACATAGAGAGTATTGATAATTTTTGTCTAAAATCCAGGGTTTGTAATTAAGATCCAAAGCTTCGGCGCGAGCCTTCATTGTCCACCGAACAATACTGAGAGGTATGTTATAATGTGAAAGATAACCGTTGTTGCCGAGCGCCGAGCTCTAGACTAAGAAGTGGTGTGGTATTCCGCCGCCCTGGCCCTTGCAATACAAGCGACCTCGGCCGCTGCCCTCGCCGCGTCCACCAAGGTCAACAGCTGATCCCCCGCATCTTCCCTACCGAAATCAACTTCCACCCCCAATTCTCTCCCCAGCCTACGACACTCACAACTCCAGTAAACATTTTTCTCTATTACTTTTTGGGCCAATACCCTCGGCAAGCGACCAGGTTGTAACGTTAAGACTCTTTAAATACTTAAGATGCATTTCTAAAGTGAATATGAATAATTTATCGACACCAGTTTCTAGATATATAACGTAATTAGGCAAATTGTCAGGTAAACCAAAAATTCTTTTCACAAAAACCCTCAAAATTCCTTCCAAGGTATCAAACTCCCTGTAACCCCATACTTGACAAGCATAACACAACAAAGCCCTAATAATAGAACTAAAAACGACAAATTTCGCACTTAAAGGTACTTGCACATTTCCTATAAAATTTCGCCACGTTACATTCATTGCTGATTTGGCTGCAGTGGATTTTTATTTTAAGCGCGACTCCCAGGACAACTTTGAAGTTAGTGACACACCCAAATATTTATATTTATTAACCACTTCAATTATTTCCCCATTATAATACCAGTTATCAGTTCTTTTCAATTTACCCCCTCTTTAAAAAACCATAATCTTAGATGTATCGAGATTTACAACCAAATTCCATGTATTACAATAATCTACCAGTTTGTTGATCATTAATTGAAGACTAACGGCAGTAGGCGCTAAAATTACTAAGTCATCAGCATAAAGTAAAACATTCACTCTACATCCCCCAAAATTACATCCACCCTCTAATACGTCAGTGATGTCATTTATAAACAAAGAGAACAACAAACTACTACAAATACAGCCAAGGCGACACTAAAAAAATTTTTTTAGTGTCGCCCTGTTTTACCCCCGTTGTAGTTTCAAAAACATCTGTTACCCCATTTTTATACCAAATCCCTGACCTGGTGCCCTCGTATAAATTTTTGAAAGCCTGCAACATGACCGTAGACACACCTAACTCTGAGAGTTTTAAAAATAAAGCTTTTCGGTCGATCGTGTCGAATGCTGCTTTAAAATCAACAAAAAACAATAGGGTTTTTCATTTGCAACAGATAACTTTAAACTGTAACTTACATACATGTTAAATTAAACAAATTATCTACTGTGGAATATCCTTTGCGAAAACCAGCTTGAAATTCATTAATTATATTTTTATTATCTACCCACATACTTAACCTATTATAAAGCAAACTAGCATACATCTTAGCAACGCAATCTATAAAAGATAAACCCCTGAAGTTTGACACACAGTTGACATCGCCCTTTTTATGCAGTGGAAATATTATTGACCTCCTAAAGCTCTCTGGTACGCTAACCTTTTTGTAAATGTTGTTAAAACCTTTAATAATTTTATTCTAAATTCCTCTGGAGCATTCTTAAGAAATTCATAGGGCACATACCCCGGGGCCTTCCCGTTCTTAGTTCTTGCTAACACAAAATTAAGTTCCTCCTTGGTAAATTCGTTATCTAGAAATTGGGTAGTACTATTGGATAGTACTATTGGAGATAGTAGAAAATTCCTTCATAGAAGACTGGCTTTTATATCCACCAAATCATGTTTATACCTAGCATATGTGTTTAAATCAAGTATCAACGCCTCTTGTTTAATGTACAAAAGCAGGCGTTTTTAGATCCCAATGCTTTTTAAGTAGAAAATATTTTAAGTTATTTCTCATTTTCTAGTTAGCTTAAATGAATTTCAGTATTTTTTCCAAGTACCTGGGATAAAGACCTTGAATCTGAGTTCACTCCTATCATCCTGCGACCTACCAAACGCCCACAATTCCGGCGCGAAAAATTCCAATTATATATCTAGAGTCCTGAAGGGGCTAAAAACCCATAGCCCTTGTTTACTATGGTATAACTTTTTAGAAAACTGTCTTTTAGATCCACCAAATTATGTTTACTAGAGATCGATAGTCAGGACCTTACCCAGCTTTGGCGGGCCCCGGTAAAGATATTAGAACGGGCCCCTCATGTCCTGGTAATGCCCCCCCATCAACCGTCACACCGCTGCGAACCCCCTCAGACACATGTTTTTATTTTGATAATATAGTAAGATTTATCTACGTTTTGCTTAGATAAGTTAGAAAACTATTTTTAATCGGGCCATTTAAGTTTTTGTTTTAAATTAAAATCATGAATTAATTCCATAATCGCATAGTTGGCTTGTTAATTGTGCGATTCAATTACAGAATATATAATACGATTTATTTCTTTTGAAATATATACGATTTTTATTTGAACAGAAACCCCAAAGTCGTCAAGTAGTCCAGTCCAACTTAAAAAATGGCCCAACCTGGAAAATATTCCGTTAATTTTGAAACTTTGCACACTTATTTAGAAGTACCTAAGGATGAAAATACCAAAAGTCCTGGAAAATATGTGGCGAGCTGTAGTGGCAATTGATGGAAACAGGGTACTTTTTTTGGTTTTTCGTAAAACTCTCGAGAACCGTTGGTCAGAGGTGAGAACTTTAAATGTACAAAATAAAGCTTATTAAATTTGCTACAAAATGATGTGGTACATTTTCTTTGTACTCTTAACGGTTACCAAGTTATAGGGCGCCAAAAATAAGGATCTTTTCACAATTTTCCCCTAAAATTGAGCAAAATTTTGTTTTTTTAGTTTTTAACGAATGGAAATAAAAATTATCTATTTTGGTGGGCACCGTTAAAATCAGCTTAAAAAACCAAACAATTTAGTATCCTAGGGCCTATAATCCCCAATTTTCACATTTACGTGTCAGCAAGCCTGCATACTCACCTGCTTAAGAATAATGGAGTATGCAGGTTTGCTGACACGTAAATGTGAAAATTGGGGATTATAGGCCCTAGTACGATATATCTCAACAATATCAAGCACAAATCAAGTTATACTGAGATATGTTGCGAAATAAGCGAGATATAGAACTTTTTTTATTTCCCATAAGGATAACATAGGTACAATGTAAGGGGTGTTTACCGCCTCCATTATCTCGGTGACCAACGGACATAAAGCAATGATTCAGGATTCTAAATTGTTTGGTTTTTTAAGCTGATTTTAATGGTGCCCACCAAAATTAGATAATTTTTATTTTCATACTTTAAAAACTAAAAAAACAAAATTTTGCCCATTTTTAGGGGAAATTCGTGGAGAGATTCTTATTTTTGGTGCCCTATAACTCGGTAACCGTTAGGAGTACAAAGGAAATGTACCAGATCATTTTGTAGTGAATTTAATAAGCTTTATTTTGTACATTTAAAGTTCTCACCTCCGACCAACGGTTCTCGAAAGTTTTACGAAAAACCAAAAAATTACTCTGTTTCCATCAATTGCCACTAGAGCTCGCCACATATTTTCCAGGACTTTTGGTGTATTTTCATCCTTAGGTACTTCTAAATAAGTGTGCAAAGTTTCAAAATTAACGGAATTTTTTCCAGGTCAAACCCTGTTTTGACTGGACTAAAGTGCATTGAACATGTACACAATTAATTCTTGAACAAAAATATTGCAATTCATTACATTTCATGATATGACGATTACTATCTATTGTTAAACTGTAGTAAAATATTTTCAAAAAATATATAAAAAATATAAAATTTGGATGGAAAATGTTCACAAATCCTGAATAAAAAATAGGCGAAATATTGCTAAGGATGTAAATGGCCTTATCATCGATTGCACGGAAATTGCGGGAGTAATTTTGCGAACGACAATCCCCCGTGTTTACCAACCGCGGGTAAATAGGGTAGATGAAAATTATAGATCGCAGGTAACGGTAGGAATAAAGTTGTAAAAATAGCGAACAACCAAGGAATTTACCGGCATTGGATCAACTTTGTAAAATAAGCAAATGACCGTTTAATTCGATCGCACGTATTAACCGCTTACGGTTATATTTGGTGCGGCAGCGGCGGCAGTAGGTTGCAAAAACGATCGCGTAGTTATGATCAATCCCGGAAAAACGGATCGAGGTAGACCCTGTGAACATCTTTTGCAAAGTAGACAAACGGGCATATAATTTAATCGTGCGTGTTTGCCGATCGCGAGTACCTAGAGAGAGTAGGAATAAATTCAACTTTAAATTTAGTCTTTTAGTGGTGTAAAAGTAAATAATTTGTAATTACAATGAGCGTTATTGAGAATTTAACATTATAGATAGGCTATCTGATTTAGTAACTCCGTCCGTCTAGGCCGACGGGGGCGGCCCCCCTTGAGCCCGGGCCCCGGTAAAATTGTCCGAAAAACCGGTCTGAGTACGGCCCTGTCGATAGTGGTCGAAAATTCGAAACATTTTCAAATCGAGGAATAGAGATAGCTAATTTTGAAAATGATCTGCTCATTTTGATCTATGCAGACACCAATGAGTAGCTAATAATTACGTTTCTTATGGGACACATTTTCCATGTAACACACAATATAACAATATAACCAGGGAACCGATAGCAAAGGGGAAAGAGCAATTCTTGGACTCCTTTTTTTGTCTCACCTATGGTGTATATTTATGGCATAGAATATATTCTGGAAAAGTAATTAGTATTTTAATACGATTCCACATTTATTTTTTAAGACAGAACCGAGTATTGCTTCAGATCAAAGTAAAAATTTAGTCATCCAATCAGTTCATGCCATACCCCTACCACTGTTCCCTTCCTTTCTCCCTCCTTTCATTCCTTAATTCCCTTACTCTCTACTTCCCTTCCTGTCTACCTTCTTCCCTCTTCCCTCCTTTTCTCTTTCATTCTCGTCTTACCACCTCCCCTCACTCCTTTGCTACCCTTCTCACTTGCTCCCCTCTCTTTCTACGCATCATTAAAATGTGATATTTTACCATTCTCCACCAATAAAAATCAAAATTTGAATGTAATGTCCAGTCGTACTCCAGTTGCGCGTCAGTTAGTACTTTAGATGGCAGAGACTCAATGTACTTTTTCATTTCCTTTTATCAGCAAATTTTAATCTCTTCAACTTATTTAAGCGAGAAATTTTTATTCAAATGTGACACCTTCAATTTCCTCAGAATAATCCTGATTTCCAATCAATATATACTGTACCACTGAAAACTCAAAAAAAAATGGAAAAATTAAATTTATTAGTTGATCATGACGTGCATACTTAAATAAATGGTAATGGGAAGAATTTACCTTTTGTTTTGTTATTTTTTTTGTTTTATATTTCATCAGATGACAGAAAAAACAACGTATGATTTTACCTCCTTTTTGCACACATATGTGAGTAGTGCAATAGTGGGGCTTCTGGGCCAAAACGCATTAATCAAAAGTGACAGCTACATCCGGTCACGTGACCGGAAGTGACGTCACAGGCTGTGACGTAGCTGTGACGTGTTGGGGATGGTATTTAAAGTTTAAATGTCCAGCTGTGCTGGTATTTAAATTTTAAATGTCCGGAAAAGGGTCAAGGTCGGCCGGGGATGTTTTTAAAAAATATCTTGCATTTTCGGAAAATCCGAAAATGCAAGATAAGTTTTGTTTCTTTTTACAAACTGTTTTTTAATTGATGTTTTGTTGATTTTTGTTTCTATTAAAATATTATATTAAAAATGGAATTGACAAGTTAACAAGAAAATATCCTGCTACAAAGTATCCAAATAAAGATGCAATTACATAAATATAAACTTTAAAAAATAGTGAATGTTCTTTCTTTTTATCTGTTAGTATTTCCTGAACAAGGTAACCAAAATTGTAACCACATAAAAATGAAAGTAGGAAAATAACAAATTTCGACGGGTTCACAAAAACCAAGTTGCAAAGTAGCGAATTTCTTTCTTCTTCCATTGTTGAATTTTTAGTCGAAACCAATTAATGATAGCATTATTGCTTGCGCATCAGAACTAACAGTTGATGAAATTTCGTTTACTTGTACACTTGTTGTAGTTTTATTTTCAGTAGGTAATTGTTCCAAGTTTGTGTAGATGTAGAAGAAGAAACAGTATTATCTTGAAGCTCAGAGTCCATGTGTGCTCGGGTGAAGAGCTGGAGCGTTAATGACGTGTGGTAGCCGCTGTCCTACTCCGTGCCGGCAGTTGGTGGTGGGGGGTCGTTTGGTTCATGCACCGAAATGTAGATAGAATCATAATTTTCTGGAGGATGTACTAAAATTTGTTGTACAGGATCTGCATCAATAGTGAAACTTTGCGTTTCAATACAAAGTCCATCTTTGATAAAAGAAACATATAAAACAGAACTCATGTTTATTTAGATGTTTACTCTGCGAGTCCTACCAGCAAACTGATGTGATAGTGGTAGCGCTGTTACCCTCCCTCGAAAGACATGTGCAGGACGGAACATCTGCCGCGCACCTGCCTTCCCCCACCACCATGAGAGACTCCTCGCAATATTTGGATATGAAGTGTTAGTCGTACTGTTGCTCTTGTTGAGTGAACATGTCAGTATTAAACAATCGTTCTGAACTTGTGGTTTTAAAATATTTGCAATAAAATATCGTTTTAACACTTATTTAACTTTGTACAAGTTACAATATTTTAAAGATGCCACTTTATTATATCACCTTGATACTTCTAAAAAATTTAGTCGCAGAAATGCAAAATAAACTACAGTTTCGATTAAATATAAACTTGGTTAAAGATCTAAATTTTGTTTCTTTGTTATAACTTTTACATTGTTGGTTAAATAACAAATGTTACCGAAGTTTTTTGTTTGTCTCATTATTTTGCGTTATTGAAGTACCACATGATAGGGTTTGGAAACATATAAAGTAAAATATAAAATGTAGAAAATTTTTTTTTTTATGTTTTTGCGTTATAACTTTTATACCGTTTGTTTTAAAAAAAGTTTACTGAACCTTTTTGTTTGTCTTTTTAATTCTACGTATTTTGAGTACCTACATGATAGGGTTTGAAAAGATATAAAGTAAAATATAATGTAAAGAAAGATAATTTTTAGTTTTTGCGTTATAACTTCTATACCGTTGGTTTAATAAACAAATGTTACTGGACCTTTTTTGTTCGTCTTTTAATTCTGCGTATTTTGAGTACCTACATGATAGGGTTTGAAAGGATATAAAGTAAAATATAATGTAAAGAAAGATAATTTTGGGTTTTTGCGTTATAACTTCTATACCGTTGGTTTAATAAATAAATGTTACTGGACCTTTTTTGATCGTCTTTTAATTCTGCGTATTTTGAGTACCTACATGATAGGGTTTGGAAACATATAAAATGAAATATGATGTAAAGAAAGATAATTTTTAGTTTTTGCGTTATAACTTCTATACCGTTGGTTTTATCAAAAAAAGTTACTGGACCTTATTTGTTTGTCTTCTGATTCCGCGTAATTTGAGTACCCACACGATAGGGTTTTAAGCAATTTTCCAACCCCCCCCCCCCCCCCCCCCGCCAATGTTGCCGGGACGAAACCTCCCCCCTCCCCCCCCCCTCCCCCCCCCTCCCCCCCCTCCCCCCCCTCCCCCCCCCTCCCCCCCCCCTCCCCCCCCCCGACAACATCGATTGGGGGGGGGGGGGGGTCGCCGACTTGATCTCGTTTCCGTTCAACTTTAGAACTGCGTCGCCGTACATGGTGGCAGTGGATATAACAAAAATGCTCCAAATCGATCGTGCGGGTAGTCAAATTAAACGGAATTAAAAGACAAACAAGAAAGGTCCAGTAACATTTTTTGATAAAACCAACGGTGTAAAAGTTATAGCGCAAAAACTTAAAAAAACTTTGGTGGCAGTGGATATAATAAAAATGATCTAAATGTATCATGCGGGTAGTCAAATTACGCAGAATTTAAAGACTAACAAAAAAGGTCCAGTAACATTTTTCGATAAAACCAACGGTGTAAAAGTTATATCGCAAAAACTGCAAAAAATCTATGGTGGCAGTGGATATAACATAAATGCTCAAATTATTCGGAATAAAAAGACGAACAAAACAGGTTCAGTAACATTTTTTTTATAAAACCAGCGGAATAGAAGTTATAACGCAAAAACTAAAAAAAATATTTCCAACATTTTATATTTTTACTTTATAAGTTTCCAACCCCTATTTTTAGTTCAGTAACATTAATAAACTAGATTTATATTTATGATACAATGAAAATATGTATAATGTTTATTTTATTATGTATTACAATTGACTTAAAACATAATATTCCTTAAGTAAAACATGGTTACTCATTAATAATATATGAATTTAGTTTCAAACTAATATTAAAATTGTTTTAAAACAAGTTTCAACCTACATTAATACTGAAAAATAAAATAAAAAGAAGTGTTGTTGTCTGTTGGAACAGTAACAAAAAAATTATGAGTTTGAAAAAATTTTCTAAGTCCTAAAAAATGAATTATTGGGAAGTTTTAACACTTAAAATTTTTACAAGTCAAATGTAAAGTAAAATAAAGAAAGAAGTATTGTTGCCTGTTGGAACAGTGGTGAAGGAATGATGGAAATTAAACTCGCAGCAAAAAAACTTGATATTGTAAAATAAATGTTAAAGCAAATGTTTTAAAAATTTTCTAAGTCCTAAAGCATTAATTATTGTGAAGTTTTAACACTTAAAATTTTTACAAGTCCAACGTAAAGTAAAATAAAGAAAGAAATGTTGCCTGTTGGAACAGTGGGAAAAGAATGATGGGTTTGAAAGATTTTCTAAGTCCTAAAATATTAATTATTAGGAAGTTTTTAACACTTAAAATCTTTACAAGTTCAATGCAAAGTAAAATAAAAAAAGAAGTGTTGTTGTTTGTTGGAACAGTGGCGATAGAATGATGGAAACCAAACCCGCAGCAAGGCTCCTGTGGTGACCTCGAGCCGAATTGGGGTCCAGAGTCTGCGCTTGAGGCCAGGTGGTCAACCAGCTGCCTGCCACACCTGCCCGGCCCGGCTGCCAGCTGCCGTGACCTCGAGCCGAGTTGGGGTCCGGGATCTGCGCGTGTGGTTCGGCATCAGTTGCTCGCTAGACAGTGAGGTGGTGACATGTTCAGAAGGCGCCCTGAACATTTTATCATTTTTTGCTGTTTGGTGAAAATATCTTGGTGTTATTTGTACAGTAACATCTTGATGTAGGACTGATTAATTTTAAGGCATGGTAGTTTAAGCATGGTAGTTGTTTGTGCTTGTAGATACCCTAGGGTTTGTAGTTTGTTTTTAATTTGCTGGTTTGGTAGTTAGTATTAATTTAAAATCTTTCTTTTACTTACAATATATTTCTGCCTGGAATGTTTAAATTTAAAGTAATATTTTGTTTTTAAGAATGTTATATGATATGTTTTTTATACCTTTCTATTCCAATTTCCTTTTTCCAACAAGCTTGTTGAGGGCATTCCCTCTCTTGTCTTGTACTCCTTTTTAGTTAGGGACACCTTTCAATTCCAATTTCCTTTCCTTTTTTCCTTCCATCTTTTGCACGGTAAAACCAATAATGGTAAAACCAGCTACCGCTTTTGTAGTGATTACGCTTATCAAAGCGGGTCACTTACAACCTCTATACGTGCTGGATGGGTAGTTCGCCTACCTCCGGAGTTTCGCTAGACCTCAGCTGTACTGCGTCGCTAATGGCGAGTCCACTGGCTCCTTTAGTGTTAGGAAATAAAAACATATTTGTATAACATTTTTCCAAAATTTAATTAAGCAACGTGCTATTTCAGAATAACATTTTTTGTTTTAGCTTAGCGTTGTGCGCTTATGATGAGGTGTGTGAGTTCGCTTACGTGATGATCACACTGTAATCATGATGTGCAGCGCTGGGCTGTCTAGTTGTTTTAGCTTAGCGTTGTGCGCTTATGGTGAGGTGTGTGAGTTCGCTTACGTGATGATCACACTGTAATCATGATGTGCAGCGCTGGGCTGTTTAGCTTTTTTTTAACTTATCTTTTACTTTTTATTTATTATTTTTCTTTTAACTTAATTTTTTTATTAATTTATCAACTCTAGGCAGGTTGTATCGTAAATTAGCTTTTCTTCTTTTAGGTTTCCGGGGGTGTACGGTTCTGTCAAACCGTACACCCCCATTTTCTTTTTAATTATCGAATGACCTTGACCTAGTTATTTTCAAGGTCAACAAAAGACTTAGCGAAAATTTCTAAGTCTCAAGGTCATTTTTGTAAAAGTTTAAATTACTTTGAAACTTTAGTTTTTGCGTTATAACTTTTATGCCATTATATTTATCGAAAAATGTTACTGGACCTTTTTTGTTTGTCTTTTCATTCCTTGTAATTTGAGTACCTGCACAATAGGTTTTGAGTCATTTTGCAACCCCCCCCCCCCCCCCCTTTTACAAAATTGCTCCAAACCTATCATGCATATACTCAAATTATTCGGAATAAAAAGACGAACAAAACATGTCCAGTAACATGTTTTGAAAAAACCAACTGTATACAAGTTATATCGCAAAAACTAAAAAAAAGTATTTTCCAACATTTTATATTTTACTTTATAAGTTTCCAACCCTTATTTTGTGAGTACTTAAATTATGAGACCAACAACAAGCTTCGGTAACATTTGTTATAAAATCAACATTATTTTGTAAGAAATTAACAATATTTTGTAGCCTGGACGTTTTTACTAAAACGTCCAGGTTACCTGGACGTTTTGTA